>CM057009.1:322107599-322707052 GCA_029891345.1 Dryococelus australis
AATGTCACTTTGGAAAGGCAGAAATACAATTCCACTGCCCCCTGGTTAAGAAGAAGTGCCTAATTGAATACTACACGCAACGCACCACCAAGCAAACAGGAGCAAAAATTTTTTGGCCTAGCCGCATGGCTACGAGAGTATGTCGCAGATTTTGCCATTGTCACCGCACCACCCACCAACCAGATGTCACCGAATGTAAAATTCCAGTGGCGTGAAAAGCAAGACAGCAGTGTTTCAGAAATCAAATGGCAAATTTGTGAGTGCCCAGCCCTGGCACGTCATGACCCCACCCGCCACCCGTGCTTAAAACAGATGCTTGCGAGCAAGGCATATGTGCCGTCCTTTTCCAACTAGGTGATGAAGTGAGTCGACAGATTATTGACTACAACAGTGCAAAATTCAGCACAGTAGAACCTCGTTAAGAAGTAAATGTGCAGGTGTACTTGATGGTGATCTGGAGTGTAAAAAGATACTGTCAACTCCTTGAATACCATAGATTAACCCTCCTGGCGGACAACCATTGTTATGTTTGACCACACAATGTGCGAGAAAGTTGTAGCAAACTCGCCTGCTGGGCACTATTCCTATAAGCCTTCGACTTCAAAGTACAGAATGTTGCAGACAAAGACAACGAACACGCCGATCACCTATTACACACACCAGGTAACAACATCGCTCGCACCAAGGAAGAATGGGAGCAGACACTTCCCCCCTACCACTGTGTCACCGATGTCAACAAACACCGCAACACAGTGCGCCAACAATACCATGAGTTCACTGGCCCCGAATCTGGACGTGCTACTTCGAACAGTCGAAAACACACAGCTGCAATGTCCTACTGCAGAGAAGTGGAGACTGGGAAATGCACGCGTGAAATAAAAAAATGGTATGTCGTACATGGCCATGTGGAGACGAGCTCAGATAACAGGAAATGTCATGTATTTGTGCTCGATGCAACCTGCAAGCAGTGTTGCCATACGTTCATGCCAGTGACACGTCTGGATGAGGAGAAATATTTTGAAAACTTTCTATGGCCGGGAGGTACAGTTGAAGTCAGAGAATTCGTGCACAAGTGTGTGGCATGCAACCATTTCATGAACAGCCATACTGACGGGAAACAACAACAGTGTCTACCTGAGCCGCCAGAACTTTTGAAAACTGTGGCAATAGACCTCATGGGACCATATCTTCGCACTTCACAAGGCAAACACTTTATTGTCATCGTCACTGACTTGTTTTCGAGGTGGTTAGAGGCCTATGCGGTAACAAGTGCACATGTGTGGATAATTGGAAAAGTGCTGGAGACAGAGTTTTTCCCCCACTGGAGATATCTCCGTGTCTTGTTAAAGACAATGGCTCGCAATTCACTGGGAAAATGCGGCAGAATTACTGCATAAAGGCGGGAGTACAGCACACAATAACGGCAGTGTACCACCCATGTCCTAACTCAGCAAAGAAATCAAGACATTAAAACACAGCTTTGTTTGCATGTGGGTGAGGATCACACCTCCTGTGCAGATCAGCTGATGGCCATCTTGTTCACATTACGCACCAAAGAGTAACAGGCAACCCACATGACATCAGCCCAGCTACTTGAAGGCCACGATATTCCCCTCCTGCGTGAGTTCTGGAGCTGTACAAGGGAGCGCGCCATGAGTCCAAATGCCATTTTGGCAAGAGAGGAGGAGTAAGCACGCATGCACACTGCCGTGCGTGAAACCAGTGCCTCTATGCAGTACTCTAGTCGCATTCCTCCACGTATCCACTGCTGCAGCTCCAGCCCGGGCAATTTGTTAACATTCGCACGCAACCCCAGTCAGCAAGAATGGAGCAGGTAACACACCATCAGTTAGGCATAAGGTGAGATTTTGCTACCGCGACCGCATGGGACGAATCTGGTCTGCCATCTATCATCGAGATGCCTTATGGCTCACCGCCACCGATGTCGCGACGCCCACCATCGATGTCACCAGACCAGATGACCGAAATATTGCAGCGATATTTACATCACCAACAAACAATGTAGAGATGGCAGCAGAACCAGAACAAGATGCATCGCACTCAGAACCAACAGCAATGCCCAGTGTGTTCACATTTACAGAAGCTTCAGTGTGTGATTCCACACACTGCACATACAGTGCCCGCCAACTATGACAGTGCACCTTGTGGACATTCCATGGAGAAGCTCAGCATCACCAGCGATCACCATGGAGACTTCATCAGAATCATCATCCACTCTGTCTGATCCCCGGAGTTAATATAAATAAACTGCAAGCGGCCTCACAGCCGTACCCCCGGTATCGACGCAACGAGCTGTAGTGAGAATGACATGGAGGAAGAAGACAGCATCTCGCTATTAAGTCACTCCATTCGGATGTGGCTTATTCACTGTGCGCCATACACGATCTGTAGGACGTCTGAGATGCCCAATGCACCCCTCACTATACGAGTTCAACCACGCTACCAGCAACCAGGGAGGTACACACTTTGGCTACATGTGTTTCAACGCTGGCTTGGCCATTTCAACAAGTGATACCGCCTTGGTGGCTCTTCACGAACCGTCATCTCGTGGCATGTTTGGGGGGGAGGCATTTGACGTGTTCCACGAACCCCCAACCTCACCTTCATCACATTCGCATCATCACAACCTCATCGATTGCAGTGTAGTGATACATCGCGTCCGTTTCTGTTTTTTTTATCTATGTCCATTTAAATTCTTATTCAGTGTTGACATCAAATGTTTATTGTGTGCTGCAGCGACCTCGTGATTTTGTTTGTTTATGTTTTGTGTTTATGTTATGAATTGAGGTACCAGTTGTTTTTATTGAAGGGTTATGATTAAATGTATTTTGAAGTTTTTGCTTATTATTGTGATAAGGTAAGTTCTGTGCTCAAAGAGTGCATTGAACATGATTTAATTTATGAGGACTTTATTATGTTTGAAAGTTTTTTGTGTCCTGTTTTGTGCACTAGTTTGCACCGAGGCACCTTTTGTGTAAATAGTAATAATAGTAAGAGTGTTGTATTTATTTTTGAGACTATGTGTTTTGTTGATGTTTAGACAGCCAACTATAAGAAACTTAGCATCATTGTTTACATTGGCATTATGTGCCACGTCCAGCCCATATATATTTTCAGTGTTTATATTAGTATTAGTGATCAGAGTTTAGTTGTATCCATATTTAGTATCTTGTTATCATTTAAGAAAACATAACCTCCAATGGCAAGTCAGGACGAATAAATTTTGCCAAACATGACATGCATTTGTCAACCTAAACTTAAATATTTCTCGAGTTTGCTTCAAATTGCAATTTAAGTGTTGTTGTGAAAGACTGGCATAGTGCGAAGAAAGACAAGCAAATAAATTATAGCAACAAGTAAATGTCAGACAATCCACCATAAATCAGAGCCACAAGCACTCACATAAAAACTATATAGTTGAGGTTAAATGTGATGGGCTGAAGGACAGCCAGGACAAGAGAGGCCACATGGTTATAAAATTAAGCATTTAAATATAAGACATGTTTAATTTACCATTTACAATTGTTTTGTAGTATCTAGTGTGTTGTAGTAATAATTTAAGCCCATCATTCATTTCAAGTAACACATAATTTTATTTTAATTTTTTTTTATCAGGTTACACTGGAATGTTCACGCTTTGCATGGGTCATCCTGTGCGGCCATGTTCAGTAGTCTAGCGATACTCGAGTAGTGAAGACGTCGCGTCGCAGCCTCCCTGTTCCCATCACCGTTTTGTATAGAAATCATGTAATTTTTCGATAGCAAGTATTTAAAGTCTTTTTTTGTCACCCGGAAATTTCGCTGCACTACTTTCTGGTCCATTTGTACATAGCCAGATCTTAACTTTTCACTTAAGGTTTCATGTCGGCTTCACAAGATTTTTAGTTTTCATTCTCTTCCACACCAACAGAGAAAGTGTATTGATGTGCCTCATATGAGCATTTAAGAAATAAATGTGTGGTAAAATGAACGTTACCAGCTTTTATTTCTGGGCATGCATCACATCTCTTTTAATATAATTTTTCACTAACATAATAAAAGTGTGTAGGATGGCCATTACAATCTTCCAGGAGTGAGTGGTGTATAGGGGAGGCCGACCTCCCCATCTAGCCCAGGCATTAAGGTAATATAAAAACTAGAATCCACAGTATAAAATCGAGACATTATCCACAGAAAGCGGAGCATTGGAGGAGGCCACGCTGGTCATTGGCCGCACAACCCCATCTGCAGTCTTGTGCTTACCACACTGTAAACTGGCACCTAACCGAGCAATATTCACGTCAGTATTAATTTTCCAATCTACTTAAACTCACCATCTCCCCAATGGTCCAACCACCACGTCGTCACTATTTCCCCTTCTATGACAGCATGCTCCCTCGCCCCACTGATGAACTGTCCAGGGAAGAGGAGGTCACAGCCCTGCAATAGCTGGGCGGGTACCAAGCTGGTTGCCTGATTCATATGGGTTTATAATGTAAACATCATCGCAGGAAGGTGTTCTGGCCATGATGTGTGATTATTATCCACATGCAAATGTAGCTGGGACTTCAGATCTTGATTTCTACATTCAGTAGGCTTTGCACATGGATGATAAATTGCAGTTTTATGGATTCGGACGCACCAATGTGTGCACAGTTCTCGCCCTTCATTCACTGTGAACTGGGGCCTGTTATCACTGAGTAGCACGTGGGGTATCCCCAACAGGATAATAACTCATTTTGCAGGGTCTTCCCTATCGTTTTCGTGTGCGCACTTGTCAGTGGGTAAGTTTTGGGCCACCTGGAGAACAAGTCCGTGGCTAGCAAATTGAATTGTTTTTTGTTAGTCATGCACGGATACAGTCACATGAGATCAATGGCGATTGTTACAAATGGTTCTGTTGGCACGAGGGTTTTTGTTATTGTATTACAGTTGGACGTGACAAATGTTCATATGAATGCCCTGGTATGTGCTGGCAACCCCATGAAAATATTTCAATATATTTCATTTTGTTTGACGCAATACCTGGATGTCCTGCAATGTCACTGGCATGGACGTAATTTAATATGGCGGCATCATCACTGTGATATTTTCCCACCGCTTTCTGCGCACACGTTTATTTTCACTTACATAAGGCCTGGCAGGTTGCTTGTTTTCTGATTATCTATTTTCGCAGCGTGGCCAAAGTGACTGCATCTGCGGGAATGTTGATGTTGTTGCACTGTGCTGTTGTTCTGTCACAGAGGTACTTCAACAGGGAAAATTCGATGTTCGTAAGATCTTCTTTCTTTTTCGCGGGGTTGATATCAGCATAAGCTATATCAGGCTGCACTACCCCATTTTCCCATTTCCCTGTGCAGGCTGACTTTGCTCCCTGGCCATACCATTGTACTCCCAAGTAGGGCAATCGTTTTTTGCAGTGCGGCCCACTACATCATCGCCAGGGGTAGGAAGTTTGCCTATTCCCTGGTCTTTGGTGTTGTGCATTGCACTCCATGTTGGCCGTTTTTGGTGTTAGGCAGGTGGTATCTGCCAGGGATGAGATTTTCGTCACCGTTTCTCTGAGTTTTTAATCCCGCAATTTTGTTTTTCCCTCGCGCCATGGCTGTCCTGTTTCCCGGCGATGTTGCGTTATTGCCTCGATGCTGGAAACCAGGAGAATTGCTGTTTGTATGAGGCCTTCTCCGATACATGTATCACTGGCACGAGTTCCAGTTGGTACTCTGTGCGTGCGATACTGGCAATCACCTCCACGGTATCTTGCATTTACAACGAGGGGTGATAGGTCCGAATCAGGCTTCTTTTCTGCTTTGCAAAGTCATACAAGCTCTCCTCGACCTGTTCCTCTAAGATAGTCTGGCTCCTGGCACGTAACGATGTTATCGTTTTGACGAACCTACATGTGAAAGACTTATAGAATACATCCCACGTGATACCGTAATGGGCCACGCCACACCCCAGAACTTGATCTCTCCCAATAGACATTCTACCATGCAGTTGGTCCAATCGACTTTATCAACTCCATACCAGGATAAGCGGTCCTCACAGTCTCGCAGGAATCCTAGTGGATTATCACTTATTGCACCTGCATAAATAGGTAGGAATTGAAAACTGGTCGGTGTGGTTTTTGTGTATGGGCAGATGAGTGTCCTCTCTATCACATGTTGTGCGAAATTCACCAATGGCACATCTGTTGACTGGCTGTATGCCAGTTAAAATGTTCGTGGGAACTGTACTGCTGGTTTTGACATGCAAATTATTAGGACAGCATCCAAATGCCGTGAGTTGTGTTTGATGGATAGTGGTTCAAGAGCCACAATAAAATTTGAAAAATTAAAGGTTGAGGAGTGGATCTGTCTGGTATTAGGTATTTTAAGTAAGGTAATTTAACCGTGTGCAAGGCACTACCAGACCTAGTTACATGAAGTGATAGAGCAGACTCTTCTCCCTGGGTCGTGTCACCAACGGCCAAAGGCAGGTATCTTTCCATGCTGTTACACTCCTCTGTTGAGTGTGAAGGATGTGCATGTTTTGGATGGTTTATTAAGGGCATCCACACCCCTATGCTACTTTACACACTGAAATACTTGGAAACAGATATGAATGTTCCACAGATGTGCATTTTGGTGGGAAATTATAAGGCATGTACTCTGAAATGCCTTGTGTTTTATTTTAATAAAACATTCGGTTTACGTAGTGAGCTTTATTAGGTAAATATTGAACATGCCCTAAGGCAATACTTTACAAAACATAGCCGGACCAGTACCGATCGGCAGTGGTAACAGTGAACAAAAATGGGGCGATGCCCATGGGTTACATTAGGTAAGTAATTATGCTTCCCCAGGTGATGCAAGCACTGGGGAAGTGAGAGGTGGTGTCCCAGGCAGCTATCAAAAAAGATTCTGAAGTAAATTATGCTATCGCAGTAAAAAATGGTTGGTACTAATGGTGAATGCTGCTCGGGCACGGAAACGAAGAGAGTGCGACCAACCTCTTTGATATGTCGGAGATTATTGACTTTTCAACATGGCACACTTGCCAGGGTTTTCGTCAGAGCATGCCACATGGGACTACTTCATTACAACTTGTACGATAAAACAATTTTAACATAACATACCCCTTGCAATAACTTGCGTAAAACATATGACAAATCAATAAATATAACATTTTGCAAAATTTCGTGTTGTGATGCGTGTGTGATGACATGTGAATATAAACATAAACAAAATACCTGCAAAACACTTGAAAAGAACTCTAGGGCTTTTGAGAGTTTGTTACTGTTTTTCTCCCATGCATTCGTAACAGTTTATTACTACTCCAGCCCTTTTTACAAAATCTCTTAAAAATTAATAATAAGGGGTACTACTTCCTGTATCAAATTCACCAAGCACACATGGTCGCATGGCAACAGTCCACCCCTTTGTTGTGGTGTACCTGAAACAGATAATGGCACTGTACTACACTGCACTGTCTTGCACGCACTTGCTCCCAAGTCATTTTGTGCACAAGCACGCTACCACTCATTATTGAGTGTGCCTCCTTGCTGCTGTTGTTGTTGTTGACTACAGGCAAATTTTCTAGGGGCCGGGACCCCAGCTTTTGTCAATTTTTTGATCTGAATTGCGGATGATTACCCGCACAACTTTGATGATCTCTGGTTGCGGAATTCCTGATGATAATTTGCATTTTACTGCATGCAATTGAGAGACAATGACACCCTGGTCATTACATTTCACAAAACATTATCTGAACTGGGAACTTTTAATTTGGAAATTGTTCAGGCTTAATTTTAACTTGCATTGCAGGGTACTGAGTGTTCTGCATTGTTCCACTGTCAATGTCGTTCACTGGTACGCGGATATCAGTGACATGGATGTTAACAGAGCTGGTCTGTCGCTGGCATAAGACAATATCATTGCTGTCATTTTCTGATTGAGAACTGCCTATCATACGGCATAAACAGTCCGGAATCTACAACACTGGCGTGCCGCCGGGCATCCTGCCAGCCATGCTTTGTTTGTCAACAAAGCCACATTTGTGGTAGAGACGTGTGGTCCGATGCGGACGTCTGGTGCTGGGGAAAGAGGAAGCACTCTCCTCTCTCGCGATGCGGCTTGCCTGCTCATACTGCGGTGCAGGGGTTATCAATCCGATGCTCAGCTGATGTTTGGCGCTCGTGAGGGCTTAGCTGACTGTATGCGACCAAGAGTGCTTTTCCTTCTTGCTGTTTCCCTCTGCTCCTCCTATGCACTATGGCACGGCCTGCCGTGTGCTGTGCTTTTCACTTATTGACACATGACATGCTTCCTAGCATCTGAACGGCATCCTAGAGGCATCCCGACACTGCCATTATCTATGTGGGTTTTTTCCTTTCGCCCTCTCATCGAAACGGGGAGGAAAAGGCAGGAAAATTCAATGGCCAGGATAAACTTGCAGAAAAATGTGTGACTTTTGTAGAAGATTTTGAATGCAAAAATTTTTGGTGGGAGATTAGTCAACATAAAGGGGCGACATTTTAACATTGTCAGTTATCACCAAGGTAGGAATATGGTTGTGATGGGAGAATCGCTACACTTGGTCCAGCCATTTTTGATCTGGTAAAATAGATTGATAAGGGGTTGGTAATGATTTTGGGGTGGTGAAGGTGAGGTCTAGGATGTGGATTAACAGACTAGGAACCAGGCGTCAACGAGGCGACCCCAAAATGATTGTTAACTCTACTGCTCCTGGGGTTGTGAGCCATGCGCCATGGTAAATTCTCCTCGCTGATGATGCTGGTGACCTCTGCCCTGTCTAATTATTACTCCTAGTTGGCTTGTATTTTAGTTGATTGTTGAACGGCAGCCTGTGGGTCTACAAAGTACCATGTTAACAGTCTTGATGTGAAACCTTAGAAATGTTGGCACTCTCGAATATGGATTGTTAGAGCTAATCACATGCTCATAAGTCCCGAAACACTGACTAAATCATATACACTTGCAATTACTTCATGAAGTAAAACATTTTGTGAGAGGATATTGTTAGGGTTGGTCCCCTTTAGCGCACAATTCGGTCACAATAAACTGTGTATCGTTCAGTTCACAGCAGAATTTATTTGACTGTTAACATCCCTCTTTGGGGAACACTTCACATGCGAAGGGGGTATCTAACAGTACTGGCCACTGCGGGTAAGGTGTAAAATATCTCACGACAATGCAAGGATTACAGTTTTGAAAGCTTCCCGGGGCGAAGTTATTCCCACGGGAAGTGAGAGTGGTACACCGGGCAGCTAAATGATAAAAACGTTCCTGGATTGATTAAAGACTATGGTAGTTAAATATCCACACCAAAAATGATGAATGCCACCATGCACGCAGGAAAAGACGGAGCTTACAACACAGCGCCAGTTTTGTACAATGCAACTTGCTGACTGACTCTCCCGCCTGATGATTGGGCAGGCCTCGGCTGACCCATGCGCCAAACGGAACTACGTCCTGCCACAAACATGCACCTCTTGCTTTATGTCATGCTGCATATCAAAACTTACATAGGAAATTACATAAAATACTCTGCATACAAAACACTGGTGGATGACAGTGGACAAAGCACTAGATGAGTCATGAAAGAAATTCATACGTAAAGAAACTCAACAGAACACTAGGGAACAAATAAACACAAGAAATCCTTATCCATTTAAAAACACGTGACAAAATAGCATATGTAGACCCTGAATACTGTGGTAAAGTTGTGGTAGGGATGTAATTTAATAACACTCTGCCTCACAGACTTAATTCCTGCAGGTATTCATAGCAACCACCGGTTGCAATACTCCGCCATGCCCTTCACTGCATTACACTGCTCTGGTTGATCCTCATCATGTATACACGACCAGGTGTATGTTCTACCTGTCAGTAGAGCGCACAGACTTGGTGCAGTAATGTAGCAGGATTCGCCCTGACAAAACTGTCTTATGGGTGAAGGAACATGAGACACATCAAAATTGCAGGAGCATTAACGAAAATGTTTAGGAAATAGCAGGTGTAAACTGAAGGCTAGTTTAATACGACAGAAGAACTAGAAGAGATGGGGCAGGCAAGCATGTGCATGTTTCGGGCACATGCGTCCTTTAATGATGCGTATCAATAACTCTGTGAAATGTACTGCATAAAAGAGTAGATTAATAATGAAAATCTACGTCATCACATATTTTTAAAGCTGTGTTTATTGTATTATTATTACAATGGAGGTAAATTGGAATTTTCTACCCGTTTCTTATGCATACATTAAGTTTCAATTTGTACATAAATACATTTTACTGAACATATTTTTGTCGTAAACATAGATACGTGTTTTATTATATTACTCTGTCGTCAGCCATCTTGCCCCTCGCAGTTCCGTGGGTACTGCGTGCTACTGTCACAACTGCTAATATATGGCATCTCAAGAATGACGCTAAAACCGTAGTTATGATGCCTAACGACTCGTTTAAATTCTATCAATGTTCGGTTTTTCACATGAAGCTTCAGAACAATGACATGTCCAATATCTTTGTACAGCTATGTAATGAAAAAAGTTCTTATGGATGTAATAAACAAAGCAAACAAAAAACAATAGGAGGCCTAAATTCTAATGTCTCTAATGTGATTGTAAGTTAAAATTCAATATCACGGGATTCAATGTCTGTTTGACATATGTTTTACAATTTTGTCTAGGCCTATATAATTTCTAAATTTCAACAATCCGTGGTTTGAACACATAAGATATTACATTAAAAAATTGCAAGGGGTAAAAAAAAAAAAAACAATTAATATAAAGTATGATAATAAATGGGGGAATTTGTTGCCATTTAGGTCCCTCAAATCAATAACCCTGTTACTGCCGATGGCGTAGTTCTTTTACGAGTGAGATATCGAAAGAGTGTTTTTTGGCCGGGCGAGAAAGAAAGAGAAAATTATTAGAATGTATGAGGAGGACAGGGAAAGAAAAGGTGTGGGAATCAGGAACGAAATAGATTTCAATTATTTTGGAATTGGATTTTGGTATTTAATTTTTGCCTGACTATTTAATGACGTTACAAAAAAATACAAATTGAATAACCAAGTCGTTAGTTTTTCAAATGATCTTCAAATATTTTTCAAGGTGCATGACCAAATATGGCATTGGGAGACTATTCGTTCGTAGGCATGGGATGTTTCCAGGAATTAAGTAGAACGGTTTTTTTTGCCAGGTTTTGCCTGCGTTGTTATTGTTACTGCTATTTGTAAATATATATTACATGTGATTTTGTACAGCCATCGTAAAGTGTTCACGTTTGTTAAAGGTAAGATTAACAAGTTCAGGCAGTGTTATTTAAGTGTACATAAGTGTGTTTTCCAAAAAAGAACGTTTCAAGTATGTGTTTTTTAGGTTATGTGTGTCGTGTCATATTTGTTATTGTAATGATTATTTCGTTTTATACTCTTATAAAATTCTTGAAATACTCGCAAATTAACTTGATTGTTTAAAGCTCGACGAGAGCCGCGGGAATAAAATAATGTGCTATTGCAAATATTTATTTCGCTTTTGAATTTCCGTAGGTTGTGAATATTTATTTTTATAACTAGGCTTAATTGATTTATATAATTTTACCAATCAATAGTTTTATGCCAATTCTCGCATAATTTACACTCGGATATTTACGAAGGTGGTTCCTTTGAAACTGCTTATTAATGATGCATATTATGTTTCTGAGACGATGTTACACCTAACTGAACATTTGGTAATTCTTAAGAATAGGTGCTTTTCTGGAACTCTGCTAATTACACAGAACACGAGTTTACTCGGGGCATCAATATTTGACCATTAGAAACCCCAAAAACGATATTTGGGAGGGCTGTATCAGGGAAATTGTAGGGTAAAATGGGTGAAATATATGAAAATAATATAATATTTATTCATTAAAAGACAAAAAATGGAAGCAAACATTAACTGAATAGACAATATTACCAATACAAGCTACATTGTGGAGGGCTATCAATATCAGGGAAATTGTCGGGTTAAAAATATACAAAATAAGTACATTTTCATTATAAACTTTACCCCTCAATTTCCCTGATCCTTACAGCCCTTCCCACTATCGAATTTCTAAATTGTATTGGTAACATTGTCAATTTAGGTCATGTTTAGTCCACTTTGTTTTGCAGTTAAACATGTTTTCATGAGAATATTACAGTAATATTACAAATAGTAAAAAAAAAATGTTAAATTGCAAAACACGCACATTATTTCTCAGTGCAAATTGGCTACACATGACAATCATTTATGGGGAAACTCCAAGCTTTGCTGATGTGTGTCGCTTCGCGTCACCTTCTAAAAAAATTGCAGGCGTGCTTTGAATCACTGTTTTGGGGATTTGCTCCTCTACTGGTGCTGGCACTCTGGCTCAGTGCATAATGTATGGCTATGCTTGTACAGTATTTTTGCAAATTAACATATTTCATCAATAAATATTAAATTGTGTACATATGTTTTACCCCACAATTTCTCTGATCTTCACAACACTCACCACTGTCGTTTTTGGGGTTTCTATTGGTCAAATGTTGATGCCCCTAGTAAATTCATGTTCTGTGTAATTAGTAGAGTGGAACGATACCACTTTCCGAGACTTTTTTTCCCAAAAAATTAATTTAATTTAGTCAATACGTACTCGCCAAATCACTTTCCATTCATGCGGCGTATATGAATATGCACTCAACAACTTTGGTCCATTTGACCACACTACACACATATATTATAATTTACCTTTTCCCTTGCTATAATAGCATAGAAACATTCGTAATTTCACACAATTATGAGATTTAACACTTCGAACAACATGCATTGCAATAAAACACGTGTTTAATCACTGATTAATCCGAAGCCTCAGACAGGATTGGTGCAAACCAACGTCCGCCAATTTCCCACAATCCATTTGACGTCGGTCGATGCACAGTCATGCGCAGTGTATTGAAAATAAGTGTATACCGCCATGTTATTAAAAATAACATAGCCTCCAAAGATAAACACAGTCTATGAATGAGGCTCTCTATCATCTATAATATCTATATGTATTCTGCTAGTAATATGTTTTATCCTCTCGTCAATATAGACCAGGTAAGCCTCGAGTAATTCACCAGAATTACATAATGTTCTGACAATGCTCCATACCTGTGTTCTTTACCTGTATAAACCTCAGCGCTGCGCTGTAATTATACCACGTAAATTTACATTTTACGCATTAAATATTTGTTGCAAATGGTATTCTTACATTTAAAACAATTCAGTGACCCTATAATGCAGCAGTTTTGATCACCCTCCTCCCTATAACATTATATTTTTTTTATACAGAAAACTACTTGAAGCTCCTCCAAAATTCCTAGTAATTATGATTACTAATAATTGTATCTAACATATCCCGGTATAATTTTTCTGATTTTTGAAAAAGCCCCTATTCTTAAGAATTACCGGGTCATGTAGTGTAATGATTTTAACAAAATTTGCTGATTTGAACATGGCTTAAAAGATAGCTTTTTTCTTATGAGTTTCTACATTTTTCCAGTTTTTGTACTTTGCTTACATTTGGTACAAATTCATTCACACCCCAGTCCTTTAAAAAGTTGGCAGTCAGCCAGGTACATTTTTACAATTTATAGTACAAAGGCACTTGTGTAACTTTTTTTAGTATCAGTTTTTTTTTTAAATTATACTTTTCCAGTGACCACCAACAACAAAGAACACATTACAATTGCTTTACTACACACCACGGCAGTTAATGTTACCAAATTTAGAAATTGTAGAGGTGGTTCACGAGATATGAGAGTTTGAATTTCATTAATGCTTTCTGCCAAGGAACCATTCATTTCAATTTCCAACGTTATGTACTTTGTAATCTCTGGCCAATTGCTCTTGACAAGAAGCTAGTGACTTGTGGTAAGGCCTGTCAGTTTACACTAGTTTCGTCAGCATTAGTCCTGTATGTCATCTTTACTGTACCCATGGGCAACAATTTTATGTATTTCTCTGCAGTGTCCGAATTACTAGATAATTTTCCTCTTCAATTTTGAGTTCTCTTATATGACATGTCTTTGATTGGCATTTGTAGCCACCAGAACTAGACTTGAAACGTGAAACCTACTGGTACGGAAAGAGAGTTATTATTAATATGCAATCCGAAAACTTTTGTTGCTATGTAATTCAGTGGAACCTCTTTAACACAAAATTATCAGTAATAGAAAGCACTGTTGTACTTCTTGGAATTAACTGTTCTGTGTGTGTTCAAATATATTTGTATTATACAATGTAATGTCCAGTGGTAAACCGACGTCATACTGTCTTATTTTCAAGTTTGCTAAACCACAGAATTAACATTTAAGTTTTGTAAACTTTTTTTCATGTTTATTGCACACGCATGTTAATACAAACTGAATATTCTGGTCCCTTGATGTTAACGCCGGCTACTGGCCAGCTCTCAGCCCATGACAGCGCTTGCCGCTGAGTGCACATGGCTAATTACCTTCACAGGCCACAGACTTCCCACATCAAAAATTGCTACTTAATTTTTTTGACATCACATGTAGTATGTTTGTAGGGTACCATGTTTTTTTAAATGTTGTATGTATTTGAGGGTCATTGTGTTCTTTGCAGCTGGACATTTTGAAATGTGTGCGACGCTAAAAATTATAAACATATCTCCTGCAAGAGGTCACACAAAAACATTTAAAAATATTATCATTCAGCTATAATTTAAATTCTGTATTTAAAATATACCTTAATTTTATTATGTGCCATTTGAATTTGCTATTTCTATGAACCGTGCTCACAACTTCCGCTTATGTAGACACGTAGGCCGCCATGGTAGTTCCACACCGCCCCTGCCTCTGGGCAGTCGTTCCCAGAAGCTGGCTAGGTAAGACACTGTCTGTACGCACCTCAAACTTTTTGTACTGCCTTAGATTTCAATAGCTGATTTTAGTATGCCAGTCAACCTTAGCTTGCTTACGTTGTCAGAATTGTCCCCAGCATTATAATATCCGCTTAAATAATTTAATTGCAACCCTTGTTGGCTTCTTAACATGTAAACGACGAGAGGAGTTGTGTTGCAACAGAGAGACCATGAGGTCCACGCAAAACTGGTATCTGATTTCATCCACCCACAAGATGGGATTTTGAGCACCTTACTTATATT
This sequence comes from Dryococelus australis, assembly GCA_029891345.1. Lineage (NCBI taxonomy): Eukaryota > Metazoa > Arthropoda > Insecta > Phasmatodea > Phasmatidae > Dryococelus > Dryococelus australis. The sequence continues at coordinate 322,122,781 of CM057009.1, forward strand.
ATTTTAATGTATTTGATTAAGGGCAACATTTCTATGTATGTATTTTGCAGATTTTGTATAACTATCATATGCTATGCTGACTTTACTTCTGACCACTGCAAATTTCTTCACCAATGCCATCACCACGTTCTAAGGGTTTGTCTTGTATTCTTGTGCACCTTCATCATTATCAGGGTTCCGTGTTTGTTCTCTGACCGTGCTTTCATCCAAGAGACTTGAGTTGTTGCTGCATTTAAGGTTCAAGTGTATAATTTGGCGGCAGTGTAATTTTAGGATTGTGGCGCTATAATTTGATGCCCAATATAGAATTTTCTAGGGAATTTAACGTGTATCTCATGTGTAACCGAGTGGTCACCGCCGTGCATATCTGGAGCCATCTGCGCCATTCTCAAGTTCTTTCACACTGAATGTGCTGTTATTTAATATTTCATGCAGTGTCTTATCTGTTTCATGTCTTGTCATATAATTTTCATTGTGACGCGTTATTGTCTCCTGCTACGAGGCCTAACCGCTGACCATGTGTATGTGTAAACCAGCCCTCCATTGTCCTTGATCGTCACCCCACTTTGCGTGGATAGGGGACTTATCCCGATGGGTAGGTGTTGGTAATGGCATTGTACCGTAGTTTTCATTTTCATCTCCGTGCCCTGTCCCTGGGTAAACCTGCGGTCCATTCCAGCGGCTGTAGGTCTCTTACTTTGTGGGGACTGCATTTTCCACCACCGCGGAGTGTCATCCATCATTGTGGGTATTTTGTCACATGCGCATGGGGTCACTGAAAACGGACTTGTGAACCATGCAGTAAAACCGTCTGCGTCAATGTTACTATTAAAGAGGTTTCACTCATAATTAAAATCTGTTACAGGGCATATAAGTTTGAGTCTCTCTGCATTCCAATGTTTAATACAATTGTCGCATCAACAACTGGTGCATCTTTAGATATTGGGAATTCTTCTGTAAAGAATTAGAAATACATATGTAGCTGTAGAACCACTAATCTGGGTATAGAGCATATAGGCTGTTCACTGTAAAGTGAGCACTTTTGAGGCCCTAGTTACCTTTTCCTGTAGGATATTTTCTATCCTTTAACCACCTTTTTAAAATAAATATTGTCATGTAAGTAATATACACAGTGTGCAAATTCCACCGCACTCTGAAGTTAATGCTTAAGGTTATGATATAATATTTTTAATGACTATTATTCCAACTGAGAAGGTTTTCGAAAGTGCTCACTTTATCATGAACAGCCTATACTTATATGCTATGCAGATACAGCATGTAGGGAAAAAAACTGTTTATATATGCAACTAGTTTCTACAAAAATTGTTTGTATAATATGCTAAATGTCGAGGCGTGAGACATTCTATATTCCTGCTATTTTTTCTGCTGGAATAGGGGGGAAACAGAGTTCGGGGTGGGGGGGAGTGTTTAGTATGTTTAAGAAAAGGGAGTGGGAGATAGAAAAGGTAATTAGGGGTTTGAAGAGCAGTATGGCAGGGGGTCCAGATGGGATAGAAAACGCAGCACTAAAGTTTGGTAGCAGGGAGTTGGTGAAATATTTAGAGGTGATGTTTAAAATGGTAAGTTACCACAAGATTGTAAGGATGCTATGGTGGTACCTGTACACAAACAGGGAGAGGATAGGGGGAGGCCTGGCAGCTACAGACCGGTGAGTCTCACATCAAGTACAGGAAAAGTAATGGAGAGGCTGGTGGTGCACTATGTGGTGAGGGTTATGAACAAAAGGAATTGGTTGGAGGAGTCCCAACATGGTTTCAGGAGGGGATACTCATGTGAGACTCAGGTGACTGGGTTATTCGAGGATCTGGTGCAGGGAGTTGATGAGGGGAAGCAGGTGGAGGCCTGCTTCTTAGATTTTGAGAAGGCATTCGATAAGGTGTCCCATGGGACATTGATGAGGAAAGTGGAGGCGCTGATACCAGACAGGAGGGTAGTGGAATGTATAGGGGGCGAAGGCAGAGGGTGAAAGTGGGGGAGGCAATATCGGAGGAAGAGGAGGTTACGTCAGGGGTACCACAAGGAAGCATGATTGGTCCTTTGTTATTTACCATAATGGTAAATGACATGGGTTTGGGGATTAGGGGAAGAATAAGAATGTTTGCAAACAATTGTGTTGTGTATGCTGAAGTGGGAGAGGGGGGGGGGGCGGAAATTTGCAGGCGGACATTGATAAGATATGGTTGTGGACCAGGAAAAATAAAATGAAGAAAAATGTAAGAAAAATTAAGGTAATGAGGTTCACAAGGAAGAAGTTGATATGCAGGGACATGTACAGATGGGAGGGACAAGAGATAGAAGAAGCAGCAGAATATAAGTATATAGGGATTGTACTACAGGGTGGTAGCAAAGGGAAGAAGGGCTCTGGGTATGCTGGGAAAGGTGCTGAAGGGAGTCAGCTGTGAAGTGAAGGCGTATGGCACAATGGTACGGCCAATGTTAGAATATGCTGCAGCAGTATGGGACTCGTATGTGAAGGTGGAGGTGCGAGAACTGGAAAAGGTGCAGAGAAAACAGCAAGATGAGTGAAGGGTAGGTGGAGAAGGCAGGGGCAAGATGGTGAGGAAGAAGGGAACTATAGGCCATCAGTGATGATGAAAGAACTGGGGTGGAGCTCATTGAAGGACAGGAGGAAAGTTGAACGGCTAGTCAGGATGTACAGGATGGTGAATGAAGAGGGAGGATAGGGAGGGCTACACTGCAAGCTAAGTAAGAGGTTGTTTAGAGGAAGAGGAAACAATAGTGAGAAGCTTCAGAGGGTGTGGAGGAGAACGGAGCAGGGTAGACATTCCATGCTTGTGAGGTCTCTGAGGGAGTGGAATGTGTTGAGGGAGGAATTGGTATCTATGAGAGGGGTTGGTAAGTTCAGGAAGGGAGTGGATAAGGAGTTGGTTGGGTGGAGGTGAGGGAGCTTGCCACCGGGCTGTAGCCTAATTGCGAGTGTGTGTATGTACGAGTATGGAGCGAGTTCCGGGGATGTGCAGTGTTTGCCTGCTGTAGAGAACGAAAAAAAAAAAATGTTTAACAAACACGAGTTTTAAAAAAAGGAGCGCCCCCCCCCCCCCCTCCTGCACACCAAACTTATTGTAATGCATGTTTTGTATAGTGAACATAGAAAGCCACTTACCTTGTTGCTCGATGCAGAGCCCTATATAGTCACCTTATTTGAGGGTTATACTTACAGATATTTAATCCTGAAAGTAAAACTGAATACCAGAAACTGTAGAAGTCTGATCTAAAATCAATAGTAATAAAATTCAATTGATTTGTAACAAACTATAATATTCACTTACAAAGTAAAATTGCAACTTGTTGAAACAAAGATACTCAACAATATTTGTGTGTGTGTATAAAATGCAAATTCATTGCCTTGTATTAATAATTTACAGAAGTTTTGGTAAAAAATAACATACGCTCAGACTTACACTGCATATTATAAATGATAATTAAGTTAGTTTGAAGATAATTGAGATACTTCAACAAAAATGGATTAATATTATTTTTGTTCATGTGGTATGTTGTTTCTGATATCTGAGAGCAAGTGATATTTTTAACAAGTAGCAAAGTGGTGGAAATAGCAGATGCCTCTCGTCGGCATGATGACATGGACAAACAACAATAAACTGAATGTCTGAAATAAATACATTTTTTAAAGAAAATTGCAATAATGGTTATTGCTTGTGTTTTGTTTAAGTAAAAACATATTCAGGCTACTTGGGATAAATTACTTCCGAGGATAAATGTTCATTACATTATTTTTATTACTAAGTGCATGCATACCCATGTTCACTTCTTGCAGAATACCTAAACTTCTTCTTGTCACCAATATGTATATATGCAAATTCCTTTTTGAAATCACCATTTTCGATGTTTGTAATTTGAATTTGGCTGGTTTTTTTTTTTTGTTTAATCTTGCACGTTTTTCTATTTCTGCTGTACCCCAACAAGCAAGAGCAGAAATAGCTTCTTTTTATAGCAGAAATAGCAAATGCTAGTGCCATCTGAACAGCATACAAAGAAGTACTTTCGGTTACACGAACACAAATTAGCAGAATAGCAAACCAAATTATATAAAAAATCATTGCAGGCAATATATAGTGTAAATAAATGTCTTATTGGGACAGAAAATACTAGACAATAAATTTATATATAATATATAAACTGGTAAGATATTGCCTTATATTGAGAATCTACAGAAGATTTAATAAAACACAACATGCAGCCAGACTTAACTAAATTCTTTAGATGTGATTATTTAAAACAAAGACAAATCCTAACATACAAACTCGTGAGATTGTGAATAATTGTTGCAGGCAATTTGTACACATACCACAATATTAAATATCTAATATGTACATAATTGCATTTTGTTGATAAATTTGAATTTTAAGTTTACATATACCTCACTTTTTTTTTCCATATGCCTTTCACATTCATCATTTGTATGTTTTACCAAACAATTTATTATTAAATTGAAATAATTGTTAACTAATATTTTTTGAAGCAGTCGTCACATATTTTCTCATTGTGGGTTTTATAAACCATATATCTATGCCATTTTGGACCTTATTGTAAGATTGTTCAAAAATTGCATTATATATTAACTAAATATTTCACATAATCTTTATGTCAAAAGCTGAACACAATTATTAGTATAAACTTACTTTGCACTGTAACAAATTTTTGTCCTGCAAATAATAATATTCTTTATACAATGTGAAATAATTTAATTGATAAACTAGTGAGAATATATTCATTGTGTTTAATTTATATATTTTCTATAAAAGCTATTTCATGCAGGTTTGGTAATAAACTTAGTTTGCTCTATATTAATTTAGCCAAATATGGGACTCTGGCTGTGTGATATTTGAGTGGTTTTAAATAAGTGAAGTACTTTCAAGACTGGTGTAGAAGCCCCTGGTATAATTTTTATATCAATTACTGTGTGTTAAACATTAATGTATTTCTAATATTGTCATTAATGCATACCTTTGGCTGAGCGAATTGGGAATCCTGAAGGAATGTGTAAGAGAATGGTCGGATCACACACTATAAACCAAATTTTTAAACAGCTTGTCTAAGTCATCTAGTGACACTTTTGGAACTATTGATAGCAGCTATAAATGAAGAGAGTTTGACACATTTCTAGTTATAGGCTACGTACATTAAATGAGTACAACATATGCTTACTTGTCCTTCAGAAATCTAAAATATGATATTGATGATTTTTTAAACTGTATTATTAAAACTTATAAATCACACATATTCCACTTGTCATGTTTATCTATAAAACATCTCAAATCTCTTTTTAATTGTAAATTTCTCTGTTTCATAAAACAATGTGCCGTGATATTCGTTTGTATGATTGCATGGGATCTATGGTGATGTCAGTCACACCAGACTGCAAGAGTGCAGTACTATTGCTTGTCTCGCCATATTCGGCGAGCTGTCTTGTATTCTCTTTTATCATATTTGGTGATAGGTTCGCCAGTTTCACCGATGTATCTACTTCCAAATTCACAGGGCATTTTGTACACACACAGTTCTGAGTCCAGTTTTTCTGGCATTGACTTGAGTTGAGAGATTTGGGCGGCCCTTAACAATGAGGTCCCGAGAGCCAATTTTCTGGTGTTTTTCACTTATTTTTACTGTCACATGGGAGCAAAAAATTCTTTGTAACTTTACTTGTTACCTGGTCTTATTTTTTCTTAAAGAACGTGTACATATGGGATAATGAATGTTCCTGCTGGTTTGTCTGTAGACTCATATGAATTGATACAGGATTTAGTGTTTTTCAAGTGGTGATTTATTATACCAGAAGGGTAACCATCCAACAAGTAATGGGTAGGGAATAGAAATGAGCGCTAGGCCGGCCTGCTCCTAACCCAACCCAGTCTAACTAACCCTAAAATTTAACCCCTTTACAACAAACAAAAAACTCTTGTTTTTGAGGGGTGGAAGGTGTCTTCACTCAAATAAACAAAAAACTTGGTCCACAGAACACTTCAATACACATTACATCTAACATCATTGTCCTAGGAACATTCTTACATCCAGTGACATTAATTATGCCTAACTTATTGACTGTATACATGTGTGTCTGTACATGGCTTTACATGACCCCTAAACAAAAATGTGTGGCTTTTTAAGCCCTCAGTTTTTTTAACGACTTGGCTTTTAAAGCCCTTAATATTTGGTCATCTTACATACACTGCGACACTTTCTACAAATCTTTCTCAACTGCTAAGGATCATCATTTCTTAAGTTAATTCTCTTGTGACTAGCTTAACAACTAAATATATGGCTGTCAAAGCCCCTGTAACTTTTGCATCAGTTATATGTAGCTGTCTTAAGCCCGTAAACAAAACATTTGCATCAACAATATCCTACTTCTTACAAATTACATCTTTCATTTACTCATGAAGGCTCCATAATACCCTGTTGCGGCAAAAAAAAAGTATTTTTTTATCTGATACGGCTCTCGCTTTATAGTTCATTATGGCTTAAAGGACAACAGTTTATGAACCTCTAGCTCAAAACGTCCAAAAGTATAACTAATTTTTTTTTTCCAGCCACCCACAATTATTTCAACAACATAAATCAATTGGACTGTTGTCGTCAGGTTTTACAAAAACAAAACTGTAACTTTCTCTGTTATTACCACCAACTATTTCAACAAATTAAAGTTCAGTCATCTATGTCTTATTAAGCAACAAACAATGGAGTATTACAAAAAAAAAATAACTTTAACCTCTACTCTGCATCAATCAACAACGTGCCATTGGATCACTGGCTCTGGCATCAGTACAGCTCCACACCCTTGTTGCACATTGGAGGATCTATGACTGCAGCACTCCAATACCACAGTCACCATCCACCTATTTCTACTGTCTAGAAAGTACCAGACTTCCAAAGGTTGCCTGTGTGGTGCCCTAACATCACATTCCTCTGGCCAACTCTCCCTCCTACTTGGGATGGTAACCTACTTTTACACTGCTCTCCTTATTGCTAAATAGCTTCCAACAAAACACATACAACATTCCCAACAAAAAAACTGAATCCCACCCAGTAAAACCCCACACACTTGAAAACGTCTGTCAATTCATACCATGTCTATGGGCAATAATGGTAACAAGAAAACAAAAAGAAAAAAAACAACTGATCTGCATGGTGCGGCTGCAACCCATCTTTTCATGAAATAGCAATTAAATCTGACAAAACCTGGTATCCTCTTGTACTACATTTTCAGAATTTAACTTCCTCCATTCACTTGTTCCGTTTCAAAATTAACACAACATTTTGAGAACACTAACCAGTTAACGTAACAGCGAAACAATTAAAGAAAATTATTAGTTTAGGAAAAACTACGTTCACCTGTTTTCAAAATTTGGTTGTCAGCAAATATGGCATCAACTGTTGTGTACCGCTGCAGACGTCTGCCACTACTCTTCGTCACGATTCTGCAGCATGCCGTCGACATTTCCCTTTCTGGATTGTTCGACTGCCGCATTGACTTGTATATCGATTTGGTATCGACTTTAATAATTTGGCATAAAAAATGTAAATTTCCATTCTCTCACGTATAATTTATTTCTCTCTGTTCTTAAAAATTAATAAGCCCTCTACCTGCTTGCATTAAAAAAAAACTATCAACGCCTAGTTTCAAGTCAACGCTTTTTGTCACAACAAAAAATAAAACGAAAATTTCAAAATTGTAACTTATCAGCATCAGCCATCTTGAGCTTCCTCTTGGTTCAAGCACAAACTACTCTCAGTTATAGTTGTGGCATTGGCCAAAACGGGCGCTCTATACCTAGCCATGTCATGCTGTATTATTGATTGGCTGGAAACCAAAATGTTCTTTAAACACCACGTATTTCATTAATGGCTATCTACAGGAGAAGATTGCTGACCATCTGAAAGTTATAGCAGTTTATGTTACTTTTAAATTCCCTGTATTAAAACATCAAAAACAAAAAGTCTAAACGACGTGAACTGTAAACAAAAAATATATTTAAACAGTTCTGTTCTTGCAACTACCAATTAGCACCAAAATCAAATGCAGCCCCACAATAGTTATGGAATAGCTGATTAGAGGCCACAATAAGTTCCCAAATTAAAAAAGAAACAACTTCTGTTGGCATTACTATTTACTATTTCCCAGGCTGTACAAAAACAAACAATCCCAAAACTATGGTACGTAATAACTGCGACTACTTTACATAAAACTTAATTACTATGTCTCTACACTCTACAAAACTACCTTGTTCTAAACTACTGGGTTTTTCAGCGTGACAGCCCTGTATGGTACATGTACCATAATTACGATAAGCATACTCTAATTACAAAATCAATCCCTTTCAAAAAATTCTAAAAAAAAAAAAAAAAATAGTAATAAAACTAACTAAATTAATTATAATTATCAAAAAAAGCATTATAACCTCACGTCAGTAGGCCTGCCTCCCGCTGGCTAGTAGAGTGGTCAGAGAAAAATGAAATTTATAACAAATTTTAACCACAACTACTATTACCAGGCACCTCCACCTTATATTAAAAGGTGGGATATGGAGGGGGAGTAATGAATCAATCCATCCAACAGTTTGATTTAGTACAACATACTTATCTTCGACGGCTAAATAAATAAATCAACAGATGCAGAATGCTTAAGCGACAAACTTTAAAATAAACTTTCCTGACATCTAGACTTCCTCACAACTCGTCGTCAATGTCAAGTCAACATCATTACGACTTCAGCAACTAAAACTTGCATCTGTGATTAAACTTCAAAACAACTGGGGGCTTTCCACCACAGGTTAGATAAAGGAGCAACCTGAAGTTCCATGCTCTCAATTTAAAAACTTCTGTAAGTCATCTAGACAGGTAGAGCAAATTCACTCGGCAATCCAAGCAAGAGTATACTCTGTAATCTTGAAAAGCTACTGACGCAAAAGGATAACTAAAATTAAATTGATAAAAATAAAATTAACTATTTGAAAACTTCAAAAATAAGTATATCAGTTTCACCAGTTCCAGAAATGTAATAGTCCACAGTTATTCTAAATTCAAAATGTTGTAGAACATTTAAGATACCAAATACCAGATTTTAGAAGAAAAGAAATGGTTGGTGAGGTGGGGGTTTTTTTTTTTTAAACTGCTATCTATCAAATGAAAGAGGAGAAATTCAGACAGTCTTAAAATCTAATAAATCACAATAAATTATCTTTTCCAACAGCAACAACAAACAATAACAGTTAACAATTATAAAATTTCTAAAAAAAATTGTGTATAACAAATTTCAGTCATTTTTAATTAGATACAAAATTTACATATAAATGTGTTTCTTAGAAAAAAACTGGCCTCAAGTTGGATTTCAAACAATTATTTTATAAACAATAATAAAACAAAAAGGTTTTTCATTGGATGGAAATATCTGGAGAAAAAAAAATATCATGAAGTACTTGGTAAAAACTTGAAAAAAAAGGCCATAGATAACCGGGAAAAACAGTCTGTTATACATCTTTTCTTATAGTTTTCAAAACAAAGGTTTTTCACAACTCAAAAATTACTTTTGTTTCTTACAGCTTCCAAGCAATTATATGCAGTTTCATTTATTAGCTATTAAGTCTTAGAACTTTAATTTCGTGTTATCATTAATTTACTCCAACCAACTGCCATAAAAATAGTCTTCATTGCTATCTTCAAGATCATTAATCAAACACCAGAAATGGCAATTACTTATACTTCTCTTTATAACATACTTTTCAGTGGGCACAAATCAGTACGACATGATGGAAAATGCAAACACAATGTTAAACATATTGCGCCACGATAACAACTAGGACTTAACGACAGTTAAAACTAAAATGGGTTTCTTATCACACCTCTATAAGACAGTGCTCAGCCCTAACTGCCATTAAAAAACTGTGTTTTCCTTTCTGGTCAACACAAAAATAACAAAAGCTGAGATAGCTGACTGCAATGACAAAAACTTTTACAACCTCATTGATCAGGTTCCTACCCTTAACACCTTAGAACTACTTTTAAATTACTCTCAGCACTTCTATATCCTTTCCACTGCTTACTTAAACCTCTTACTGAAAGGGCAGTTATCTACCATAGCCTACTCTCTCTCTCTCTCATGCTGTAAAAACCAAAATTAACTAGAACTACAAACTAACAGAAAACAAATGCACTTAGCTTTTTGACTACATGATGAGAATCTCCCGTAGGCTCCTCCAGTATTATCTCCTTCTGGTTGATCTCCTATGCACTTCTTACGTCTGTTCTGCTCGTTGGTTCAGCTAAGGCTCTTCTAGATGCCGCAGTGTCCCCAAACGCCCCGGGCTCGCCACCCACGCTGCTGCTAGCGGTTGCTAGGCAAGTGTCAGCGAAAACTCGCCACCGCTCACCCCTCGCCTCACCCACACGGTGCAACCTCTACCTTCTTTTATCCCCTCGGGTACCCTAGAGTAGCGCACAGCCCTCCGCAATGCAGCAACTTCATGAGTCACGTGATCGTTCATCATCTCCTTGCCGTGTCCTTGCATGTGATCAACACTCTGCGCCAGACTAGCCAAATGAAAACCCAGCCCAGCAACCAGCTCACGACCGTGACACATGATTGCAAGGGCCCTAAACTAACCAGAAATTTCCTACCCAAGCCAGTTGGCTATAAATTGAGTGAGCTTTTAGTAAATTTGGAATAAATCTACAATTTAGGATCCACCAAAAACACAACTACCAAATTTAAAGCCAAACATGTCCTAAGATAAAGAAATCACTAAACAAACTGAACTACTCTCATAAAAATACTAAAACAAAAACTATCCAAAAATCCTGAAACTGACTACATTGTTAAACAAACTGAAAAAGTGATCTGCATCTGAACAAAAGATAGGAACCAATACTCGCATCAAACAACAAAAGGGCTAAATCACCTCCAACTCCGATCGAAACCAAAAATAAACATTGTTTAATCAAAAATTATCTTTACCCAAACAACCAGCTTTGTAGCAATATAAAACATTTCCAGTCAAAAAAATTAATGTAAAACAACTATGGTTTAGATATTAGAATATGAACACACAATACAGTGCCAAAAAAATAGAAGGTATGCTACCTCCCTTGATCATAAATCCGGGCTACTCCCATGGCACAGACTACTTCACCTACGGAGCACACCCAAAGAAGAGAGTATAGAAGTGTGTACTACATACACTATAATACGGTATGCTACTGCAGACTGTATATGATGGCATGCTACTGCAGACAGTGTAAATTTTTTTTTAGCTTTTTTCAAATTCGTTTTCCCCGATTCACTTGCCAAGAGAAAATAAAAACAGCCACCTCTCGTTTTGGCTGCCCTAAAATTTTTAAAGATATACCCATCACTTCATCTTTTTAATTATGTTGCTGTACTCAGTTTTTCTTGTTTGAAAGTATTTTTCTGTTAAAAAATCTTTTAAAACTGCATGTTAGCTATTATTTTTGGGGAGTTGTAAGGAAAAAATATACACTGTAGCCTAGTATCTTATTTTTAATTATATAATGGCACATAAAAATTTAAAACAAATGAAAAAAAAAAAACACAAACTTCTATTCATATGCCACTCGCAAATCCTGTATTCTCTTAGTTTCTTTTGGCTGTGTATTGAATTTGGGAAATAATGTGACTAGGGCAGCAGCATCTTCAAACTTCTGCTTGCTCCTTTTTGTTCATGCATTTCTAAATTGTCATAGTAAAATTAATAATTTTTGTCTATCAGTTACCTAAACTATGTGGCATATATGAATAGTAAACTTAAACATTTGCATTGTATTTTAAATTTAAAATATTCCTACAAAGCAAAATAATAAGTAATTTTAATCACTTGAATTTATTATCTAAGTTCAGAAATGAATTCGTCCAAGTATAAAATAGATACGTTTGATGACCCTAACAATTAATGTGTGTTAATAATGCAGGTTTATTTTATACTAAATATAAGCTATTTATTTTGCTACATTAAGTTTTCATAGCACAGTATGTTCAGAGTATGAATAATGTTTGTCGGTTCCTTGTTGGTTTTCGAGAAGGAGGCGCATAGCAAGTGTAGACAAGACTCATCATAAATGTTGTTTTACAAACATGCATACTACGCATAATACAGTATGATTACAAAATTATCACAGAAATTACACAAATAGTTTGTGGCTTGAGAGGCTCTATGTGGAATACTGGCCAATAAATTTAATATATAGATACATACATATATAAATACAGATTTTACCTTTCTCATAATTAACTACAATACAATAGCAATAAAGATGCATGCCAGCAATATATTGCACATTTAACACATGTTCAGCTGATTAGTATATTTAAGCTAGTTGTTCTAAGTAACTAAAGTTCATTGAGGGATTGCTAATAAAAAGCATAGTATTTTAATTTCATATAATAATTAAACAACAAAACATAATCTCCTTATGTAAAACTAAACGAATGCACAATTTTATATTCAAACGCTCTATATGTAATCTAATTTCAAGGAGTTTTATCTTTGATCATATAATCATAATAAACTGCAGAAGCGGTTGGCTGGTTCTTTGTTACAAAATAAAGCATGTGGTATTAATTACATAGTACTGAGAATGTGTTAAATGTTTTTTGTGTATACAGCATCATACATAATACAGAGATGACAGCAACTGATCACTGTATACAGCACTATATAAATGTAGGGATTTCCCATTCACTTGTTCTTATATTGTTCACAATTTCTTTCAGAAATAGTGAACATACATGAAATTAACTGTAACAGTGCATTCGCTGCATACTTACGACCTCCTATAACTTCCATAGTTTAATTTGTGAAATAACACATGCTTTGGGTTCACAAACACTGGGAGCCACATTGCATTTATTTACAAAATTGGTCATCACTGGTAGAACAACTGTGGCGGAAGGATACAAAGTGCCTTAGCACTTCTTTCTTAGAAGTGTCAAAATTTGGTGAAATTTTACCAGGGGTATGAACGGATTAACAAAGGGAAAGCTCAGCTATAGCATATAAGCCGCCAGTATGTCTGGCGAAAACAGCATTTCGTAAGGCACATTTTTGTTCAGGTTTTATGGCACATAAGCAAAATAGCATCACATGCGTAAACTTATTGCAGACTGGGAAAAGAAAAATGTTCCAAGTTTATTTATAATGAACAGCATGTGAGCATGAAAGCTTATGTACAAAAGTAACAGGATATCCATGTCAACTTCAAACTATTGTGTACGTAAATCCATTAGCGAAATGAAATCAAGTATTTGGTTTAATAAATGTTTGTTACTGTTGTATCTTGCAATACAAACTGGGTACTTGAAAGTATGATAGGGCCATAACTAATTCTACAATTAACTATTTGTCAGGTAATAACGGCATTAATTTTATATGGCGAAACTAGTTGCATGAATTTTCTGCCATAGACATCTGACACAATGTGTAGAATGTTGATCCAAACTGGTCATAGTGCTTTGGCTCGAATATATTTAATATACTTTAACTAACACAAGGTAGATGTAGTAGTTTTATTTCATTTTTAATTACTGCCAGATTAGAAATAATTGCATGTGTATAATTGTAGAACAACTGAAATTCATTCCGATACGTCTACTTGTTTTGTTTACGTATTTCGTGTTTGATTATTTAAAACTTTGCATATGTCAGAATGCCCATAAGAAAGAAATGCTGAAGATCACACTACGCAAATATTTCCTACATAAATTTATAAGTTCTCAGATTCCTTTGACAGATTAGTTTCATGTAATGAAATATTTCTCTCCCTTTCTCGTCTCTTAGATTCTGCTAGTGCGAGTTGGAATTTCTTGTTGTGAGCACTTTTATTTGATGTGTTTTGAAATGCATTTTCAGAATCCCGTATTGACGTTTGTGGTTATATAAACAAATTTGAGAACCCTTTTTTTCTCCAGTACTCCAGCAGGTGGTGCCATTGCTTTTCTTGCACTTGGCATTAAGATTATTTCTTGGTTTCACTTTTCCCTTCCTGCTAAATTTCAAAGAACGATGCGTTTTGAACTTTCACTTCGCCAGTAGTTTATCTGTCAGAACACAATTCCTGAAGGAAAGGTAGCCCCTGGCATGTATGTGGAGGGGGTGTAGGAAGGGATGGTGCACCATGTGGTAACAGGAGGCTCCTCCTTGAGTTGGGGGTGGGGGATGCCATACCTCGGTGCTGCCGCCTGGAGGAAGACTGCTGAACAACACTGCGGGGATGCAGGAACTGAACATTATGACGCCAAAACTGTAATTACAATGCTCTTGTAATTCTGCATTACTTTATATAAAAATGTTTTCTAAATTCTTTAAAGCAGCTTATAATTACAATAAGTATTTTTTTACATCAAGAAATAATATAGAAATATTGAAGATTAATGCGGTTGCTCTTGTTGCTTTTCTTTGGAGAAAAATGTCTACCAGGTCAATTAAACAGTGAGCAAATAATCAAAAAATCACTCAAATTCATTACTAACCCTGATGGTAAAGTGGAATCTTATGGTAAGATTGGATTACCAGAATGGATTCAGGTCCCTCATCCCTCACAGTCTCACAAAACTTATAGATCCAGCATTTGTCAGCATTCTCTTTTCTGTTGGAACCGTTTGAGTGAAAAAACCTTCTGAGTTTACTAGATTGGGAGATGTGCAGGAGTGCAGATATGTTATGGCAAAACTGCACTTAAAAAGAAACACTATTTTTATATTTTGTAGAAAACAGCATTATGTAAGGACATTTGCATTATAAAACATGTGAAGTCTGTGATGAATTATTTTGCACTAATTATTGTTTTTCTTAGCATCATTTTGACGTCGTTGGGTGAGACACGAGACAAATAATGACACAATTACTTGCTGGTAATATGGGCGCCAGCGGTGCTTCCTAATCACCGTGCTATTAAAACTCAGGGTTCTCAGGGATGCTGTGGGTTCTGTGTCCGTCTCATCCATGCGTACTTACAAACATGTAGGCAATACTAAACTTTTACTAAACATTACTTTGAAAATAATCACTTGATAAAATACATGTGGCTAGGACATTGCCACTACTGAATAAAAGAGGTAAGTTCACTGTAGACTTGCTTTTATTATTGCTCGTACAGATCGTGCCAATGAAATTATGATAATTTCGGTCATGACTAGTCAATTCCGCTTGGGTGATCCCCAGCCTGCAATTAATCTAGTGCACGCTTAGATGGATGATCTCGAGATTACATAAGTTACATAAATACCAGTGAAAGATGATGGGGCACGAGATGAGTAGTCACAATAAACACACACACATGTGAAAACAATTTAATATGGCGCGGATGCCACTGGATGAAGTTTGTAGCTGACCACATGGTGCAGGTGGAATTGCAACATTTCTTTGTGAAGATGGTAAATTAAATTTCAACAAAATATTATTCTAATAGAGAGAATTATTCTCTTTGCAATTACAGTGGTTACAGGCGTGTAGCATGCGTGGTGATGTACAAATCAAACATGAAAGTGACAGTGTGGTCAAACACAAAAGCATCCATTTACGTGAAAATAACACTGAACTCTGACAAAAATTTAACATAGAACCCTGAATAAAACATTGCACACACAATATCACATAAATAAGCTCTCAAAATGCAATTATGGCATAGACATGTACTTGGTGTCGGTTAGCCACATGGTTGTACGTGATGTTGCCCTAAAATATTCAAACATGGAAAATTCCCTTAAATACATATACAAAACAAAGTCTTTCAAATTGCACGTAGAAATAATGCAGACATAACAATGAAACGGATTTAGTAAAAGCGGATGTGCCTGATTCAAGTTGTGTGGGTCACGTGACCTCTCCGACACATTTCTGCTCCTCATCGATGAAGTTGAAAATACCACTAGGGCGAAATTAATTAGTTAAGCGGAAGCATAAAGCTGGATAAATGTCTGGCAAAACGTACGCAAGCAAATCTTAACCGGTATACTAAAAGTGCTATTGAAATCTACATCAGTGAACAAAAGATTGTAGTGAGTACGTGACAGTGTCTTACCTCACCAGCTCTCCTCAGCAGACTGTCCAGAGACAAGCGTCACACGGACCACCTACCATGGCCACCTACGTGGTTCACATAAGCGGAAGTGCTATGCACACCGAATAAAATATTTTATTATTGAAAATAAAATGGCACAAATAAAATAAAATATTGTTTGACATTTTATAATTTTGCTGTGGTTTTTTCATATTATTTCAGTGTCTCTTTATGATGGCATTCACGCCAGAATATTAAGTGTTCTTAATCTCGTTGCCGCTGGCACTTTGAATTTCATAACAAAACAATTTCAAAATTACAACAAACACTTCAAAACATTTAAAGGCATATTGAACCCAGCAAATACAAATACAACACACATTTTACACTGAAAAATAGTATTTATATGAAAGTTCAAAATATTGGCTCTTTGCGCACTTGCATGGACATGTGACACGTCCATGGTGAGCACCGTCATGAGCTCTACCGCCGCTGGCTGTTAGCTGGCATCAATTTTAATAATAAATAGATGCATTACATGTGTACTAAATTATCAAAATTTTATAGTTGGCCTATTTATGTCACTTGTACTTTACTCTTAAAAAGGATGAATCTTTGTAAATTCTATGAGACATAATATTTTAATGTGGCCGTCGAACTGTGTGCACAGCTCCAGTGGAATACATTTTATTAAAAAACCATTTTATGTGTCTGAGTGAGGTCTGTTTAGGAATAGCATTTAAGAAACGTTACTTATCTGTACATGCTTTTCAGTTTCTCCATTTCTCTATAAAGTATATTTTTGTGATAGTGAAAATGGCTGAAATGGATGTGTTCACAGTCATTTTTAGGTATGAACATTCCAGCATGAAACATTAGAAAATAAATATGGACATGCATCAATGCTTTATTTTTATTGTTACGTCATAAAATGGTATGGTTTTCACTGAAAGTCTCATAAAGGTGCGTTATCGACTGCAAGACTGCACAACAATTCAGTGCTTGCCCATAGAGTGATAAGTTGATGCGGATATCTTGGTCCCCCTTAGCGCTCCCATGCTTTTAGGCCTCAGATTTGCAAAATTCCTTCAACCAGGCGGCCACCTTAATGAGTGAAGAATCTACTTGTAGTAATTTTCCATTTAAAATTATAACTTTGTCAGTTCTTTCAAGTTATGTCACTAAAATTATTACATGGATTCTGAATTTGAGACTTTATATTGATGGTGGATCCTGAAGTGATATGTGGGATGTGTTCCAACACTTTACATTTTGGTTTCAGATGTCTTTCAGAGTGGTGAGAAGTAGTAAATTTCGTCACGTGTATGGGTCCCCATTAAAGCGAGAACAATGTTACGATAACATAAGAGTCTCCAAATCATCATGGGACTCAACGTTTTGTGCAGTAAATCCAAAATTTCTTGCCATTATTGTTGAGTCTGCGGGTGGAGGTGCATTTGTGGTATTGCCTCTAAGTAAGGTAAGATATTGTTTGTAAATACTATATTATTATATATTTATGGTAAAGTCATAATATGGAGCAAAATACTTTTCTCCACTAGCTGGCTGTTTATTAATGTTGCCATTTTTCTATTACCAAGAGATCACAGGTTTATATCCTTGTTTGCAGCATAGGCATTCTGTTATATTTAACGTGTACCTTAATTTGCAAGCATATTATATAAATATTTAAGTTTTTTTATGAAACATTTGAA
This sequence comes from Dryococelus australis, assembly GCA_029891345.1. Classification (NCBI taxonomy): domain Eukaryota; kingdom Metazoa; phylum Arthropoda; class Insecta; order Phasmatodea; family Phasmatidae; genus Dryococelus; species Dryococelus australis. Next base: position 322,140,564 of record CM057009.1, read on the forward strand.
AGGTTCGAAGTAAGCTAGAGATTTTAAACTCTGCCTTTGTATGCTAATGCAGTATCCAAAATTTTGGCACCATTTTGTACTAGTCTTTTTGAATTCTCACAGGAACAATACTTTGTGTTGGTTTTTTCGGGTGAATGCTTATTGAAATCCAACAAAGTCTCTAAGTTTTGATGATTAGGGGGGTGAGGGGTTATAGTTTTGTTATTCATAAATTCTTGTTTTGGTAATCTTGCGTATTCTATAGAAACAAAAGACGAAAATGATTCAGAAGACTCCATCAACAAACAGGCATCTGGTTCATGAAACCTTCCGCATGTAAGTGGTTTCTGTTGGGGGTGGCACTGTTAAATTTTTGTGGCGATGTGAAGCTGAAATTTTTCTTGAGTACTCGTTTGTATTTTTTATTTAAGTCCTTTATATATAAAATATAACTCGTAAATGGATATGTTAATTATATTAATATGCTACATGGTTAACAATTTTGATATTCAACATCTTTGTCAGAAGAACCCACTTGTAAACAAGAACATCTGGTGCGATACAGGGTTACTTAGTGGGTGCACGTTCAAAAATTGGAAATTTACATAGCAAGTCTTCAGGATGTGATTATTTTTTTATTTCCTAAAGTTTTTTGATATAATTAATTTCAGTTTATTTTCTTATGCGATGTACATCTTATGCGATGTATCATGTCTATACTTACATATATGTGTATACATGTGTATGTATGTGTGTGCGCATATGTGCATGTTTTGTGGGTTCTTCCTTACCCCACCATCCAAGAGACTGTTTATTTGGTAAATGGCTTACACCATCACACCAGTTTACTTGGTATATGGCTCACACCATCACACCAGTTTACTTGGTATATGGCTCACACCATCACACCAGTTTACTTGGTATATGGCTCACACCATCACACCAGTTTACTTGGTAAATGGCTCACTCCATCACACCAGTTTACTTGGTATATGGCTCACACCATCACACCAGTTTACTTGGTATATGGCTCACTTCGTCACACCAGTTTACTTGGTAAATGGCTCACACCATCACACCAGTTTACTTGGTAAATGGCTCACACCATCACACCAGTTTACTTGGTATATGGCTCACACCATCACACCAGTTTACTTGGTATATGGCTCACACCATCACACCAGTTTACTTGGTATATGGCTCACTTCGTCACACCAGTTTACTTGGTAAATGGCTCACTTCGTCACACCAGTTTACTTGGTAAATGGCTCACTTCGTCACACCAGTTTACTTGGTAAATGGCTCACACCATCACACCAGTTTACTTGGTATATGGCTCACACCATCACACCAGTTTACTTGGTAAATGGCTCACACCAGTTTACTTGGTATATGGCTCACACCATCACACCAGAAATTTTTACATCCATATATCAACTACTTTTGGTTGGATGACTTCATTTATGGTAATTGTATTTCATTTGGTATCACAATATCCGTTTGTTATATTATAAAATGCCAAAACCCAAAATAAAAAAAAAAAAATGTTATTAACAATGAGGAATCTTAACTTGGCAATGCCTGCATATTTTTGTTTTTAGAAAGAAATCTTTTTGTATAATTTGTAAAAAAAAAAAAAAAAAAAAAAAATTGGGTTACTGTAATCATAAGTGTTACAGAAAACACAAATTAATGAATATCTGCTTAGTTTGTATGTATTTCTTTCACACTCATTAGTCATCTACTGTTTTTACATTTATTCTGGTTTGTGTGTTTAGTTGTATTTAGAATAAATTTTACAAATTTTTTTCGCTGTGGTATTGTACACAAAGCTTTTTTTGTCTTCTATTGTGTTGAACTTTCACGTTTTATGGTGCAATTTTCAGCAGACCTGTTCTGCTAATTACTTATTAGTTTGTTCATATATTTGTCCTCTAGTTGCACATCAGTGCATTGTTTTGTCTTTTAATAAGTGTTTTTAGTGGTGTTGGTAATGAAAAGTTTTAATCATTGACATTCTCACATTTTTGTACCATCAAGTATTAAAGCTGCAGCGTATATGCAAGGTTAAATAGTGATAAGTGAATAAATAAAAGGTTTGTATCATCATGAGAAATGTATGAGGGAATTCTGGGCACAAAAGAAAGCGAAACTGGCTGTCAAATACAAGAAGGTTTAACGTGGTCCTAGTTGGCCTCAACAAAAAAAATGTGAACGGAAATATAGAAAATTAACATACATGGTTGTTTGGAAATGAATGACTGTTTTTGTACCTCACACAGTTACTTAGTGTTGAATGATGTAAACATAACTGCACCATAAATAAACCCTTTCTGCAGCGACACCTCTGTGCCAGTGATTCACAAGGGTCTTAACACCATCACCAAAGAAACATTCTTTCCTTGAGGTAAAAGTCTGGAACTTAGCCACTTTGTGCATTACTGTTATTTTTGAACATCACGTCATTTAGAAAATGACTTAGATGAATAAATATGTAGTAGTCTGATGCTGTTAAGATTGGGAAATGAGGCTGCATTATTACTTCGTACCTCAGGTCACTTGTATCTGTTTCATATTTTTTTTCCATGTGGAATTTGGCATCTGCCAAGAGCAAAAGGACCCTTCCTGTTGATTAACAATGACTGCTTTTTACCCAACTGCCTGGGCATTTGATCCTTTTCTGCACATTTTGAAACATCTTATCGGTTCCACTAGGAGGTACACCCTTCTAATGGACTAATGTGGTTCTGACATGAGTGAGGGGCGAGGTACGCCCCAATCTAGGCAAACCCTGGTTCATGGCTGAAAATTTAATGAGATAAGTTGTTAAAAATTACGCCTAAACAGAAGACTTTCTAAAAGTAGGATGCCAACTTATCTACAAACAGGTGAGCACATGGATTCTGGTTCTTAGAGTAGTAACAGATCCTCTCATTACGTACACGTCTGATTAATGAGAGTTCAAGAGTTATACACATTCTATACACTCTGATGAATGTAATGTGTGTAAAGTGGGCCAGGTCCCGAAAGTACTTACGTACAAAGCTATGAAACAAAAGATTAGGGTCACGAATTAGCTATATTAGCAAAAGTGGCAGCACACTGATCCTAGATTGAAGCGGGCATGTCATTTGGGCCTGCCATAGGCCTTAGTGGATAAAAGTACAGTTCAGTACAAGAGAAGAATTGATGGTGTTAAAATCTCTAGGACAGTGAGTCTGACAGAGATGAGAGTATGATCACGGAAGGAGCTGAAGAATATAAAGGTTTTGGTAAACTTTACTATTGCAAACTAAAGATGATCAGACAAAAGGTGAAGGCTCCCGCGATGTGACGCACGTGCACTTCCTGTGCCCGCTAAGCCAAGACTAACGATTGGGGATAAGATGGCTTGCCACCATGCCAGCGATCTCCCGCCAACTCTTGAGAGAGAAATTTAATAAAACACAGATTTACAACAAGAACAGTAGGCATTGCAATGAAACATACGGAAACATTAGAACAATTAACTAAAGCCTTCTACTGTTTTAAACTTGGTATTAAAAGTCTCTGAGTCTGTATAGCTTTTAATTGTCTATATGCATTAAGAAAAGCAAGCAGGAATGGCCCGGTGAGTCACGTGGAGACGTATAATGAACAAGCATAACCTTCAGAAGTTACATTAAAACATTGACACTTAAAACAATTAATGGAAACAAATTAACACAAAGCAAAAGAATTTAGTTTTGGGCAATTGACATGGCAGAAGCCAGAACTGCCAGGATGTTTACGTGTTACATTTAATTTTATTCATGGAAATTAATATTGTCCTTTCCAATAAACAAAACACATGATTAGCAATATAAATTTATAAAAAGATTTATAAGTGTTGAGGTTTCATGTCTGGTAATGGTTTCAAACCTACGTGGCCTTAAAACTTGTAAACTTACTACACATCACTTAAAGGGAGTAAAATGTAGATAACACTTTCTCTTGCTAATTAATAACTCTACTTGATGGGGCATGAACAGATCTGCACTGCACATACATAATAAGGAGAACACTCTTGTACTTTGGGGTCAGGCGGGTCATGACCCAGTTCTGCACGAACGGCAGAGGTGATCCGTGCACAAGGTGCATGGACGTGCATGAGCTGAGCAACAATGGTCGGCCTCCTGAGTGGATCAGTGAGAGCAAAATCAGTACAATACTCAATATTATTCACCATGTTATCAGTAAAAACCTTGTGTGTCATCTTTTAGCATGTGAGAATTGTCCTGGAGGGTGCCACTGATCGGCGGGATCCTCAGGCATCTCCCATTCCCCCACTCTGCCTCGCCTGTCATTTCATTCTGGCACTGCCCCATTCTCATCTCATTTCACCCCTCATTATCTTTCAAGCCATTCTTAAAAACTGCCGAAATATCTCATCTCAACTCAACTTATATAGTATCAGCTTGTTTTTGGAAATTGTTTAGACTTTCCATCACTTTCCAACAACTGTCCACTTGCAATTATCATGCACTGTATTTAGTGGGCATGCATTTGACAAATAGATGCGGAATTGTACACATTATATAAAGTTGCAGGAACTGGGACAAATTTATATTGTTATTATTTTAAATTTTCGCTTATTGTTTATATTTTTCATTACATTGATTTAGGCTGAGCGTGCCTGAAATATTATGTTATCCTATTATTATAGCACATAGTTCACCCTAGTCAATATTAAGAGTAAACCACAAAATCATTCATATCAAATGTAGCCATGAAAATCTTTGTTCAACAGAAATATTTTTTTGCTTACTCCTGTAAGAAGTACAATAAAATTACAAGATAATTTCTTTTTGTTTATTTGCAACAACTTATATCAATAATGTTTTTGCCAAACCATGTACTGTGAGAAATCATGATACAAACTGTTACTGTTTTCCAGCAACATAAAATGTTGCCACTGTATTCAAAAGCATTAGTATGCAAATTAAACATCTTTATCGAAATCTGCAAGTTTTTAGAATTCAATTAAAGAAAACCAAAATGGGACTTGCTCATGTATGTTTTTGCCAACTTCTTGAGCAAAAATTTAAAAAGAATGATTTATTACTGTTACGTTATTTCTGATCCTATTAATTTGTACCTTTTATTGTAGTGTGTGGCATTATGCTAAAAGACCATATTGGAGAGAGGAGACCTGTTCAGACAGATGCATGTATAGTAGTTACATGATAGATTGACTGTTTCTACAATATCCTTAACCTTTCTGTTGGCAACACTTAGCAAGCATGTTCCACAGTCTTTTAACGTAGTTATGAAAACTATAACTACTACTAGTATGTTGTTTTTTTATAATTGTAAATTAAAAAAATAACCAAATGATAGATGTTCAAGTTACAGTTTCGCTGATTATTTTCTGAAATTTCCTGCTACACGAGTATATTGGCTGCAAAATAATTTCGTTGGTTTTTAGTACAGATTTATTCTTAAAATGAACATTGTAAAATATAAACTCATCAGTTTACTCTAACACGTAATAAAGTTTGAAGTTCGGCTATTAATTTAATTAATTATGAACATACTCTTAATGAAAATATAATTATATTTCATTTAGTACCACTAACTACTCATATAACACATGACCTTATCATGAATGTAATGTGCCAAGTGATATGATTGCTCACTGCTTTCCCATATAGAGATTGACAAGGCATGGTAGATGATATATTAATATTGCAGACACTAGGGTTGCAAGTAAGCTATTCATCAATTATTTCAGGACAGGATACGAAATGGGAAGTACAAGTTTCCATTGCGTAGTAAGTTAGAAATTGCTCTGGTATGATACATTATTTTTTACAAAATATTTGCTTGGAATTTATTACAAGCTGCATCTCATTTGAGAGCAAATATTTAATTTTTCTGTTATCTTCTGAAGTAGCTAGTAGACCATGAGTGCAGTCAGATGAACACAAACAGGTGAATACAAACAGATACATAAATAAAAAGTGCAGAAATGAACATAGTTTGATGAATAACTTAGTAAGTGTGAATGTAGGAACAGGTACCAGTTCCCAAAATGTTATTTTTTATCAGAGAAAATATACTCTTTTCATCTGTGTTGTCTTCAAAGTGTCCTACAGACTTCTTTGTTTTTACTACCTACATTGCTTGTTTGATTACTAGTTTGGCTGTTTGTCTTTTTTTGATTTATAATTATTCCAACTGCAAAATGATGTATTATTTACACATATGTTGAAAACTTGTGCATTGTTTATATTTTTTTATATTTACTTCTAATTTTTTTAAATGTCACATTTTGGTTAGTAGGTAGGTATTGGCCTTAACGTCTTGTCGACAACAAGGTCATTAGAAATGGTGCAAGTTGCATGGGGAAGAGGGATTAGGGAAGGAATGAAGAGGAATTGGCCATGGCCTTTGTTAAGGAACTATCCTAGCATTCGCCTGGAGTGATTTTTGGAAACCATGGAGAACCGAAATCAGGATGGCCAGACCGAGAATTGAACCTGCGTCCTCCTGATTACGAGCCCAGTGAGTTACCACTCTGTCACCTCGCTCAGGGTCACATTTTGGGTTTCTTGTAACAACGTAGCTCTGAGGTGGTGTAAAATGACGTCGGCTAACAGCCAGCGGTGCTAGAGTCCATGACTGCGCTCACCACACACGTGTCACATGTCCATGCACATGCGCAAAGAGGCCAATTTTTTTGAACTATCACATGAATAATATTTTGCAATGTAAAAAGTGTTTTGAATTTGTATTTCTTGAAATATTTTAAAGGTTTTGTTGTGGTTAAAATTTTTTGTTATGAAATTCAAACATGGCCACGGCACCGAGGTTAAGAACACTGATATTCCTGCATGAACGCAGTAATAAAGGGACACTGAATTAATATGAAAAATCCATAAGAAAATTATAAAAATGTAAAACATATTAAATTTAATTTGTGCCACTTTTATTTTTCAAAGTATAAATAATTTACTTAGTGTGCATAGCACTTCCGCTCATGTGAACCCCATAGGCGGCCATGGTAGGTCCATGTGACGCTTGCCTCTGGACAGTCTGTTGTAGGGAGCTGGAGAGGTAAGACACTGTCACGTGCACTCTACAACTTTTGTTCACTTATTTAGGTTTCCATAGTCAATTTAGTTTACCGGTCAACCTTTGCTTGCATATGTTTTGCCAGACATTTCCTCATATTAATGCTTTCGCTTAAATAATTTATTTCGCCCTTGTGGTATTTTTCAAACTTAATCGAGGAGAGAGGAGAAAGATGTCGGAGAGGTCACGCAACCAGCGCAACTTGAATCAGGTGCCATCCGCCTATGTTAGTGGCGTTCCAGTGTAATTTCTGTATTATTGCTATGCACAATTTTAAGGGCTTTGTTTTTATGTATATATTTTAAAGGTATTTTCATGTTTGAATATTTTATGGCAATTTCATGTACAACCACATGGCTAACCTATGCCAAGTCTATATCTGCGCCATCCATGCAGTTTGAGAGTTTATTTGTGTAAAATCATGTGCGCTACAATTTATTTCAGGGTTCTATGTAGGTTTCATTCAGGGTTCAATGTATTTTTTATGTAATTGATGCTTTTTGTACTTGATCATGCGGTCGTGTTAATGTTTGATTTTATCACCATCAGGCATGCTACATGCCTGCAATCACATAAATCATAAAGAGGATAATTTTCTTTCTCAGAATAATATTTTGTCTGAATTTAATTTGTCGTTTTCAAGAAGAAATGTTGCAATTTCATATGCACCACATGGTTCACTACGAACATTATCCAGCGGCATTCGCGCCACCTAAGCTTGTTTTCACACGTGTGTGTTTGTGAATATTCATCTCATGCCCCATAATCTTTTAAGGGCATTTATGCATTTTGTGTAATTTTGCAATTTGTGTACTGTGCAATTACTTCCATTCTATCGGGCTCTTGTGTATAGGCCGTCACCACACTACCCACGTGCTGTAGGGCAAGCCCAGACGAGTTTGCGTTAGTGATGCCAAGTAGTCACACGTGTTAAAATGTTTTCATCAAGGGTTTCGTTTGTAATTCACCGTGTCCTGTCTTCATGGAAAAACCGTCAGTCCACCCTAGTGACTGTCAGCCCTCTTCCCTTGTGAAGATTGTGTTTTCATACACCGCGGTGAGATCATCTATTTATGTGTGCGCTAGATTAATTGCATGCTGGGGAACACCCAAGCCGAATTGGCTAGTCATGACCGAGATAATCATAATTTCATTGGCACATTGATGTGTATGCATAGTAACAATAAAAGCAAGCATCAGTAACCTACCTCTTTTATTCAGTAGTGACAGTGTCCTAGCCACATGTATTTTATCAAGTGATTATTTTCAAAGTAATGGTTACTAAAAGTTTAGTATTGCCAACATGTTTGTAAGTACACGCAGGTGAGACAGAGACATAAATCCCACAGCATCCCTGAGAACCCTGAGTCTCAATAGTGCGGTAATTGGGAAGCACAGCTGGCGCCCATATTACCAGTAAGTATTGGTGTCATCATTCGTCTCGTGTCTCACCCGACGGCGTCAAAATCAAGAACATTTTTCTATTAACCACTTAACATTCCTTTACATTTTTCAAAAGTTGTTCCAAAAGAATCACTTTTTTAAATTGCATTATTGGAAAGTACACTAGAAATGTAACTATAGAAAAAAAAAAGAATTTAATTTAATAGTTTACGAAATATGAATTTTTTAAATAGAGTACATTTTTTATCCCGAGTTACATGGGGCAGTTAATACTTCTATATAAAAGACTGAACAAATCAGTGTGGCTGCAAATAAAGACATATTATTTAACATATTTTGTAAAAAATAATTAGTTACACTATTATTATTTTCATCACAGAGCATCTATGCGTATAGAGAAATTGCGTGGTATGAAAAATACTATTTGTATCAGAACACACAGACAATCTCTGCATAAATAATATCCTCACAAATATTCCCATAGAGCAATTTTTAAACAATAAACAATATCTTTCATGTACATCCTAACCAAAGAAAACATCAGAAAATTATTATATTCCAAACATATATCCAATAGTATTGACAAAAAGTTATAATAAACACACACACACAGAAATAATACAAGTCAATTCTTATTCTAAAGTATGTGAAATTTTTTTAAATGCTATTTTTTTTAGGTAGACTCTAAATATCAGTGACTCAGGGTCGTATATCACTGATACAGTGTGGTACACTCTGAAACAAGGCGCAACACACAAGGGAACATTGCAGTCAGGGCAATAGTATCTGGTTTCTCTTCTTATCCTTTTTCCCTTGGCATCATGCACTCTGCTGCATATTGCACAGTCTGGTTGCATTCGACTTTTTCTCAGTTGGAGGCAATGTTTCTGGGTCCAGGTTTGGCTGCAAACTCAGGATGGTGGTATTTCTCCATGGTGAGCTTCACTAACTCCATCCGTTACTGCAAAGTTGACTTATTCCACCACATTTCCTGTACAGTATGAAAGAATTCCACAGTGACAGATCTAACAAGTGGAAAAATATTTTTCTGTAATACTTCTTGCCTCTCTTCCTTGGAACAATGTAGTCTGCTAGATGTTGATCCACACGATCCACTCCTCCCATGGTATCTCTATAATCAACTACTACCGTAGGTTTTACTTGCTCTTCACCTTTCTTCCTAACAGTCATCATTTTGGTGTTGTGTCCCTCCATTTCATTACACACACCTTTCCCCTCCGGGGGTACCCAATTATCACCCCCTTACACAACTTTGTCTCTTGCAAAGCCTTGGGGACATCCTTCCTAGTTGCTCGTAGTGTCCCATAACATCTGTTTTTATGGGAAATCAGCTAGTCTGCTAACTGAGGAGAATTGTCAAAATGGTCCATACTTTGGCAATGGCCTTTGTTCAGTAGGAGTGTGGTGAGATTCATAACAACTTGGAAACTGGCAATTCCCTGAACTTGTTCCCAACCACGATGCCTTTTCCTGTGTAAATTATGAAGTTCCACAAATATCCCGACTTGGACTCGCTCAGCAGGTACATTTTTATACCATACCTGACCCTTTTCAAAGGAATGTACTGAACCGATCCCAGCCGACCTTTGTACAAAAGCAGGCTTTCATCTATTGTGATGTGCTGACAGGTGTACAAAGGTTTCAAAACTTTTCCACCAGTATTTCATAAATATTCCAAATTTAATTCAGCTTATGGCTTGGGTGATTCTCTGGATTATAGTCTTCATTGTTGGAAAAATGTAAATATTGTTTTATATCTAAAAACCTTCTTGAAGACATACACTTTGAGAAAAATGGAGTTGAGATCAGTGGATTGTTTGACCAGTACTGTGTCATTTCAGGTTTCCTAACATTGCTTTGCAAAATATGTAGAGCCAACAAAATACGCATCTCATCATATGTTACAGGTTACCACACCCTATTTGAAGTAACAGCTGAGTTTGTTTGACGCCGAGTAGTCTCTTCAGTTATAAGCTTCACTAGATTATCGTTAAAAAACTGGTGGAAATCAAAAAATATATCAGCATCGTCACTTAAATTGAAATTCACACCAGGCATGCCTTCAAATGTGTAGTTTGGAGGTGCTGGTGATGCAGGAACTGGATTGATTCTGCACCAGATGCGCGCTGACTGAAGCTCATTCTCACTTTCTGAATCTGAACTGTCAATATTAGAATCAAAACTTGTGTTCGATAAATCACTTCCACTTTCTGCCAACGCGTCTTCAAAATCCGACCCTCCACTTACCACAAACTCATCCTCAGTTTCAATCACAAGGTAAAATAAAATGAGTGCACAAATTACATTTGATGTTTTATTGCATTTTATGCTAGTCGCACACGGAAACTAAATGAAACTGTCTACTTTGTCACTCGTAAACTGTCTTTCAACATTGACCATAAAACACTATCAAAATGAAATAGAAAGATTACAAATTACAGTTTATGTTTCGTAGCATATTATGTCTGTCGCACGCGAAAACAAAACAAAACTGCTTACTTTGTGTGCTGTATAAAGTATAGCGAAATTTGTGGTAAAAATGATATCACTGTACAACTCACGTAGTTATTATTCTGCCAGCAAAATTATATTAATGTGCGAAGTGGCCAGGAATACTGAAAAATAGAGCTGTGTAAATGCTGTACTCTTTCGCAAATGCGAAAAACTAAAACATTTCATGTAAATGCTGCTCTATGTCCCCAACAAAGTAAACTTATCATCAGGCGAGTCAGCCAGCAACTAGTGCTGCCATCTCATTTTCAGCACACCAACTACACACATACACGCGCACAGTCAACAACTGATTCTATTTAAAGTTAACATTTTCAACTGAAAGAATAACTAGTATAATTGGGATAAAAGACAGTGGACATGAAAGTAATATGTGTTACAAGTATACTCGGGTTAGCATTTATTAACCACTTTATTCAACCCGAGATAACTCAGTTTAAAGTGTGAAGTGGTTAATTACTAATGCCATTGCAGGAATCATTCAGAAAACACAAACACCGTGCAAACATTTTTAAAAAATACAAAGTGTTATATATACATATGTATATCAACACCTTTGCAGGTTATATATAACACCTTCGTAGCTCTATTTACAATGAGCACAAACCAGTTTCATCTGTGAATTTTTTTAAGGCTCAGTTTATTCATTGTGGGATTGGTGATATAGTTTTACTTATGTTATGGAAATGGTAGCATGGCCACTGGTTTTAAAGTAGTTCTTATTGCCAGGTATTGTTAGTAATGTGTATATTCAGCTAGGAGAAAGTGGAAAGTGTAAACTTATGTGTGTATGAAATAGCATTGCCTGCACTGATGCAATAGGCTATTATTTTAATGGTTTTGAAGTAGGGGTTGGTGAAGCTTAGAAAATTCAAATTCTAATAAAATATTTTTAATATTCAGCTTTTGTACTTGAAATCAAATTTTTTACTTTGAACTTGGGAACAAAGAAAGTACTTTGGACAACTTAAATAATTTATTATTATTGGCCCAAAAAGCAAATGAAAACAATGTGGGCTTAATAACATCAAAGTTTTATATTTGAAGTATGCCACATACATGGTTAGTGAATCATGAAAACATAACCTCAGCTCAACAGTGTGCCCACAAATTAGTCCAAACTGCGTTTTGGTGTAAAATAATTGTCTGTATATAATTTTACTTACAAGATAGCAAAACTGAATTATCTGTGGGAGGGGGAACTTTTTTACATTATTTTCCCAAACTTCATTCGGCACAGCAGATTTTAATCAGTAATATATGTTTATTTCCCTCGTGTCTAACAGCATCTTAATGCATTACGGTGTGATAAATATATATTGCAATTAATTATTCTGTTTTGTATGTTCAACACTCCACTGAAATAATTTTCAGTTTCTTATTTTGTCGTATTTTGCATTTAAGAAATATACTGATATGAAGAAAAATTATTTTTAAGTCTTTTATTATAGGAGTACTGATTTTAAATATTCCTTAAGCCTGGATTAATTTTCAGTTTGTTATTTAGATTTGTTTAGTATGAAAGGCAATATGTGTACGTACATGGTAAAAAACTGACAATTTTTTTTGTAAATCAGTGGAATACATTTATTTTTTACCTGCCTTTTAAAACCTTCCATCAAAAATGTATGTGTTTATTAGATTAAAAAAAAAATTAATAATTGGTGCAATATATAATACTGGTCAACAAAACACTTTGATTTGATATTCAATTCAATATTTAGTTGGAATTCGCAAATATTAAAAAAAATTCTCTTCAGAATGAAATTTCCAGCTTCGTCCATCCCTATTTTGAAGTTTATACAACATATATGTTGGTTTTTGGAGTAGTGAATGTAGTACTTTTTATATATTACTGTCATGTGTTTTTGGAGTAGTGAATGTAGTACTTTTTATATACTACTGTCATGTGTTTTTGGAGTAGTGAATGTAGTACTTTTTATATACTACTGTCATGTGTTTTTGGAGTAGTGAATGTAGTACTTTTTATATACTACTGTCATGTGTTTTTGGAGTAGCGAATGTAGTACTTTTTATTTACTACTGTCATGTGTTTTTGGAGTAGCGAATGTAGTACTTTTTATTTACTACTGTCATGTGTTTTTGGAGTAGTTTACATATTATTTTTGAAGTACCTAGTGTATGCAGTGTTTTTTGGAGTATTTAATATAGTCTTTTTGTATAAGAGGTGTATGCAGTTTTTTTGAAGAACCTATTATATGTAATATGTTTTGAATAAATGGTATATAGGTGTAAAATGATATCAGCTGGTGAAATATTTAAAGAAAATGGCAGTACAGTGATAATTGATGGAAAATTAAAGTTGTAGCTGATTGTATGCTAGTGAAAAAGAAAATTCTGTGAGAAATATGATTAGCAAGGGAAAATGAGAATGCACCATATGGGATATAACCGAGATATATAAAAAATAAAGGAATGGGGGTAAGTTCCACAGAGAATTTGACATACATTTCAGTTTAATAGACCGATGCGAACAAATAGGTCTCTTTCTTTACCTATAATATGCCAATTATCATCTGACAGTTAATTATTTGTAGGCCATAACAGTATTATATGAGCATTACATAGGTCCAAAAAGAACTTGTGTAAAATACAGGTGTATAAATGGGGTTCCATTGTATTTTGATTGATGAACATTTACTCTTGGCTAATTAACTCTCTCAATTATTATAATGTATAATTCATTTTCAATTTAAAATTTTTAGTGTTCAATCCAAAAGCATTTGCATCCAGAAGACTATTTCTGTTATGTAATTGTGAGATAGTTGGAAGTTGAATGGAACTAATTTTTAATGCACGATGTATCTGATTTTCATTGTAAATATTTCTGAATTCATGTTCTAAATGTTTCACTTGTAAGGTGAACAATTGAAGTAAAGACTTGTATATTCATATTTTATCCCAAAAGTTTATATCTGAACAAAGTGCAAAATCTTGTGTGATTTTTAGTTTTATGTATTATAAATGGCGGGGCAATTAAGTTGTTGAGCATGTTAATATACTTGCTTTCTGCTGATATGCAACCTGTAGTTATTCTTGGGAACAGGGAACATCACATCAGCTATTAACTACTATATATCTACTCATCTATGTACAATCATAGCATTTTATAATAATGGGGTAACAAATTTAACCATGTGCACATCATGTTGTACTAGTTTTTATGCATATTTTGTATTTTAAAAGTTTCACATTATTTTTAAAAAAGTAGTTATGCTGTAGAACAGTGCATGTGGTGATACTTTTGATGAGGCTCCTCATGCATACTTTCTTGACATATGTTGAACAAATTAGTGGACAGATATTATTTGTGGGTTAGTCCATTATACAGTTTACAGAAACATATTGTTCAACTTGAGCGTATAAGCGCACATTTTTTAGCCTACATCTTATTCTATAAAATCTTAGAGTTTGGCAGTATTGTTTTAAGTAAGTTACATTGTGGAAGTATTAATTTAATTTTAAATGATGTCAAATTATTAGTTACTATATATTTGGAAAATTAATTCAAGTAAATAAGTTTTTTCTGGGTTGTAAAGGTGTGTTCTGATGTAAACATACTTATTTATTTATAGTTTAAAGTGCTAGCCAACAGCGTAAGCCAATAGTAGAATGGCACTGATACGTAGAAACTAACTCTACATAACATACAAGAACAAGGCACACAAATACGGGACAAACACATAATTAAGACAAACATAAACGTAGTGGATACTGGACTAAGAATAATGCAAGATTAGTGGTTAATAAAGTTCCAAACAGGTAAAAGGATTTAATATTAACAGCATAATATACGTTAGACTAGGAAATAAACATGCTACCGACTAATTAAATGCTTATAAAGCTCCAAAAAGGTTAATTTCTTATATTTGAAGTGATCAAAGTTATAGAAGGATTTATTTAATTATTAATGCATCTATAAGCAAAGATATTTTCTGTTGTATAACATGGAAAAAATATGTGTAACTCTATGTTTATAGTTTGGAATTTTTAATATACATTTTTAATAATGCCAGAACAATACAAATATGACTGAAAGGCATTGACTAGAAACAAAGCATTATTTATATAATTCATTCTGTAATTAAATATCTGGAAGAAGAAAATTCTTATTTTTATGTTAATAGGTGAAAATGGGGAACTTGAGGCAAATTCACTATTTAAATGAGTGGCAGCATATGAATGAAAATACATAGTACGCTGACATTCGGTGTAGAACAGTTTCTTTGTACCTTCTCCAATTGCATTTTAATGGAAATGATTGATTATATGTACATGTATGCCTGTCAGTTTCATTTGAAATTATCAAAATATTCAATACAAATACTTGAGTGTTATCAAATAATAGCATTAAATATAAAAATTATTGTAACAATGTAAATTAAATATTGGTGCAACTGACCAACTTAAGAGGTCAATTATCTATTGACAAATGAGTCATTTATATTAGTACTAGAACTGGGCCAAATTTGGTTCTTAAATTCAAAATGAACCAAACCTTTATAAACATGTCTGTTGTGAACCTTACCAGATACAAAAAAAAATGTAGTTTTCCAAACTAAAGGAAAATAAAAATTTTTTAACATCATTTTAAGTTAAGAATAATTTAAGAGCTTCATACATTTGACTCATTTCATTGCATAGATATAAAACATTCACTTTGTACTGAGAGTCCTTCACTTTCCTCATGTTATTTGAGTGGAGATATTGACAGTGCTCATGTTACAAGGAATTTGGTGGATTATTTTCTTAAAGTAAAAATTCCAGGTCACTAGTAATAACCTGCTGGGGATTGACGTCAATATTCTGATGGACATAAAGCAATGTCAGTCTTGACAGCTGCAGTTGACCCATTATTTATTTACTCCAGGTTTTTAGACACCTTAAAGGTGAAAATGAGCATTCTGCTATAGCAACACTACTGGCAAACTCAGTAGGATATGCAGCAATCTATGAGTTACAGGGAAAATATAATTCCAGCATTCCAACTCAGTTCAGGCAGGGCTTGTCCATCAACCGTCACGGATTTACTTTAAAAAATTACAGCAATTACAACTAGTGGAGACAAGATGTAAACCAAAAGGATTTCTCCCACAAACATTTTCCCCCCATGTTACAGCTTTTGAAACTGAGCCAAAATTAAAAAAAAGTGGAAAAAATCAATTTTTTTTAAAATGAGCATTACTTCAAAACTATTTGATTAATTCCATTGAATTTTTTAAATATTTTGTAGCTATTGTATTGAACTCCAGTGTGGTATTAGTTAGAATGAGCCCTATGATTGTATCAATAAAAGGGAAAAATTCAAACTTTTTCCAAAAAGAATTAAATTTTTCAGGTTTTGAAATTTTTTTTATATATGGAATAATCAGTTTCCAGCAAAAGTAATCCTGGCAATGTGTAGACCTATTACAGTAGTTTTACACAAAATTTTATTTTTAACCCTAGGGTGCATGCAATTTACAATAATGCAAAATTTGATGAAAATGCCATTTTTGATTGACAATTACTCAAAACCTCCCTTTTTTTTTTAATCTGAAAATTTGTGAGTGTGATGTCCTTACCTTTGTTAATGGAGTGCACTTTGTTGAATAGTGTGTTTTTGCTTGTAACCATTTCTAGAATTTTTTCAAAATGTCATGTTATTAACATTTCTAGGCTATGCATGCTCAATTAACAAAAATGTTTTGTCAGTCTGCAAATATTTATATGCAATTTGTAACTGGTACTGAACTGGGGGAAAACCTTGGGAATTAAAGGGGAAGTCCCTCTATAACACAGGAATATTCCCAGCAGCTATAAGGGCAATCCCTGCATTAACTACCAAGGGAATCCCCAAACTTTTGCTATTATATTTTGCTTTTGTGTGTTGTTAGATTTTGTTCAGCTAGCGAACTAATTCATGTCTGACTTTCATAGTTATGAGATAACCAAATTTGTGGCTTACATAAAAAGACACAAAAAACTGTGTACAAATGTAAGTGTGTGAGGATGTGTAAAGTAAGTGATTTAGCTGATGATATTGTAGGTGCAGCTCTCTCAGCAAATATAAATTATATTTTGTGTAGCAACTGTGTTAATTTTTATAAAAAAAAATTCTGGAACTTGCACATGATCCTGCAGAAGAATTTCCCACATCAGAGACTTTCATTCCAGAGGATGAGCATGTAAATGTTTTAAATAGCAGCATCAAAACTTTTGATGTTGATATGTCACCATTGAAAGCCCCTTCACAGGTGAGGTTAGTTAGGAGAGAAGGTTATGCAAAGAGAAAGAAGATGAAATTAGATGATAACTTTAAAACTGCAGCTGTGAACAAATTAGGAGACACCTATCACTTCCGGGTTTCAAGTGAGTGCTGATAAAGTGCCTGTGTGTACTAATTGTAATCTATGGTTCTCTAACATTAACTTGGCTCTTCATACTTGTAACTGCAATGAAAAAGTGCAACTACTGACATTGATACCACAGACTTTTAGTAAAACTGAATTGAAGGAAAAGTTACCTACAATATCAAAGTACCTCATTGATAAATGTTGCAAGGTTATAAAAGAAAAGGGAATTTATGCTCAACCTGACCGCTATAGTGGACATCCTTTGTCTACATAGGTACAAGCTTTGGTATTATCATACTACCTAGAGGATAGTAAAGACTGTACGAGGGATAGTCCAAACAAAAATGATAATTGTATTAAAGATGGTAATGGTGAGAGAGTAAAAAAGGTTAAAAGATTTATGACAAGATCAATCAAAGAGGTGTACAGAGTATTGAAAAAAGATAATCCAACTATAAAAACGGGTCTTTCAAAGTTTTATGCTTTGCGGTCAAGGTGTGTGAAAACTCAGCCAGATCAGGTGGTATGTCCTTGTATTTACTGCAGTAACCTGAAATGAAACTAATCTGTGCAGCTCTCCAAAATATGACAAACAATAAAATTAAGGAAGATCTTTCTGTATGACAAAATAATGAATGAAGATTTGCTGGCTCGATGAGTGTGATGAGTGTCCTGGCACGGAAACCTTAACTGTTGAAAGTCTTGGTTTGGGTGAAGAAGAAAATACATTTGCGATCTGGGAACATGGTGACCTTATAAGAAAATCTGTATCCATAAATAATTTTCTGAAAGACGTAAGGCATTGCGTCAAAAAAAAGCTATTCCTCATAGTTACATCAGGAAAATACAAAGGGAAGGAATAGTTAATGCAAAAATTTCTGTACAACAAACTAATGTTCTTGTTTTACATTTTGATTTAGCTGAGAACTGGTCAGTTGTATCACCTGATGAAATCTAAACTTACCACTGGCAAACGGATCAGCTTTCATTCTTTACCTGTGTTGCATATTTTGGTGCAGAGATTAAAAGTTTTGTTGTAGTATCTGATGATACAACTCATGACTCTGCTTACGCTCTCTGTACTTTAAAGATCATAAATCGGGAAATTTCTAAGTTTTGTCAGTTAGAACTTTTGTGTTCACTCATGTACATTACAGATGGGACTGCTGGACATTTCAAAAATAGGTTTCAACTGTATGAACTATGTAAAAATAATCAAACTGTCGAAAAAAAAAATGGATTTTTTCTGCTACTGGGTGTGGCAAAAGTGCATGTGATGCAATAGGTGGTTTGTGTAAGTTTAATCTTTCGGAGAGAGTGTGTTAATGCCATTAGAGATTCGGCTTCATTTGTTGCTGAAGTTGCTAATCTTGTACCAAAGATAACACTGCTGGTTCTTGAAGGTAAAAATATTCAAACTTTTAGGTCATGTAAGGAAAAAGATTGGGCTATTGTAAAACCAGTTGTTGGAATACAATCTAAACATTATTGGCTGGTTAAAAATCAGGCATATATGGGACGTACAACTAAAGATAAAATTTAAAAAGTTGAAACACACAGCCTGGTTAAAATACATTATTCAATAAATGATTTCCAAGTAGGTCAGTTTGTTGGTGGTGTTTACGATCAGAATTGGTGGATGGGATATATCACTAGTATATCAAGAGTTACAAGACATTACTGTGTCATTTATGCATCCCCATGGTCCAGCTAAATGGTTTGAGTGGCCAGAGGAATCTGGAAAGAAGAAAGATGAATGTCCAGTGCAACTAGGAAATGTTTTGTTAACAGTAAGAAATCTTACTCCACTTGGACTATCTGCAAGACTCCGCACTTTCAACAAAGCCAAGCTGATAAAGATCCAGCAGATCTACTGTCGTTAACTGTCTACAAAATCTCCTAGTAACTTTGTCAATATACAGCTGAGGAAGAGGTAAGCAGTCTACTTGTAATTATTAAAAAATATATAGTTAATTCCTCATTGGAAGCAACTTTCTCGGAGCCCTGCTAAATATCTACTTGCAGACCCATTTTGTATCCTTCCGCCATTGCCATGTAGCATCTGTCAAAATCAATGTTTACATTCCATTGTGTGTGTGCATGTGTTCGTATACTTTCACTACACCTAAAAATAAACATTGAAATGTGACTTCTACTTTTATACCTGTCAAATGTGTTGTTTACTTATTACAGCTTTTCGAAGAATTCTGTCATATTCTAAAAACCATTCCCTATGAATATTCACAGTTTTGACGTTTAACATTATTTCGGTCAGCTTTATGTTGTTTTAAAAATGCCTGAATTGAAGACAGTTCTTACGGTAATTTTACTTTATAGGCTGTTCACAATAAAGTGAGTTCTTTTTAAGGCCCTCCTAACAATCATTAACCACTAATAAATAGATCTTATTGCAGCCTCAGACATTAAATTTTGAGGGTGGTGAAATGTATACACTGTGTTTATTGGTCACATTGCAATGTTTATATTAAAAAGCAGGTGGAGGGTGGAAATTGGATGAAAGTAAAAATTAAAAGGACCTTAAGAAGTGCTCACTTTACCGTGAACAGCCTGTAACATATTTGTTTTCCATGACGTAGCTCAATACATGTAATGCACGTTAGTATTTTGCAGCAACTATGTTTAACACTGTTACAACTGCGAGGTAAAGGGCTGTACTAATTGTAATTATCCTTTTGTTATTGATATGTTTTGGGTCATTTCTAAAAGAACGGCCTCAGTTGGAATAAATATTAAAACAAAGGAACAACCAGTGAAAAAGGCACATTAAATTCAAGCACGCATCTCATGTTGCTCAAATTTGTCATACAAACTTTAAAAGATAGCTGTGAACATGCACACAAATAAGCCTACGATAACTTTTGTACCGCTCATATTTCTGTGTGTTGCTACTTACTGTTTATTAGGTTTATTGAAATTTATCGGGCTGGGCTTAGTATTTTTCTTCTGGGATTGTGGAAAATTATGTCACACGACTGTGTTTCAGACCCCTTAGGGCAAAGGTGCAACGTTGTGATAAATAAACAGACGTGGATGTAAATGAATAACTTCATCGTAAAAACAGTTCACATTTAAAATGTATAAATAGAGCTAATCAAATATTTGAAATCACGCACACACAGGGCCAGCGTATCGACCACGATGCACAAAGGCATGCCATTTCACAGACGCATTGATTAACAAAACACATGTCACAGTATATTTATTACTGTCGTGGAAACACAGATTTATCACATCGTCATAACTTGCCTTAGGTAGGTTTAAAAAACATGTCTACAAACGTGATGTATTAATTTGAAGTATTTTTTGTAGTAAGAATAATAATTGACATTTCATTAGACGCCATGTCATGGCTCGCCACGTCTGCCTACTTCACTAGGTAACTGCCCCGCCATTGTATCTAAATATATCAAAATACCTATTCAAACATTAAAATCTCTTTTCAGTTGTAAATTACAAATTCAAAAATCATTATTTTGCTGTAATAAATATAAAATATGCTTCAATTGAAAACATGTATAATTTCCATGCTTACTAGCGAAGTGGAATTTCCCCGAGTGTGAAAGAGAAAAAGTGCAACAAGCCTCGCCAGCAGACAGTCTTTCAATTGCTTTCTCGCTCTATAAAACAATACCGTACCATTACGACCTATGCACAATATTTTCCGCTGTTATTTTAAATGGTAAAAATGAGATGTGTTGCCATCGGGGCTACTTAAATATTTTGATTGGCTCTGTTTAATTTACAAATAGTATACTAAAAAACGAGATTAAAATAATATTTTAACTGTGAACTATTTCTTACCGGTCATTGCCAACACGTCACTGCACTCACTGTTGTTAATTCATATTTAAAAAAGAAATAAATATTACAAGTTATAGAAGATATTAAGGTAAAGGCTCATTTATTCAATAATACAGTACTCTGAAGTTAACCACAGTGTTATATATTTGTGGAATACATGTTATTGAAAAAGCAGGTCGACATGTTATGCCTAGTGTTTTTTCAAAGGTTGATTTTCATAAGTCGCTTCCAATCGGGAATATACTATAGTAGTGCTCGTTCTTAAATTACACTTTTTGTGGAACAACAAAGTATGAGATTTCATTAGTTTCAAATTTACTTTGAACTTTCTATTCACATCTGAGTTAGATTTCAAAACATGTATTGTGTAAATGTAATATTGGAACATCACTCACCTACATTTTACTCAAACTACCAAAAATTTTACATGTTTACTGTCAAGAATTGTCAGTCTGTCACCGTTTATTGTAATGCTGTAAAACATTTCTCAACTCATAAAACGTGACATTTTCAAAAAATTCTAGAAATAGTTACAAACAAAAAAACACTATTCTACAAAGTGCACTCTATTAACAAAGGAAAGGACATCATACTCGCAGATTTTCAGATGGGGTTTTTGAGTAATTGTCAATCAAAAATGGCATTTTCATTAAATTTTTCATAATTGTAAATAAAATTTTGTGTAAAACGACTGTAATAGCTCTACACATCGTCAGAATTAGTTTAGCTGAAAATTGATTATTCCATATATTAAAAAAAAATTTAAAATCCTGAAAAATTAAATTTTTTTTTGGAAAAAGTTTGTATTTACCCCCCCCCCCCCCCCACCAAATTGATATTGTCATAGGGCTCACTTTAACTATATCACACTGGAGTTCAATACAATAGCTATAAAATAATTAAAAAATTCAATTGAATTGATTAAATAGTTTTGAAGTAATACTCATTTTAAAAATATGCATTTTTTCCACTTTTTGAATTTTGGCCCAATTTCAAAATGCTATAACATGGGGAGAAATTTTTGGGGGGGGGGGGGGGGGGAAATCCTTTTAGTTTACTTCTTGTCTCCACTGGTTGTAACTGCTGTAATTTTTGTAAGTAAATCCATGATGGTGACCTGACACATTTTGTTGCTGTCTGCGTGAATTGAGATGGAATGGCTCACGTCCACAGTCCTACAGCAATTTATAAATTCTCCTATCGCTGTCCTCGCCTTATTTCGTTCATATTTACTACAAAAGTAAACTGGAAATTCACAGCTCATCTTAGTTCAGTCGATATACACAAGAGATTTTTAAAGGATGCCTTATTAAATTAAAAGAATTAAATTTATTTTCAGATTAATTCTTCAATGTTATTTTTTTAATTTTCTGATAACACATTCACAATCTTCCAGAAATGTAGATACATGCACTGTCAGTTCAGCGATACGACAGAACAGCGTTGCAGTAATTCAGGACTAATAATGTCACTCCAAAACTCGTATCGCAAGAAAAACTTAAGGAGGCAGGAGGGAAAAACCTTCCTTCCTAATGTCCTGTCGACCTCCCACACCAGCGGAAAGAATTTCATAGAAAGGTTTTAATGACCGAAAGTGCTTGAATTTAAGTTGTAAAAGTAGAAGTTTTGTCGCGGATGTTTTCTTGTGTGGGCTAAATATTTCCGGTGGCACAATCCGTTCTCCTCACTGTCTTGTCTTCATTTGCTACAGATTCCAGGGCCCTTGTTACTCACTACCTTATGAAAAATAAGATTTGACCGGGGCTCACCTCTTACTATTGACCAAAACGGACTATGTCTCAGTGAACTCTTAGAGTGTTTAGAACAAATTTTGCTTACTATTGAAAAACCGGAAGCGAGGTTAAAAAAATCTTTTCTCAATCTGACGCAGCCTGAACTGCGACATCATAAACTCGAAAAAGCAAATGCACCACAGATAACTGCTCAAAACACAGCCACGTACTTTCAAACACTGATAAGCTATTCTTTCTCCACGTGCACTAAAGAAAAATGTTGTATTTTACACACACTTGCAAAAGAAAAACGGAATTTGCCTAAAAATCATATTTAAAATTATTATAAAAACTAAAAAAAAATACATAACCTGCAACGCTACAACCTTTTGGCGATTCTCTTGCAGCCCATGACAATTCTGCTTTAAGCAAACGCTCAAAAACTGGACATGATAAGTGAAACAAAGAACTTTATCTCGCAACAAGTGCAGGAATCATTTCGGTGTAATCCTCATGCGTGATCATCTTACAATCCATGGTGGACACGAGTTACCGTATTGATACTCAAGGCCCAGTGAGGAGTAAGCAATCATGAGAAATATCTCAGAAAAATTATTCTTGTTCAGTGGGCTTAAGAAATGAAACAATTTATGTACTCACTGAGGTGAATGCAAATAATTCATCTGTAACAGGGAAAAGAACATGAAACATATTTCTCTCACAAGTCGCACACTGCTGTAGCCGGCAGATGTCTGGTCATGTCTTGAGTGCAGTGAAGCGAGGTAAGCATAGCAAGGGGGGAAGAGATGCATGCACAGGTCTGGCAGTGCTATTGGCTATTCCACGGAAAAGTTATCCCCAGTGTTACAAAATTGCACTTGCCTGCAATATTCATGAATGACCACATATCATAAAAATGATACAACTGAAATACTATGTAGTTTGTATAACTCTGTGCAATTTCGCATAAATTCATTTCTGCGTACATTTTAAACAAGTATAACTAAACAGTAATTGTAGGCCAGTGCATTTCATTTGAAACTATAGAAACGTTTTATAGCTTTATGTGCTCAAAGTCTTGATAATGGGTGTTGGTACTCATAGTGAACTGTCCCACGGTATAAAGAAAGCCTATACACAGATTATATAAAATAATAAAAATTAAAAAATGCTGCCGCTATGACATATTTCACTATACAGTATAATGTCTATGTACTTAACAAATTCCACCCAATGAATCTGCGTGTAAGCATTCTTGCCATGAACAGTAGTTTATGTGAAAATGTGGTCTTCATACGCCTAGATGTTCAAATTATTAAGCCCACGCAAGTCATAGTAAATCATTGAGAGTTTATATAAAAGATTTTAATTACCATTTTTTTTGTATTATTTATAGAATTTCGAATCATGTGCAAAATTAATGCCACCTGTAAAGATGTTTTCCCCAATAATGCTGGCTTCATCAGTACAGTGTAATCGCTGCAAAATATTTCTGTAGCCTTTATGATAAAATAATTGTTTGTACTAACTTAACAGTCCGTAATAAATTTTTGTATATGATTTATGCCAGTAAATTTCATTCCAAATGCAACATTCATTAAGAGAAAATATGTTCTTGATTGTGTAAAACAAAATGTGCAAATATGTAGTCCTACGTGAAAAGCATTAAGAACGAAAACAGTAACAGATTAAAATTAAATTCTTGCCAAATTACTAGACAAACAGATTCAAAACTAACACTGTCGTTGAGTAAACGTATTTGTTGGGGGTTGAAGTAAAGTTTGCTCATATTTGCTGTAGACGATGCAGGTTCGATTTCACATTGTAGCTTATTTGTTTTAGATATATTATAAAAGATAATCTTTTATTACAGTTGTGGTACAAATAAAATATTTTTGATAGCATATCATATTTTTACACTCGTTATTTACTAATGTAATTGGAATACAAGCATAACTGTAATATTAAATATCTATATCTTGCAAGTACACTTAGTAAGATAATGTACTTATTACAAGAAAAAGCACATATTCAGTTGGGTACTAGTATCCAAGGTTTTACTTGTAAAAGTACGACAAAATGCAAATGTATTTCCAGATGTACAGCACACAATTATTTAATTCCGTGACAACTATGTTCTCTCAGTTTTTGTATTGGAAGTGATGTTTCCCATGAAAGGGTGACCCATACGGACAAGCATAAACCACATCCATGCCCTACCCAGGATTTGAAACTGGAACCACTCATGCTCAAAACTCAACCGACTGCACCACAGAGGGCAGTCAATAGGTCAACCAGAACACTGTCAGTGCTTATATGAACTTATTTAACGTGAACAAAAGATGGCTTATTTCATTGGAGATAATATGTAAGTTACACTTTACGTAATATTTCAAGTGATTGTTCCACATTGTATGATTTGCTACCATTTTGGTTGGGATTTGCTTGCCTATATTTGCGCTAAATTAAATGAAGTTATTGGGGGACGAGTTGTGAACGTTGATTTACAACATTTATAGTTTAGCTTAAACTAAATACATCACTTTTTTTCGTTGGAATATAAATAATTTTGTTTTTCTCTTCTGTCAGTTTTATTTTGTGTTATTGTATAGCACCAATTATTTTAAATATTTGTGTGCAATTTAATGTAACATTATTATATTTAAAGATGTTTTATAGTTATTATTCTTTTTTACAAATTTATTCGCACCCCCAAAACTAAATGTTGTATTGCGATTGATTTCGACAAGAGAGTAATACCAGACATTATTCAAGAATTCTATACCATCACAAAGATTGTGCCAACAACTATGAATTTGCTAGGAAATTACATTTGGCATTAGCTAGATAGATGTTAGCTCTGTACGACTTTGTGTTATTATTTGCATGATTTTTGTATTTTTGTTAGATGTAAAACTGCTGTGCTGTAACATGTGTTTACATTTACCCCTCAATATTGGCATATCATGTGATTGAATATTGTCCGAGTAATGCATTCTCGTCTAGATATTTCTTACGCCACGCTGTACATCTTCACATCCAATATGTATATCCTTCCCCCCTCCCCATTTTAAAGGTGAAAGAGTTAGTAATACATTTATTTTGCCTTCATGTTATGAAAATGTGGAAAATAACAAGTTATCTGCTGAAGCATCAAACCACAGAATATATTCCACCTCCATCAGTGTTGCTTTTGTATAATGTGAATTTAATTTGATACTGGTGAATATTTCAACAGAACATTTGCACCCAATAACAGAACTGCAATTGACTTGTGTCGAACATCGCACGCTGAATGTAACAAAATCATCCAACACACACTGTCACAAGAGCACTGCTATCTGTTGTCACCAGCCAAAATTCTCCATGTCCGGTTTTGCTGAATGTTATGTCCATGCATATACTCCCGGATCGCTGTCTTGCTGCTCAGCTACACACCGGTGTCTGTGCTGAGCCACTGTCTAGGGAGTATGAGGGGGACTCTCATACCCAGACATCGGCCGTACCAGTACACTCCACTGTCCTCTGTTCAGGCAGTCAAGCACCTTATACGAGGGTAGGATGGTCTACTGTGAAGAGAAACTAAGTACCGTTAATCTTGGGTGCTCAGAAAGGACGAGGCTGTAAATACCTGCGCCACCAGACAACTATTACTGAATGCACACAAGCCACAAATATTTGCGCTTTCGAGCAAAGTGGCTGATGTCTTGTAGCGGAAATATGTACCATTGTAGCAGATATAAACTGCTTTTGCTAATATGACTGACTGCAGGAAAATGAAATGTAATGTTTATGAAAACAGACCATTTCTAGCAGTGTATAAATTTTTTTTCCTGAAATTAAGTAACTTACTCCAATAAATATGCAGTAAACTCCCATTTATATGTGTTAATTGGGGCTGCTGAATGCCTGAATAATTTAATTATAGCCAAAAACTTGAATAACCCAAATATCTTGCCAGTCTGTGCCCTGAGAATTTCGGGTACTCGGAAATCCGTGGTTTTTTCAAAGCGATGTGATTTTAAACTCTTTTGATAGGTCATGTTGCGTGGTACCGCACATAAGCTGTTTCAAATTTTGTGCTGTGCTGTGCTGTACTGTGCTGCCAGAGTGCTGGCCGCCAAACGGTCCTAGCCCGGAATGTCCAAGGTCAACTTGGCGCCAGGTGGCGCCATTTCCGTTGTTAGTAAAAATTTTTTGGCAAACAGCAAGATGGAGAAAAATGTTGTTAATTGCAAAATGCTCCACACAGCCAAACTTCAAGATTTGGACAATGAATTGTATAGATGGTTTTCCTCGTAACGAGCGGAAGTGCTACTATATCGGGGCCTATGTCAATGAAAAGTGAAAGGAGTTCTATGAAAAAATTAACCTCATAGTGCCGTGTACATTTTCAGAGGGTTGGCTAAGCATATTTAAAGACAGGTGTGGGATTAGAAAATTACTCGAGTCTGATGAGCAGAAATCTGCAGATGTAAAAGCTGCTGATAAATTTTGTAAGTGTTTTGCACAGCTAGTAAATGAAAACTATTTGACTTCAGAGCAAGTTACCATTTAGTAAATTTTTATAACTGTAAAATATAATTTATTATTCTGTAGTGTTCTGGGCAATGTATGTGTGTGTGTGTGTGGAAGAAGCAGTTGTTTCCGTGTCACAGTTCTCTGACAGTTGACAGGTTGTTTACTTATGCACAGAACGTTGCTGGTGTTCCCTTGGTATTTATCAAAGGCGGCCACTGTAATTTGGCTGTCACGCATTTTCATAGTATTTCGGGCATCAGCTTATGTAGGGGACACATTTTAAGGGCTTTGCAGACTTTTGGTTTCTTATGGAAATGAGCTTTATTATTGATAGTATGATTTTCAAAAATCTGTGTTTTTCGAAAATCCGGCTGTTACGAACCCCTGAGAACCATGGACTGGCGAGAGTTTACTGTAGTGACTTTTAATTTTTCCTAACTTCAAAATAATTTGCAACACATGTCTGAAAGTTAAATGATCAAAATTACATTGTACTAGCTGGAAAAATATATTTTAAATGTAGAACAGGAGCAGTTTTAGCAAGCCAACATAAACTAAACAAGCAGATGTTTCAAACAAATGTTTATGTACTCACCAGGTTAAATTACTTGTCCAATCAGGGCTTCATAAACGCTTGTTACTGTAGCCTAAATTAATTTATGCTGAACAATTTTAACTATCGAGTAACAATTTGTTCACTTCATTATACAAAACACTTTCTATTTACACAAATAATTACACTAGTATATATAACCACATTTATGTTTTCTTAAAGAAATCTTGAATTGTGCTCGTCTTACTAGCAGTGCAGATGTTGTTTACAGCAGTTACAATTCATCTCAATGTTAAGATATCCACATAATCGTAGCTCTTCTGGTTTGCATAATCCAACAACTTGGCAATGCATTCAGAGGCCTCAGTATGACTAACAGCAGTCTCTTGTAATTCGGGGTCGTCAGCCATCTCTTCCACTTAATCATCATTGTTGTCTTGAACTTTTTCAATGCTTTCTGCATCAGTGAGGTGCTGGAAACCTGGTTCACATGCATCCACAGCTAACCAATCAGTCACATTGTTTTCATCGACTTCAAAGCCTTTAATTTCACTCAAAATGACTGAAAGACTGGCAGCATAACAAACGTCATCTTGAAAGCCCATAAAATCTGGTTCTCTTGGAATTTCTGGAATTATATTGAAGGAGTTTTTGATGGTGGTTTCCTGCACACATTCCCATGGCGAGATTCCATGAATGGCATCTAACACTGTTAGCATCTTCCAAACACTTAAAACGTCAGAGCCTTCTGCAACAAGCTGTTTGATCAGATTTGTGCAGTAATGTTGTTTCATTGCAGCTATTACCTCCTGGTCCATGGGCTGGATTAACGATATGACACCTGGTGGTAAAAACTTGACAACAATTTGATTATCATCTGATGCAAGTGGTCTTGCAGCTGGGTGACATGGTGCATTATCCAGAATTATGATGGCTTTCAATGGCAGTCCTTTCTTTTCTAGGAAATCACCTATAGCAGGAACAAAATTCAGATGAAACTACTCACTAAATATTTCACTGTTCTTCTATACACCTTTTTGATTTTTGTAAAGCACTGGCAACTCAACTCTACCCTTAAAAGCTCTCTGGTTTTTGGATTTACCTATCGCCAGCGGTTTCAGTTAATGCAATCTAGTTGCATTGGCACACACACAAACAACCTCTCTGTGCTAACCTTAAAACCTGGAGCATGTGCTTCATTCTGCATAGCCAAGCTTCTTGTAGGTAAGTCTTTCCAATATAGGCCACTTTCATCAACATTATATATTTGCTGCTCTGAAAATCCATGCTCAACAACAAAACTGGAAAACTCGTCGGATGCTTCTTTGTTTGCACCGAGTTTTTCACCTTGTATAGTAATTTCCCTATTCCATATCGCTGTTTAAATTGCGTAAGCCATCCTGAAGAAGCATTAAATTCACCTTTGATGCCTAGATCATCATGAAATTTTTTTTTGCCTGTGCTATACACATAGGTCCTGATAAAGAAACATTCAGCTCTGCTGTTTGAACCAAAGGTAAAGAGCCTCGTCCAACTTCACATTAGTTGATTTCTTCATGGATTTGCACTTTGATGGCCCAGCTTCACTATCAGCTCAACTTCCAAAGTTGAGTAATTTTTATTTGTTCTTGTTAGTATCCCGCACAGTTTGCACACCGATATTGTATTCAAGCGAGATCTTTTTTGCACTTTCTTCCTTACCAAACCTTTATATTATAAGTCTCTCCGCAATTGTTAACTTTCTTTTTCGTTTTTCCGACATTTTATTACAACAAAACTAAGCTAAATTTCCTGAACATATTAATGCAAAGATCCCAAAATGAAAGTTGAGTGTTTAGACCTACAAGAACAGAGCGGGACATGGCCACAACAAAGTTTGTTTTTCTTGCTAGCCTGAGGAATGTCAAAGAAAAGAGAACTTTTAACGAGCGTATTTACAGTGATCCTACAGCATGCCACAATGTTTTGGCTTTTAACGCAGTGAGTTATTTAATTAAAGTATCCAAACACATCACAATCACCACTATACATTAATGTAAATATATAATAATTTGTTACATATTACTAACAAGGTGCCACAATTTTTTTTCCACTTTAATTTAAAAAAGAATTTTTCACTGGAACTTGTTGCAAAAATCATGTAAATATGGTAGAAGTGAAGAATGTTTCAGATTATGCACTAGACAGATGTGAAAATGTCTCGGAGTAGGCGCTACATAGAAGAAAAAATGTCTCTGAGTAGACACCATACAGAAGTTAAGAACACCAAATGAAAACACAGCAAGTACTCATTTTTTTTGTGTGAAATTGTTACTACTGAAATTTTTATTTTGACTCGTAAATAATGTTGCACGAATAACCCAAAAACCGAATAAGCGGGAGTTTGCTGTAATTAAGTTCTGCTGTGTAATATCAAGTAAATACCTTGTAAAGGGTTTTCCTATCAATGCAGGGTGTCTGTATACAAACTCCTAAAGGAAGAAGTGATGTAAAATTGCTGGTAACAGGCATTGGTAATTGGCTAATAATAATCATACAAGATTTATATTAAATATAAAAAAAAAGCAGACAAATATTTGTAGGCTTCTTAATTGCTGACAAAACAAAATTAAGTTTTTTTTTGTAATTTATTGGACTATAATCCTTAACTTACAGTTGTGATATTGTTGAATATCTTAAGCAAAATGTAGCTTACATATTGAAAAACTAATGGAACAATCTACACAGTTGCATTCTCTGATCCACAGATAGAAGTAAAGAAGTTAATTCATTATTTTCTTGTTAACAGATATCTACAGTACAAGTTCCATATGACTCTAATAATCACTTTGGCAGACAGGCAGTTGGATGTGTGTGGAAGAACCTGGATGTAGATGTCCAATGCAAAACTTAATTACTGTATACAATTATATTGTCAGTGGTGTGGGTAGGGGAATTAACTTTTTTTTTTCTTCAGAAAAATAGAACAGTATGAAAATGGGTCTGCAGGGGAATGTTATATTAAATTGATGTCCTAAAAAAACCAATAGTGTGAAGAATTTTGAGGAACAGGAAATTTCTGAAATAGAAAATTGTAATAATAAAATACAATTTTAACTTTAATGAACTGACAAAACCTTTAAAAGATCTGTGGTTAACGAGTAAAAAGTGAAAAAATAATTGGTTCTCCTACTATAAAATGATTCAGCAACTGTCCTTTGTTGAAGTTGAACAAATAACTTAAACGTACATATATAATGATGTTTCAGCATACACCGTAAGCCAAAAAATGCAGTTTTCAGATCTTTTTGTAATTTTTCGAAAAATGTGAATCTTAATCATTACCGAGCTGCCAAAGAAACATGTACTCTTTAATATGTTATTCATTGACATAGTTACTAACTGCAGAGCCTTATTGCTTTCATTTTCACTTCATTTAACAATGTCACTCCACCAAATGAGATCTTAATAATTTCCATACATTCAACAAAGAAGTATATAATCCCTGACATATTCCGTTATTTCATTCAATTAAACTAAAGGCTCAAAAATTTGCATTTCTTGGCCAAATATATATCTAAAAAATTACAAAATTCACTTTTTGTTGTAACATTCAATGTAACTTGTGATCTTGTTATATCCACCATTTTTGTGGATACCGCAGTAGTGCTGCTATTGACTATTTACCCAACTACTTACTTCCATATGAAGAGGAAACTACAATCATTATCGTACTAATTTTGGGATAGAAAAAGCTTTTTACCATCTATCCTTTTACTGAATAAACATACTAACTATTAATATGATGCACAATTTTATTTGTGACACTTGATTTTCTAATAATAAATGTATAAAAGTGCTGTCAACCACGAAAAAATGTGGTAAATGGTAGATTTAAAGTTTCTCAACACTTAGGCATTATTAATTTCCCGGTTCTCCCAATATTGTTTACAGTTGAACATTTAATGAATTGGTATACTATGTTATTGTATTTAATTTTTTCGGAAGAACTGGGCGTTGGGGGGAGGGTACCCCCCCCCCCCCCCTGTTGAGCCATCCATGGCTGAAAGCTTTCAGTGGACCTAATTGACAAGAAACACAGCTTGCCTACTGGTATACCTCTTTGATGCTGCTTTGCTCACTGAAAGAATCTTGCTTGCCTACCAATGGATGTAAGAATGATGCTTGTAACCTCAACATGGTGTGTGTTTGTTGCTCTGTGCCCTGAGAGCATTAGTCTTTTCTTGGTGTTTTGCTGGGCATCTGGCAAGAATGGCTGCTTCTACTGACACTCAGCAACAGCATTGGTCACTGCAGCTAGCATTTATATTTGAGAGACACCTTTTTGCTGTGTTCCTTCTTTGGTAATAGGTGTTTGATGTAGACCAGAAAATAGCAAGTGGAATGTCATAAAAATGTGGCGAGAAGAACTGGGTGAAAGGTTTAAATTTTAAACATCCTTCAACTAAGCACAATAAGTGAACTGTGTGGTTGAAGGCTGTCAGTTGACTCGTCTAAGCTAACTGCCACATAATCACAAGCAAAGAACTAGACAGCGTGTAAGGAGTGTGACATTTTTTAACGGAGAACAAGGACTAAGCATATACAAAATAGTTAAACATGACACTGTATAACTAAATGTTAAATTACTTTGATTTCCTAATGACAACAAACATTTTGCATTTGGAAGTAAAAATTGGCCTCAAAGTAATTTAACATTTTGCTGTATAGTGTCATGTTTAACTATTTGGCTACATGTGTTTTTACATTGTTGTAACTGGAATGATTTTTATACTGCTTTAACTAAGCTCTGAACTTTGCATTGTAAAATTTTGTGCCAAAATTTGACAGTATCTTTATGTTCCTTGTGCAAAATGTGCCTGTCATTGCTTTCATCACAGTGGCATATACTTTTATCTGAAGAGATTGACTGTCCGTAGTTTGTTGTGTACATTATTAATGATTAACATATATTTAAATCTATAATTCACAGAAGTATTACAGTACCATCTTGGCAAGGTCTGCCTGCAATCAGGTTACTGATACCACCATGACTTTGTGATGGAGGAAGTTGTGTGAAATCATCAAGTACACTTAATTTTATATAACCTCCTTGGTTCAGTTTATTGTTAGTGTTGTAATAATTTCCTGCTCATTTCTTGCTAGCCAGTTAATGTAGGGTAGTCTTGGAACACATTATTTACATTCTTCTGGTCATTTTTCTTCCAATCTTCATGATTCTCACTGCTACTCCACTAAAATAGTGTTCAAAAATATAAACTTTTTATTAGCTTTGTTCAAGCACAATTTTCAGGATTGGATCATCATTATTACAATGTCAGACTTGTCCAGTTTTACAGTTTATCTGTAAAATTAATGGATAATATTCTCGTTTTACAATTTTATGGGAA
Source organism: Dryococelus australis (assembly GCA_029891345.1). NCBI lineage: Eukaryota > Metazoa > Arthropoda > Insecta > Phasmatodea > Phasmatidae > Dryococelus > Dryococelus australis. Next base: position 322,173,949 of record CM057009.1, read on the forward strand.
AATGAATTTTAAGCCTGGATACAATCCTTAGTACACTATTTTGCTGAAAGACACTTGACACATGCTCCAGTAAAGCTGCATGGTAGAATGCTGGATAATTGAAGATAAATGCTTAAACATGATTCATGTGTTTGTGTATGGTCATAAAATAGCCCAGTAGAATCCTACATATTGAAGATACATATGCCTGATAACCATTCATGTGTGTTTATTAACTTCGCAGTAAAATGCTATATAATTGAAGGTAAAAATTCTTGAGCACTATTCATGTGTTTATTGTTAGTGACTTGTTACATTTCAGACAAATCATAAATGTACAATTATCACATTGGGTGCCGTTTCTTAGGTTTGAATAGTTAAATATGAAGAACTTACGTAGAAAGAGGAAGTCAAGATTCTTTTCACCATTTTATTTTATTTTCATTCATTTTCATCAACACATTACACAAATTATTATTTGATCTTTTCAAACAAATTCAACAATTATGTTTATCTTTTCAAAATCAAATGCAATAATTATTACTAATTTTACATAATTAATAAACTTTCCCAACCTCTTGCAGCACTTATTTCTCTATTTATTTTAGTATACACATGTCCATCTTTGGAAGTGGTGAGAATTAGTCAGAAAAAATTAGTTTTCTTTTACTTCTGCCTTAATTATGTTGTCTCCTGTCCTCCGATTGGCTGTCATCTGACCATGAGACATGTCTGCACCAATTAACAATAGTGAGACAAGAGACAACCAGTATAGTTTGATGCCGGCTAACAGCCAGCGGCGCTAGAGCACATGACGATGCTCATGTGTCACGTGTCCCACACATGCTCAAGGAGGCCGATAATTTTGAACTTTCCTATAAATGTTAATTTCAGGGTAAAATGTGTTATGTGGTCTTTACAGTGTTTAATATGTCTTAAAATGTTTTAGTCTTTATGCTAATTTTAATTGTTTGGTTATGAGTATTCAGAGTGCCTGCAGTGCCGAGATTAAGAACACTTAATATTCTTGCATGAACGCCATCACAAAGAGACATAAAAATAATATTGAAATTCATAACAAAATTATAGAAATGTAAAACAATATCTAATTTAATTTGTGCCATTTTATTTTCAATGTAAAGTTAGCCCGTGCGACGTTTGTATCTGGACAGTCTGTCGAGAAGAGCTGGCGAGGTAAGACACTGTCACATGCACACTACAACTTTTGTTCACTGATGTAGGTTTCCATAGACAATGTAGTTTACTGGTTAATCTTTGCTTGGGTACGTTTCTGCCAGACATTTTCCCCGGCATTATGCTTCCGCTTTACTAATTCTTACGCCCTTGTGGCATTTTTAACTTAATCAAGGAGGAGGAGAAAGTTGTCGGAGGGGTCACGCGACCTGCGCAAATGAATCAGACGCCATCTGCCTATGTTTATGACATTTCAGTGTAACTTCTGCATAATTGCTACACACAATTTTAAGAGTTTTATTTTTATGTATGCATTTAAGGGTAATTTTCGTGTTTGAATATTATACGGCAACATCACGTATAACCACATGGCCGACTGAAGCCAAGGCATTGTATACATCATCATTGCATTTTAAGAGCTTATTTGTATAACATCGTCTGTGCAAACATTTATTTCAAGGTTCTATGTATTTTTCATTCAAGGTTTAATTTATTTTTCATTTAAATTGATGCTTTTTGTACTTGACCACACTGTCACAGTAATGTTAGATTTCACCATTATTAGGCATGTTATAAGCCTGTAACAACGCTAATCGTAATGAGAATCACTTGCTCAACACTAATATTTTATCTGAATTTAGTTTGCCGTTTGCAATTTCACCTGCACCACGTGGTCCAGCGGCATCCGCGCCACCTAAGCTTGTTTTTACACGTATGTGTTTATTGTGAATATTCATCTCGTGTCCCATCTTATTTCATTTATCATTCAAGCTTCCATAGTTTTGCTGGCCCGATTGGAAGGTTCCCCACACTCGGTCTCTCTCTGAGAGGCTATGGCAATGACCAGAACACTGTTATGTAGATAACCCCAAAAATGCAATCTTCTGAGGGTCCGGAGTGGCATGAGTCATAATAGACTTATTGCATTGGCGGTGCGTGCAGCAGCTTGCCTTGGTAAATATCTGTGTGCTTGCGAGTTACACTCGCTCTGCTACCAGTTTGTGCCATTGTACGACCATAAGAAAAATATATTATATATCCACTTTATAATAAAATAAGTCAGCCCTTGGTGAAGTAGCATCATAAAGGACTGAATATGAAACCACATATAAATAATAAAAGAAGTGGCAAAAACAACACATACATTAGTAACTTATGCTGGGTGATTGTACACCGCACAAAAAGATGATGAAACATCTATGTACAAAATGATAATTATATTCATTTCTGCCTAGATAAAATTTGTTTATTATAAAAAAGCATAAAAACATTATTATTTTAAGTGCTATTTTTTATGCCTAAGATGTATTTTTACATAAAAAATGAAATTACTATTACTACAAATGATTACTTCAAACAGAATAATGAATATAATTACTTTTTGCGAATATTATTGTCATCCTGTCTAGAAGAGTAGTAATTTATACTGATGCGAAACATAGAGAAATAAGAGTTCTTAAGCACTGACATGATAAAATTAGGAAAGCCACAATGATAGAATGAAACCTTATGTAACATATTCATACAGATTTCTTTTAATCTAGCAAGAGTTCAGTGTTTCCTTCTTTTTTTATAAAAAGAAATTTATTTAGGCACAGACATTTATTAAGGAAAAGTGAAATGTGTGTATAGATTTATGTTGAATTGCGTACGCAAACACGTGTTGTAATAGATAAAAAAAATTCCACTATGTCTCTTGAGTGTGTGTGAGAGAGAGCGCGAGAGAGCGCGAGAGAGAGCGCAGGAGAGCGCGCGAGCGTGAGAGCGCGCGTGTGTGTAGACACACACACACAAAAAAATAGGGTAGAATTCTTCCGATCACATGTTGAAGGCAAATGAAGAAACAGTCAAAATAATTAATCCAGTAATGAAACAAACAGATAAGTAAATACACCACACACTTCATCTTGGCCTCCTACACTACTGTGGTGGTAACCGGTTGATAACCATAACACAGCCTACCCTCACATACACATATATTAATATAATGTAGTTTTAACATGCTATAGGGCCCAGACCTTTTCTTTTGGAAGATAGTGTGGAAAAAGTCAAAAATTGTGTTTTGGTTGCCGTAGCTGTGATAATTAAAGTAGAGGTTTGTTTTACTGGAAAACTACTTAATAAAAACTAGCTAAAATAGTTGAATTAGCAGAAGACTCAGCCTTATGAGCAATTTATGTGTGTTTATCTTTAAAAGGCACTCATTGACTTTGTGCAGGCGCCATGACTCCGGCAGCATGAAAGTTAATTCTCACGATTACAAGAAAAAAATTCATAAATATCCAAGGAACCTTTTACCATAATTTAATATAGTTAAAATTACCAGATAAATGCATCAAAGAAAAGACAAATACCATTTCACCACAAAGAAAACATCTAATTATAATTAAACAAGAACACTACAATATACACACGAGATATTAATTAATATTTTGATTCATCATACTTAATAAGTAACAGACAACTGAATATGTGTTGTACTATTTTTCAGAAATTATATTAAAAAAATATTAGTGTTGTGAAAGTTTAATAAGAAATTGTGAATTGACACTGGCACAAATATCAGAAATAATATTATAATAATCTTACTGGATTGTGGCAACCAATTATCAATTTAGTCAACTCTCATTACATCGCCATTAAAATGTAGAATTTGTGATTTACTGTCTGTTTAGCAATATCTCAGTTCATATATTTAATTGCACAAAATTTCTCTTGCAAACTAATGTCAAGCTAGCTAATTTGCAGTAAGAGTACTCGCTTCTTAGATGGCCACTGGATTTTACTGATGGACATTTTCTGGAAAGTCTTTAGCTAGTACATTAAAGAATTTGATATTTTCCATTGCAAAATAAATATTGGAAATATCTAAAAAAAATTTCTGAAACAGTTCAACAAACATTTTACATAGCGTATCCAGTCTGAAACCAATACTAGAAGGTTCAATGCAATTTACATTCAACTTTGTAGAAATTGCAGGATGGCGTCGGTCTCACCATTTTCTGTCAGCAGGCCGGCTTCTTCAGTGCTGCACAACAAATCTTGCCTAACCAACATCGAGCCTCTTCTTTAATAGCCCCACGTCACTATGCACTACTGGAAACTCTCCCATGACTATAAAATACTATCTGAGGATGACGGACCTTCATATTAATTGCTGAACCAGAGTCATTAAATTTGCAATGGTCCGATCCTCACCATGGTTACTAGGAGAGTCTTCCTCAAGAAGAGAATGTACGACAAATCATGTTACTACAATAATCTGATATAATTATGACGTGATTTCCTCCCTGACGTCACCGTCAAACGTCTAGACACAAGGGCATTCTTCTTAGGCCTATCTATTCATAAGAAAAGTCATTTCACAGCAAAGAGGTCATGTAACGGCAATTTAATTTAATTTGTATTGTTCTTTTCAGTTCAGTTCCAAACACATCTAAACTCACTTAATCGAACTTAATTGAAACATCACAATTTTATGAGTATCAATTATGTTTGGAGTTTTGATTTTAATTATTTTTGCAAGACCCTCCAGAAATGGTTGCAATGAGTGAATTTGTTGTCTGTTATTGAAAATGGAAAATTGCTCTGTGGGACATTACCTACGAGAAGACATAATCTTGCTCACTCAGAATATTGCGAAACAAACCTTTTAGTAATTTAAGAAAAGAAATTTATAAAAAGGTGACTGAAAATAAACATTTAGGGCATTATTATGAACCAAATTTTTATTTTACAGTTATAAACTTGGTGAAATCTCTAAGATGATTGACTAAATCATTTTATGTTATGAAAAGAATGCAATTAATATTATTTTACTTAGTAAACTAAAGAACAGTGTGCATTTTGAACTTTTATTTCACTGGAGAATTAATATTTCTGTGTTCAAAATCAGAACAACTTTATGAAACTCCTGTATTCACATCATGTCTGCCATATGTACAAACAGAATTTCCTTTTAATTGTCCCACATTACAACCAGTGTCCCAAGTATATATAGTTGACTGTACTTGTAATGAATCTGGTATGTATTATGTTGACTACACGGTACATTGTTGGAAGAAATGTTGGAAAAATGTACAGTTAGAAATATATTTCACAATGAACAGATGACAGTGCAGCTGGTCAGTCTCTCTCTCTCTCTCTCTGCTCTCCTGATGCACAGAGTCTATAGTCATCTATCAATGTTTTGTCACCCAATTGCTCTGATTGTGTAATTTGCCTCATGTGGAAATAAATGTACAAGACTCCAGACCCTGGATGCATAAGCGCACTGCATCTTATATAGATCAGTTGACCTGGCCCAGAAAGTTCTTTGTACCTTGAGTCACACCGGTCAAGGGGGGGGGGGATCAGAAAGTTGTGACTGCCCAAGACATTCGGTCTTCCGAGGATGAATGTAATAACAGTCCTGAGATAACATTAATGTAGCCCATGTTAGCAATATCATGACTTACTTTGTATGTATGTCCGCATTTTGGTTACTGGAAATGCCCTTGGACAACAATGTTATGCACACCTAAGGGAGGAGGAGGAGGTCATGAAGACAAAGTAGGTGGCTCATAACAATGGCCTTTCCACAAGTCTGTTTATTGCGAACAGTCTTTGCAACATCCGTTGAACACCAGTTGGTTGATCTGGACCACCATGGACATTTCCTCTAGGGAGCCACAATAGCAGATCTAGAAGGACATAGGGGGCTGGAGTGCTGTGGTGGTTAGACTACTTCTCCTACCTAGGAAAACCAGATTTCATTCCTGGTGGGGTTACTCCCGCATTTTTCAATGTAGGAATCATGCCGGAGGAAGCCACTGGTTTGCGGGCTTTCTTTGCAATTTCCCATTTCTCCACCCTTTCATTCTGGCGCTGCTCCATACTCACCTCACTTCACCCTAATCCGCTCTCAACATCTCAATGTTAAGAGCCCCCCAAATCTCTTTACTCACTCACTCTAGAAGGACATATCACTTACTTGCTTCAAAATTTGTTTAAGGGCCCTTCTCAACTTCCTAGTACTATGACCTGTAGCCTTCACATTGTTGAGTGTAATACAGCCACATTAACTTTCGTCCTCTGAATGTCTTCCTCACAACTGTTGGATCATGTTAAGTGTTACTCTTGATGTCAGCGGAATGAAACTACAGTAGGTTCCTTTTCCGCTCCTTTCTGACTGGCTTCTTTCCCCTGAAGATGTGTGCATACAACTACATCCATTAGCTGAATTCGTCTCCTCTTGTCTACGTTATATGGAGAGAGTTTTCTTAACGTACAGTTGAATTTGTCTTCCATGATTTAAATAGTAATGCCAGGAAGAGAATAACTATGAATTTTTTGGGCAGAACAGCCAATGTTGGCTAAGCATATAAACAATATATATTGCCATATAATGGATTAATAAAAAAATGAATTAAAAAAGAAACCATAGGTGAATTTCATCAGTTGTGATAACACCTTATTCACTGCTTGGGTGTTTGACAGTGTGATCACCTTCCAGCATTATGATGTATTCAGGGTGTTTAGTGATATGGAAATATGGGAAAAGTGAGAAACTTATAGTATTGGAAATACTGCAGGAAATGTTTGCGGATTTTCCAGAATGGCAAGAATTTTTTCTTTTTATAAAATCTGCATTATAAGTTTAACATGACAGCAAGGGAACTAACAGTAAAGAATCTGCACTGCTTTTAAAACTCTGAATGCCATGCATGTTACTAATAACTGTGTTAAGGTCGTGCAGAGAGAAAGTAGGAAGTAAGAAAAGGATGTGTGCAGAACCCCTTTATTGTGAAGGATGCTGCTTCGGCAGAGGGTTATGTGAAAAGGGAGCAGGTGGGTTAAGAAAGCTGTGTACTGCCAACATTTTTGTAAAAAAATCATTGCGGTTATATAATGGAAATAGTTTGTGCGTGAACAGCATTGCAGTTATACAATTACATAGTTCAGCTGTTTACAGGAGTTTACTTTAATCTTGGGCAGATGGCTTATATGATGAAGAATTGAAGCAAAGGATTCCATTGTCACTCCAAATAAATACAATTAATTACTTGGTTTAATTACATGTGTATGCTATAAACCTGAAATAAAAAAAATTTCTCCAACTTTGGTTGATAAAGGCCCTCTTCTCTACCTTCCACGCCATAATTAAATATGTGTCTTTGTATTAATCGCATGTTAAATAACAACATGAAACCGAAATTATTGCACAGGGTCATGTTACAATACAAGATGTAACACTTCCATAACCATTGTCAACTAAGCAAGCCTAAAAGTGAAAAGTGAACTAGAATCATTATTAATGATAAAACAGTGTGTTATGTCACCTTTTATGAATCATGTAGGAACATGCCATATTTTGTGTGGAAACAACAAATACAGCTTCAGACATTGTCTAACTTGTGGCATTTGGGAATCACCATCACTTTGAGTTAATTGTCTCGACACGTCTTTCTTTCCCCATAAGTAGATCCATTTTACAATGGTATCATCCAGTTTTATTGTAGTGTTGCAGCATTTATGAAATAAACATTTTTTTTAGAAAAACATTGTTACAGGAATTTGCTTCTACAGCAAAACTAAATTTATAATTAATTGAACTATTTGTTATTGAGAATATATTCACAAAATGTTTACATTTGTATTATTTTGTTTATTGTTGGTGCTGTTTGTGTTAAGTTTTAAATGCCATTTTTTTCTCTGGTAATGGTCAACAATTGCAACCTCCTTGCCAGTAATAATGTATTCACTAGTGGACGGCAGCACAGTATTTGTAGCTAACAGATTGTCACTTCATGGTAAAACAGTATTGAAAATTGTTGTTTGTCGACGTCGGGCATGTTGGCACCACATCAATTTGCTGCAAGTTTTAAGTATAAATAAGTGTTCAGAAGTAAGCTGCACTGTTTTGATTCCACTTAATAGTTCTCAGTGTGTTTTTTATGAACAGGAATTTTGAGGAAAATGTAAGAAATATGTGGGAAATTATTTACAATCTTCACACCTTGATATTAGATCAAAAATAAATAATAGATAATTTTTTAAAAATCTTTGTAAATAAATAACTGCAGCTTCTGTAATAATTAAGTATTGTATTTCTGGTAAAAATTACACATTTTGTAAAAAAATTTTCATTCTTAACTTTTATTAGAGAGACATTCCAGTGTTTTGCAAATACATTGCGTTATATACTAAAGCGCTAAATGCCTCATTTTATTCTATGTCTTTTAATCTGATGAGACAAAATCTTCATAGCTTCAGAAATTCATCTCTTCAATTTTAATAATTGATGTTAGACTGCATAACTTGTAAGGGCTGGTGTTTATTAAATTAGTTTTTGACTGAAACACATGTTATAGGGAAAATGTTTATTTTAAGATCACATTTACAAACATGTTGGCAAGAAGTAATTATATAACCTGTAAAATAAATGAGGCATACATGTTTTGTAGAAAATGGAAAATTTTACCCTTTTGTAATATACAGGATGGAAACAAACTCTAACATCATGTAACTATACTGGTTTTATTAGATTTCAGTAAAGCTTTTAATATGGTAAATCATGACATTATGCTGCAAAACTTTAACTATATTTTCATTTCTCAAATTATGTAATACAGTAGATGACTTTGTATCTTCAAGGTCGTCATCAATTTGTAATCATTGATGGTAAAAAGTCGATATGGCAACTTATGCCCTTAGGCATTCCTCAGGGTAGTGTGCTTGGGCCACTTCTTTTTTCCTTATTTATTAATGACAACATCGGTGCTAAAAAAAAGTCATCATTTATATGCGGGTGATCACCAGTTGTATTCATCTGCTTCTCCAAAACTAATCAGCTGTTTAATTAAGGACATAAATAATGTCCTTGAATCGGTACACCTTTGGTGCAGCAGAAATAAGTTAAAATTGAATACAGCGAATACACAATGTTTATTAATAGCTTCTCGTAGAATTTTAAACAAATGTTATAGATTGACTTTCTCTTATATTGTGCTAGCTGGTGAGCATACAAAATACTATCCTTGTATATTACAACACCAGAATACTTGCACACTTGGCTGAAAACCTTGGGGGGATGACCACACTATTAACATGCGTGCTAAAAATACATCTCTGTTAAATATTCCAGTTCACAAACCCCAGGTATATGCAAATTCTTTCACTGCCTCTGTCGCACGAGCATGGAATAATTTACCCGTAGATGTAAGGAACTCTACAACACCAACAACTTTTAAGAGCCGTGCTGCCAAGTACATTATGAATATGCGCCAATGATTCCACACACGCGCATCATTATTCCATAGTACTTTTAATATTTTTTCTTCCTAACTATTTGTATACTTTACCTATACCTTTTGATTTATACGTTCACTTTGATCAATGTGTAAATTGTTTCTGTCCATTCATCAATTAATTTTAAGTTGTTGCTGCATTCAATTTTCATGATATGTAAGTTGTTTTTATAGATATGTTTATTTATTTTAATGAGCTATGATTCAATATGTTGTTTTCCTCTCAGGTACTTTATAGATTATGCACATTTATATTTGTGATTGGTAATGTGGATTATGAAACAAATTTTGTGTTATTTTAATTTTAGTTTCTATAAACATTACCTTGTCTCTAGTCATGCTCAAGATATGTACATAATATGAAACCACTGATCTTTTTCACATTTACTACTTCTTGAGCTATCATATTTCTGTTTCGCAGCTTGTTAATATAAGTATTTTTCTTGTTCTTTATGTTTACGTATGTGTACACTGAGTTATACCTGGTTAAGTTTAAGAGAAGGTATTGAAGCCTTAACTTCACCAGTATAAATAAAGTCGAAATAAATAAATAAAAATAAATAAATAAATTTGGCAGGTGATTCTTCATCAAAAAATAGGTAGAAAATATATACATAACATATAGCCTAAGTGTGTTCCGAAGGGGTGAAAACCACCCTTGAAAATGTAATTGAAGCTGATGTTTTTTGCTAGTAACACAGCCAGAATGAGTGATAAATGTCAAGAGTTTCTGGATACTGCATTAATAAATTAAGTACAAAGCACAGAAATATGGGCTCCAATATCATCCCCCATTCATGAAAAGTGAAGGGTTGGCAGCACATTTTTGCAAATAAAAATGTACCTTCCACTTTGTTATTTTCTGTGGATTTGTAATCCACAGTACATGGTGAACAAAACTTCTGTTGTGTGTTAAGCTAAATGCCATCGTTAATTTAGAGAAATTAATGCATGCGATGTAGGTCATCTGGGCTAGATATAGAGCAATGGCAAAATTACATGGTAATGACACAGGTGTGCCCCGAAAATAAACCCACTGTGCAATGGTAACATCTGTCACTTTCCCAGATAGGAATATTCTTGTCGACCCTGCCGGGACTCAAGTCTGATTGGCCATGGTGGGAGGTGAGCAGTCTAGCCACTGTGCTACTACGAGCCCTACTTGCATATCAGCAATAGTTTATTGGGGTAGGTATGGATAACGCATGAGACACTACTTGTTCCAACAATACATGGGGGTCATTTAAAACACCACCACCCATGCACCAACAGCAGATGTATTGCTACGTGCCAGACGTTGATTCATTGTTAGAACATTATGGATTACTTCCTTGAAATCTGCAGCATTTAATTTCAATACACAAGGCGGAAGTTTTTTCAACATGTACAATAAATTACAAATCCACAGAAAACAACAAAGTGAAACAGTTACGGTTTTATGTGCAAAAACTTGCTGCCAACTCGTCACTTTTCATGGATGGGGGTTTATATTGGAGCCCATATTTTTGTGCTTTGTACTTATTAGTTTAATAATGCTGTGTTAAGAAACTCAGAGTTATAGTTCATTCTGGCTGTGTTACTAGTAAAAAACATCTGCTTCAACAACACTTTCAAGGGAGCTTTTCACCTCTTCGGAATAGACATAGACTGTATGTTGTGTATATATTTTTGATGAGGTATCACCTGCTGAAGTTTGTCGGTAGAGTTCATATCAATCCTGTATAAATAATGGCTTTGCTCAATTGTTTATTTTCAGGTAGTTGATTTTGTTACTTGATGTCTAATCAAAATGCTAGGGTTCACAAAAATTGTGTTTAAACTTCCACCTGTATCTTGAAGTTTTATCCTCTTATTAACATATTCAATATTATTTTAGCCATTTAGGAAATAATTAAGTATTTGTTGCCTAATTTTGGCTAACCATCGTTAGTTCTCCTTAAACTCTTATGTACAAATTTGATCACAGTTGATTCAAGTAGAGCCAGGAAGACAGGAAGGTGATCTCCTAAGAAAAATTCCAAAGGAAAGTTTTAAATATCATATCTTTTACAAAACTGAAACAAAGAATACTAAATTTGTTGTCGAGAATAATTTCAGACAGAGGCAAAGCAAAGTTATTCCATAAATGTCAAGAAAATTGAATACAAATTTACAAATTACTATCTTTAAATTATGTGATTTATGCATCATTTTTGGTAGCTAATGGTGTTGCTTTTCGATAAGAATTTCAATTGAATAGTTAGATTTTTAAAATACAAAAAAAAAAAGTGATATTTGATTGCACATATCTATATATTATACAGTCAAAAAGATTCACGAGTTTAAATGTGTTGGCAGAAATGTAATGTGTTTTTTGCTACCTTAAGCTCTCAAGCAAGTATAATTGTAATATAATTGTTTTGATCTTTTGCTTTGTAGCTTCACTTGTATGTAGTACATCTGCAGTATATTAGCATTGTAGCCAAGGCATCCATGGTTTAAACTTTTAATATAGTTATCACCTTATCTCATCTTGCAATCATTCATTCTTAAGAAAATGAAAGGAAACTTCTTTGTCAGTTATTCTGTTTTATTGTTATACCCAGCTATTCATTTGTAAACATCTATATTTGTGCCACAAACCAAATCCAAATAACTTCTTCATTCGTTGCTGTTGCAGAACAGGACAACTGATAATGTTTGGGTTTGGTCAGAGTCTCTAGTGAACACAAATATTGGAATGTGTCTGGGTCAGTCCAAACATTTTTGCACAACTAGTTATGGCACCTTCTCATTGGGATTTAAGGTGGTTGGATAGAGGAGCTAATCACACTATTTGTAGTAGCATGGCTCACTTTCCCTTCTTCAATGTGCATGTTTACATGTAGGTGGCTTATCTTAGTGTAAAGTTTAAATTTGAGAAAAAAACTTTTATGTAATTATGTAGTGTTAGCAACTGTGACATGTGTTTGATAGTATTTTAGGTTATAGTTAATTTTTTCTGTCAAGATTTGCTGAGTAGAGAACTCTTAATATAATGTATGTTGTCTTGTGTGATCTTAAAAAAAAATTGGTGAGAAAAGAGCACATGAAATAAAACTTTGCCTGCCAGGTTGGTCGAATAGCTGCAGATCATCCTCTGGTAGGAGGCCACAAAGGTCCAGTGCTGGACATAGCGTGGTGTCCACACAACGACAATGTTATAGCCAGTGGCTCTGAAGACTGTGTGGTGAAAGTGTGGCAGATCCCAGACAGTGGCATCAGCAGGTAATTAGTTACTACTACACAACAAAACTGCTTTTATAATTCAGAGAACATTCTCTGAACTTCAATTCTAAATATTTTAAAGGACTGGGGAACATACTGATTAGTCTTATTTCCTTGGAAATATAAGCTTACGAGGTTACGTTCTAATCAGTTCATGGCATTTTGATGCCAGTGTACATATTTTGATCCAGTTTTTTAAAAATATTTTTACTATAGTTTAACATCTTATGAGTAAAGGTGGTATATAAGAAAATAATTAGGATCTGTAACAAAAGTTCTTACAGAGTATATATAGTAACAAAGTAAGTGGTAGCAGGCAAACAAAGTGTCTTTTTTTTTCTTTATTGCGAAACATATTCAGGCATAATTTCTACTCAAAATATTTTCCTTGTCCAATAAACAACTTAAAAGATTGTGATAAAAAATATATTTTTAAAATAATATTTTGGTTATATATTTTGTTTCATCTTGATTAATTTTGTTGTTAGAAGCACTTAAGTTCAAAACACCAAAGAGTTACTGTAATTCTCAGAAATAATAATGAAAATGAATTTTTATTGGCGTACAAAATGTTGTATATGATAAAAAATTTATCTTAGTGAATACATTAACATAGTTTATTAAAGAGATAATTAAAAGTTATTAGTTACAAGAAAATTGGTTTGTCAATAAGCTTATTCTTGCCATCTTGTGACAGTGATTTTTCAACATTTTGAGATAGCAAATTATAACTTAGAATTTTATTAATCAACCAATCTTATTATAGATAGAAACTAGTAAATAGGATTAAATTTTGAATTCTTCGCCGTCTTGTCTATAAAATCTAAAGTAGACCCATGTGTAAACTTGATTTATTCCAAAGTGGGTACGATAGTGACAAATGGAAATTTTTATTCTTTAATGCTGACGCATGCCACACTGCTGCACAGCCCGACTTCATACTCTACGGCCAACTTCTCCCTATCAGCGAGTGCTGAGGTGCATGGGGCAAGTGCAAAGCAGCATATATAATTCCAAGTGGCTACAGGATTGATTTCAATCACTGGACAACTACAGACACAGACATAATTAACACAATTAATTATGATATTGGACTGACCGCCCACCTCCTCAACCTAAAAATTGTTTTACCCGATGAGCCACGGACCAGCCGACTCCAATAAGATAGTTAACAGGATCGCCACACGATAGCAGCACCCCTGCGCCCACTGACGTCAAAGCCACCGAGCCTCGGGCATAGGATATAAACCTGTCGTCAGCCTCCACCCAGGGCGATATGAAATGTGCAAAGCCACCTGCTACCGAAGATAAGCAGCCCTGTGTTGAGAGGCTTACAACCCCAGCACCGCTAGGAGAGCCACCATGATGAAATTTGGACTGTATAAATAACCTCTGAAATGCTCTGGCCAGAGATTGTCTGCCCGCTGACCGCAATGGTTAGTGGGCTCTTGTGGGTTTCAGAAGACCACCATCTCTCCCAGCCTGCAACTTGCAAAAGCTCACTCCAGCTCGAACACCAGCTCCAGTATCAAGTGCTCCATAGGCAACCATGACGTCCGCACCCTGCACCCACTACCTCCATCTTCCTTGACTCTGCGGTAGCAGGCCGTCACAACGTCCTAACTCACCCCTCAGTTCTCATTGTTAAAAGCGATAGAATTTTGAATTCTAGACTTAACAATTGGAATCTAATAACAGGGCTTGCCTTTACCTGGTATCAAGTGGATTAAATAATAACTTAGCTATTTTATAAAATAATTACGTTCCCCAGTGTTTTCCCCAAAGCGTAAATAAAGGCTATGTAAAAATATTCAATATTGTTGAATTTGTCAATTTTACCTTTTGCCCCTAACAGCGTGCGTTCACGAGTCCAAACTCTACTCCGGGCTGGGTATCTGCTGGCTGTGGCTTAGTTACGAGCGTAAAATACTACTACCCACCAAAGCAAACACCTGTAGGAAAACCACCTACCCTATCCTCGGCTGTCTATCGTCCACCTGTAACTACGCGTACCATCCGCACCGCCGCCGAAAAGGAAGTTTGAATCATGATTCCACCCCCAACTGTACCAAAACACCAGATAGCTTCCTTGCCCCACACGTACATCCTATTGGGCAAGCACACGAGACCATCTCCCCTTGGGCGCTTATATCGCAAACAGGACATTGAATAGGAAGCATCCGAAGTAGGATTAACTCATTACATTTTGCATACGCCGACCGCCTTATCTTTCAGAAGTCAACGTTAAATTTATTTTGAACAGTTGTCGTTCCGGATTTTGGCAGCCTTCACGGTGAGCAAGGCCGTGCTCCCTGGGAGGGAGAAATTCACAGTCAAGCTCACCTTGGGGCTTGATTCCCCTCCGACTTCATATCACCCTTCTTTTAGGCTTTACCCCAGCAAGGACCCCGATGTGGGCCAAACCCCGACCCACCAGACAAAACACCCATCAACTTTATATTTGAAATATTTTTGAAAAAAAAATTTCAAAATTTGAGGCGTGTTTCAAAGGTCGTGTTTCTAAGTCATTTAGGGCCAGTTTCACCATGCGAGATAATGATAGTTAATCAATATTAAGTGACAAATAATCTTGATTATCTGTATTTTATATTTCACCACACACATTATTCTCGACAACAAGTATGTTTATATGTAATTATGAATGCTGAAATTAATATTATATAAGATCGCACTAGTTTCAAGTGATGCTTGAAGATGTGGCGATTTGATGCCAGCATATTGTAATAAATTTGTTCTTTTTCCTGTATGTAATTTCTTTATTTCTTATCTGCAGCAACATGCCTGTTCTAGAAACTGTTTGAAAACGTTTGTCCTAATTATGTTTTTCACGTATATTTTTTTAAGGTTATCCCACACCGCCTTCCAGTAGTCTGCTGTCTTGTAGTTATCACGAGATTTACAATTGAAGCAATTGTTTGCCACTATTCCGCGTTATTTTGTTGTATTGCAGCATCAGTTCGTTTATTTTCAATGATATTGAAATGTTCTGTTACTAACGCTAACAAAATGTGTTTTTGAAGGGGGGGGGGAAATTTCTCCTTCACAGTTTTCTTATGACCACAATACCTTAACGGCTTGCCATACTTTCTCAAAATGATTTCTCTGTACAAGCTCATAGCAAAATCTGTAATGTTTACCAAGAGAAAATTGATATTAAGTCAGAATATCGAGATAATTTTAACGATATTCTTTACGGCGATCAAATCTGTTGAAACACGCTCAACATAATCAAGATTAAAATCTAATTTAAACCTCTCATCTGGATAAAATTATCTTGATATTCCACAAAGTTAATCTTCATTGCTGAAACCGGCCCTTACAGGCCTATAATTAATCTCCTATGGACTCTAGCGCTACGTAAACATTGTAATTATGATGTAGACAGTTTGATTATAATGTATATATACCGGGTACACGCGGTATGCCTTCACATTTTCGAAAAATAATTCGAGCGGACGAGCTATTATGGACAAGGCTTAATGCAGAACAGCTGCCTTTCTTTGCATGCCACAAATAATTCACTTTTTTTTGTTTTAGTGTTCCTTTGTAAAAGGTATATCAGACGAGCAAGCAACATGTTTCACAACACGTGAGGCATGGATAGATCCCATCTGTAGTGCAAGCGTGCTTCGACCTCTGTTTAGTTTTATTTGGATGTGAGCTTCACTTGTCATTCTCACTTCCTCCCAACCAGGCCCAGCAGGTGAAGCGAGAGGGGAAACAACTCGCAGAGAACACCGACCTTGGTGGAATAAGTACATCCTTTGCCTGGAAAATGCTGTATTTTTTTAGTCATTCTTGCTTAAATGCATGTGACCTCCTTCATCACAGGGCGTTTTTCTTCTTCTGTTTCCCTCCCTTGGGTGCTGTCAAGTCTAGTGATGCAGATAAAAAAATTAAGTTCCGATAACAAGGGGCTTAACAATTCATGGGTTACGGCAGTAAATAACAACACTTGCCCCGTGTTTGACAGGTAGGTGCCATGCCCTATTAGAACACTGGCTTTTTTTGCTACTTTACTCGGTCACTCCCGGAATAGTGCGGAAAGCTATAACGCGGATCTGAGTTATATCCCCCAACAGCCGTGTTATATTGGGCTTTTAATGTTACTAACAGTATTAAATGTTTGTTGTGCAGATATACTTAGAATGCAGGCAGACTTGTTCAACTTTTTTCATTTTCATAGGTTTGTTTCAAAAAGTTGGAAAAAACTGTGAGTCGACTCGCAAGTTACACAATGCAGTAATTTTTCTGTCTTTTGTGCAGACACCAATATTTTCAGTGATCTAGCTAAACATTTTGGGTTTGAAAATCTCCTAAACAAGCTATTCTGGAATTGCAATTTTTATGCAGAAAGAAGAGTTTCCATCAATAATAATTATTATACTGATTTACAATAATCTAATTATAGTCAACTTGAACCATTACATAACGTACCTTTTTATAGCAGTAGTGCTGGTCACAACCCTGGCATGGTGATGAATACCATACTGTAGAATATAGTTCCATGCACAATCCATCAGGTGTTGCAGTAGGGCAATGGTGGTTGTATCTCAGACATCATCCACTGTATTGCCACAGATTCTTAATGGGGAACAAATATTGTGATGGTGCTGTTTAGGGGATTTCAAAAATGCTTTGGAAGTCATATTCAGTTCCACAAGCAGTGTGTGATTGGACATGCCTTTTTTCGCCTGTGTTGCTGCACAATGGGCAGCAGAATGGGTCGAACAATGATGTTGATGCACTGCAATTTTTTCTTTGTTTGTGTACAAATATCAGGGATGAATAAACACTGTAAGGTATCTCCCTACATCATTTTCTACACGTTTGTCGTGTGTGTCAACCATTATTAGCTCTGAAGCAGATCTGATTTCATCTCTACAAGTACTTGACATTTTCCCCTCCAGACACTCCATTCTGTACACAGCTGGAGGTAAGCTACACTGCAGTGAGGCTTGAGTGGAAGTCTGGCTAGCAGAACCTATGGAAATGATGCAGCTTTAAACAAATAGTTGTAAATGGTCCTAGCCAACTCACCGGGTGCAGCACTAACTCTGATCTGTTCTGAAACCTCTGCTGTTGCTAAGTGTCTTTCGTAAAGTGATAATCTCTGCAAATGCCGGGACAGGCATGTAGAACACACAAACATTCTCAAAATAAAATTTAGACACAATTTCCACACAAGACTGGCAAGATGGCTGCTAGAACTGCAAGCGTTTTTGACTGCATATCTTATTAAAAGGGTATGTATGAATAATGCCTTTAGGAACAAAATGACACATTACAAAACAATGCGAAAATTGGACAAAGAATTGAGCACTCTAGTTTATTCCTATGTGAGCACACGTGAACCACATGGGTGAACACTCAATAATAAAAAGCACTTTATTGCGGGGATGCTAAGAGGAGATAACATTTTACCTTGCAGGTTTTATGCTCTGCTTTTGGGGGGTCACACTGAATCACAGAAGTAAACACGTAAAATGCTGTTTACTCGTGGGTGGGCGTGTCTCTTAGAACACTGAATGGTTCCTCTGACTCATTCGTGCATGAACGACACACTGCACATGAATGCACTGGTGCACATAATGTGGTTGATGCAGCTGCGAGCATCATTGGTCTGTCCCCCAAGTGAAGCATAGAGCGAGGATTACGTCAGATGGGAAGTGACTCTAAATTGGAAACAGCCTCAAAGAGTGACTGTGTCTGAATTACAATGCACTGAAGTGACTTTAATTGAGCATCTGTCAAGTGCTCAGCAAACTTCGTAACAAGGTTATGAGTGCACATTTTGTGGTGTGCTAAAAGATTCTTTGTCCTGGGGTATGCGTAAGAAGTATCATCTTCACTTATCAATCAATTCTTGTAAAGCTGTGATTTTAATAGTGCAGGTACGATACTCTGCAACATCATCTATGTCAAATAACATTTCAAAGGAGATAGGGGCATTTGAATTCAAAGCAGCACACAATGTATTTTTAAAAACTGCTGTAGTGTTTTCTGGGGCTTGCACACCTCTGATGGTGCGCTCGTATTGACACGCATCCTTTAAGAGGAGTTTTGGCACAATACAAAATGCAATGGTAACATAATACACAAAAAGTTACACAAAAACAATGAAATTAACATTCCTAACCTATCTTAAATGTAAAAGCACGAAGCTCTTACCAATCCCATTTGCATGCCCATGTCCCAAGGGGACACATGCAACAAGCATGTAAATAACAGAAAGAAAAACATATTTACAACAGGAACCACACTCTGCTACCACATATTTTGTAGCACCTTTGCATAGTGCACTTGAGCACCCGTAGGTTCACTCATTACAACACCAGGATGACACATAAATGGAAGGTGGGATTTAAGTAGGACGTGCTCCAGTCTTGTGAAAGTATGTAAACTAATTTTGTGTATATATAAAAATTATTAGATACACTTAAAATGTATAAAAAAAAATGTAATTTTTTGTATTAACTTAATCATAGTATCGTAATATAAGGTACACTTATGCTGTCCTTCAAAAATAATTGCTTTTATAACCACATGATAATATCAGGTACACTGATGGTGTACTTCAAAAGTATTTATAAACACATTCCAATAATGAAATAGTTTTTGTGGGTGATAATTAAAAAAAAAAAAAAAAAAAAAGGACATTTTCATGATAACAAATGTTACATAGGTAATTATTTTTTCTATATAAACACAAAAAATAGATTTGCATAAATAAATAGAACTTGATATTTCTCAGAAGGAGAACAGAGTATAGCCTTCTTCATATATATATATATATATATATACACACACACACACACACACACACACACATATATA
Organism: Dryococelus australis; assembly: GCA_029891345.1. NCBI lineage: Eukaryota > Metazoa > Arthropoda > Insecta > Phasmatodea > Phasmatidae > Dryococelus > Dryococelus australis. The sequence goes on from CM057009.1 coordinate 322,193,514, forward strand.
TATATATATATATATATATATATATATATATATATATATATATATATAGGTGGAAAATATTTTATTAAATTAAATTACATTGTCTTGAATTTACCATCGGGTACCCTCAATAGCTAGAATGATGACATTTGAGTATAATGAAGGATTATACATAATGTTGTTCATTTAGCTAAGCAGAAAGAGATTATAAATTTCTTGATGAAAAAAACCTCAATGTTCACGACAGAAAGTTATTAGAACGAAGTCAATAGTTCAGAGCACTCCACGCGCATATGCAGCAGGTAAAAAAAGAATTTACGTTACTTGATGCTGAACAAAATTCAGGAGTAACAGCAGCACTGGGCAAGAAGTAGAATCATGTCCCCAAAACTATCACGCCACAATCTGGTGTGAAGCTTACATCCCAGGAGGAATAAAATATTGGCCTAGAGGTTAAACTATTACTTGTAACGTGGGACCGCCAAAATGTCAGAAGAAAATACAATGACATCAGATGGATGTTGAGGGATTTTTGCAGATAGGAAAGTTAGGGGACTACGTGTTGTATGTTCAGATTGCGAAGGAGTTAACCTTGGGTGAAAAAAAAAACACAACATATATATATATATATATATATATATATATATATATATATATATATATATATATATATATATATATATATATATATATATATATATATATATATATATATATATATATATATATATATATATATATATATATATATATATATATATATATATATATATATATATACACACACACACACACACGCACACACACACACACACACAGACATTCATCGTCTCATGCGACTAATTGATACATAACTTGTAAGTTGAGAAATACTTATAATAAATTACAACTGACATTTTTTAATTTGGTTAACTGAAATTGTTTATATTAAATTATTTATGTAAATAATTAATAAACATTAAGAACAATAATTTTTATAATAAAAGCGTAGAAACACACATGAATTACGAAGTGAATATTACAAGTTTTCCAATTGGTATATTTTTGTTTCACAATTTCAAATTGAAGAAACAAATTAATTAAGTATAACTAGAGCACGTTTCAGATAAAAAAAGTTATTTGGTGAAATACCAATTAAATAAGAAAGAATTTAATAAATACCATTGAAATGAATCTATGTGCCAACACAATTGGAACAGGTTTTCATTAAGGGTGTATGTATGTGATTTGTCGTGCACTCACGTGCACGTCCTGTAATTAGTTTGTAAAATTTTTTATCTATATGTTGGCATGCTCTCCGTGCACATCTTTTGGTAGCAGCGACTGAGGCCACCAGCAAAGGGTTATGTTAATGTGCAAGATCTCTTGTTTTTTTTGTGAAATGGTATGTGTGTTCTGTAATTTAGTAAGTATTGCTGTATTAATTTTGCAGTGCACTCCTGTGCATGTTCTGATATTCTTCATGGCGGTTCTTGTGCTTCATATACAAGCACATGGTCTGTCGGGGCCTGCACTTCTGGCACAGGCTGGTGTTCCCTCTTCTGACACCCATTTGGCAGTCTCTGGTAGGAGCGTAAGACAGAAGGATACGTGCCGCATGGCTTACGGGGACGTCATCTTTGCTACCATTCATCTAGTCCTTCTGTCTGCTTGTTAATGTCTTAAAACAGTTTCTATTTACTCCCTCAGCCAGCTTTGGCCCTTACATTGATTTGAAGAGCCCTTGATTGTTTTTCACCTTTAGGCTTTTAAATGTAACCGAGTGTAACATCGTGCTGGTTAAAGTGAGGTCTCGTGCATATTTTTTATGCCTCTTTGTTAAATAATGTACTGGTAATTTATTTTTGAGTTTGTGTAGCACCGTGCGCAGTTCAACGTCTTTTACTTCACAATAAATGATGGATGACTCTGGATCTAACGTGCATGTGGTCACGCTTATTTACTAAGTTAAGTAGCCATCCTCCCTATACTTGCATTTGGTGTACTTCGTGGCCCACAACGGAGCTGAAGAGGTATGTGTCTGTGTGTGTGAAAACTATGTGGCTACACTGCGACCTGAGTTAGAGACTGTGCTTACTGTGTGGCCATGTGCGAAATCACAGCCAGGCACCCTGGAAACCCTTTGACTACTTTACCACTTCCATTTGTTGCCTCACCTGTTAACCCCAGTAACAAAACATATGTGCAGTTTCACTGTAAACAGATTCATGCTCTTCTCTATGTCATGTATTGTTTGTAACACAAATGCATAATGGCGTTTGAAAATTCCATAACAGCTTGGTCAGTTGTGACACCAATTGCCAAGGAGAGCTAACATGCAGTCTGCCTTCACTTTTACAGGCATGGCATGGCGTACGGACACACATTATGCAAAAGATGAATGTTGAATGAAAATGCTCAATGACTTGGACATGTGAACATTATAAAGGAATGGTTTGCTAACTGATGTTTTATAACAAGAATAACTTGATCCTGCTAGTAGAATTTTTTCTCTTACTATCTAAATTATGAAAATCTGAAAGAAAATTATTTGATGAAGTGTCTATTGTATTTACATTTGAAGAAACAAGTGCATAGTGTTATGTTACAAAAGGGTTATTCCATATCATTTTAACCAATTTAAATAATGTTGGTTGCCACATAGTTTCGTTTTTTATTCTTTTACCACAAAATCATACATGTTTTCAGAGTTCAAAACCAATTGCTGAAAATTTTTCTCAGATTTGCATGTGCCGTTCACTGCCCTTTTTACACAACATTGTGCAGTACTTTTAACATTTTCAAGAATTTGCCATAATTTATGTAGCACCTCTATTTATAATCCAATTTTAAGAATCAATGGCATATTAATTCAGCAAGAAGAGCTATTTCTCAAGTAAATGACACATTAAAATCTTCATTTTTAAAGATTGTCTTAATCGCTGTCAAATTCATAATGCAATTTTTTATTTTTTCCATTTTACTTGAACACCTGAAAAAATTGTTTGTATTAAAACTATGGCAACTATACTTCTCAATAATAATGTGTCAACTGTGGTGTTTGTCCCCCTCATTTTTTATAATCTGCTGAAAATGGGGATTTTTCCAAAATTCGCATTTCTGTTCATTATGTCTCCTATGGAGGACTTAAAAAAATATCTGATTTTATTTGTTTGGAAAGTTGGTGTGTAACAACATATTAAAATTTAGACTAGAGGATCTGCAGAGTAATGAAAATATTGGGCCATAAACTTGTGCTAAAATACAGTTATTCTATTAAAAAATGTAATGTTATTGTAGCTAATTTTGCTTTTTGAAGTTGACATTAGAAAGAAAATTTGTTTCTTTTTGTGAATATGATCTCCAATGGAAATTGGCTAGGTTGCTTTTGTAAAACAAAAAGTAAGCAACCTGAAAAAAACATAGAAAAAGGGAGATTCAAACCTGTATTTAAAACATTTTCATTTGTTTTTAGTATTTGCATGTATTGTTATTGACTTTAAATATGAGGTGCCTGGTTGGAGCACAGCAGTGGTTGTGCTACGGACTGAGTTTTGGTGTTACATAAAAATATGAAGCAAAATTGTGAATTTATTTAGGCCCTACCCCTCTAGCACACTCATAAGTCCTAGAGGAAAAGTGGATGAAATTTATTTTGTAGAAAGTTGTTTGGAAATTAATTGGTGTGATGAAATATTTTGGTCCGAAGGGTATGGCAGTTACAAAAGATAGATTTTGGGAACCATTTTTCCAAGATATGGGAAAAATCTGAAAAACCCGGAATGGGAGAAGGGTTGTATTGTTAAAATGTTGAAGAAAGCACTTTTAAGAAGATAATAGAATTTGTTTAATGTTTCCCTAATTTTTTTATTAGTCCATTTCACTAGCCTTGCTAACTGGCCTGAAAATGCGTCACTGACATAATTTTTCTTGCATGTTCCACTCACTTCAAAAGCAGTGCATCATAAAATCACTGTCTGTGTATGTTTCTCAAATTCAATGTATATAACAACTTCAGGGGTCTTGTTTGCTTTCCAGAACATTGACAGAGCCAGTTGTAGATCTGTTGTACCATCAACGTAGAGTAGGCCTGGTTCTGTGGCATCCTACAGCCCAAAATGTTTTGCTCACTGCTGGTAAGTATTGCTGTGTGTGTGTGAAATGTACTTATTCTAATCAGTTTTTATAATTTTGCGTAAATGTTTGATGTAAAATGTACTCCTGAAGCCTTATTTGTTATGAGATTTACAATAAAATTTGTACAATGGTAGTTAAACATGTTAGGGTGGGATGATACTTTTTATGGCTTGGTAAATGGCATTATCATCTCACAATTTTTGTCACTTTTTGAAATAGTTTGAGAAATGTTTTTTTTTTTTCATAATGTCTTGCATGTGCAATAGTATAATCTGTTGACAGTCCATAACATCAGTGTGGTGTTAATTTCATTTATCAAAAACAAATATTTGTTTGAAAATGAATCCTTTGTGTATGTTTGAAAATTACTTGGATGCTGAAAACTATTTCGTCGGTAAATGTTGCGTAGTGTTAAAGAGGCCAATTTTTTTACAGATATTTGTGTATCGATTTTCATCTCAAGTAGCTTCAGTAGTATTTAATAGTGTTGCTTTTGCACTTGATTGATTATTTTTGAGTACTTACTTGAGCTTAAATTTCCATGTTGTCTGGGGGATGGTCTTTTTTAGGGGGAGAATTTCTGCTTAAAATTTAGTGTCAGTTTATCAGTGGCGGCTCGTGAGTCCGAAAGTACATCCATGAGCAAAGAGGAGGAATAGAATTTGCAATTCACTGGGTTTAAAAGTTATTGCTGGTAATATTCTATCACTATAAACTTCTAAAACTTGTAATTAAACTGATAGTTATCTTTAGAAAATTGTCATATCATGAACTTATACATGATGTTTCGCAATTCGACCAACATACTTCGGCAGTGTATTCTACAGCTCATTGGCAACCAAACATTCATATAGAAAAATGGGCTACACGCAGCTCCAGGACCGAGTTACATGGGCGAATGTGAAAAAAGAAACACATAGCCTTATGGAACACCTTTATTGCATTGAACTACAAGAATGTGGAGTGCCTCACACCAGCTGCTCAAAATATGCACCATCCACCTGTATGCAGGCTGCAACGCGGTGCATCATGGAGCGTTGCCACTGCATGCGAGATAGGTCTCCGCTTAACTGATCTGCGGCGTCGGTAATCACCTGCTGTAACCGGGCATGTGTGTGTGGCTGCGGTCCATCGTACACCCGGCTCTTCAGACAGCCCCATGCATAGAAGTCCAGATGGGAGAGATCCAGTGAATGCGCCGGCTACGAGACCGGCTCACCCCGTCCAATCCTGCAGAGCGGAAATGCCGTATCCAGGTATGCTGTGACCGAAGTGTGGAGCAGCTCCATGCTGCTGTAGCCACATCCGCCAGAAAATCTTTAACGGTACATTCTCCAACAATACGGGTAGGGTGTTGATCAGAAACGCTCTGTAGATGTGAGCAGTAACACTGCCAGCAAAGTAATGTGGGCCGATGAGCCGTGAGTTAAGCACACCGCACCACACATTGACTGAAAATCTTTCCTGGAAATCTGTTTCCGCGACATCGTGCAGATTGGTATGTGCCCATGTGTGCTCATTGCGGCTGTTGGTGATGCCCTGATGCATGAACGTTGCCTCATTGGAGAACAGAATGAGGGGCAGTGTGTCCATGTGTTCCAGCATCCAGGCAGAAAACTGCTGATGGGGGGGAGGGGGGGTGATCCTGGGGCCGCAGGTGTTGCACTGTTTGCAGGTGGTAGGGATGCAGGCTGTTTGCACGCAATATCCGCCACACCTGCATTGGCAATACCCATGTCGTTCGTGCGATCGCACGTTCACTGGTATGTAGTGCTTCCACAATCTCGTCCAGTACAGCCACGACATGCCGGCGATACTCGTGCTCCTGTGTTCGTCGCCCACAGGCTCCTGTCTTCCTCCAACACTGTTACACCTTGGTGAATGTCGTATGATGCGGCGCTCAGCAGGCTGGGAACTGCCGATGATACTCCACCGCCGTACGACGCCCATTACCATCATAGAATCCATACACGTACACCATGTCCGCGTACTCTGCTTGTGTAAACAGTTCTGGCATGGTGCGTCTCCTCGCCTCGTAACACCAACACTGCTGGTCTCCCGACACTGTGGCTTGCGTGTGGTTTAATGGGACACTGTGTGAACTGTGTGTGTGTGTGTGTGTGTGTCTTTCACGTATCAGCTGATGAATTGCTGCGGGATGTATCTTGTTAGGTTGGCGATTTTGGTAATGGCTTTGGAAGAAAATAGTACCCAGAACTAAAAGTTGTAATGAAAAACTAAATATACTTGCAACATATATGGTTTTAATTTATGTTTTTAAATTAATAATAATTTTTTTTTTTTGCTTTTACTGAACTGACTTTAAAACATGTTCAGCAATTATGACTGAGCTTGTAGACCCTAACAGTGAAACATTTTCAGCCATGTTTCCAGCACGATGAACACCATTGTACATTTGCTTTTTTTTTTTTTTTCATTGTTTTTAAATAAGTACCTTGTTGTTGTCAGAATATTTTATCAGCAGTTAATTATTTTGTTTATTTGTTTCCTTAAAGCATAGTTGGTTGTAGGTACATTTTTAGTGTGTTTTCTTGAGTGAAATGTAATATTATTGGGACATGTTTACCACTTTGTAAAACTGCTTGTTCAGCCATTTTCCTTAACCGTCTTCTGCAATGAAGCGACACAAATATAATTTACATTTCTAAGTTTAAGTTTGTTGGTTTCAAGAAATGTGCGGTTTGTTATTTTTACAGATTGATTCTGCAAATAAATTATTGAATGTAAGTGACAAACAAATGTGATATTAGTGAAGTAATTGTGCAATGATTTCCATAGCAAAATGCGTGTTCAGGAGGTTGTGAATTACAATCAGCAAGTTTTGCATTTTGTAAGTAATGTATTTCTAAACTGTTACTAAATTGTTTGAAATGCACGTGGCATGAAAAAAACAGCATTTTAAACTCTCTTGTAGTGTGTAAGTAATATTGGTTAATTTGGCCTATAGCGTAAATACGATGTGTGAGGTTAATTTTGGTTAAAGTGGGTGTGTATTGCAGCATCTGTACAAACAGTGACATATGTATCACATTTTGTTTTTCTCATTGAAGTAAAACTTACTATAATAATTTTAATGTTATTTCCGTACGAGCAAAATTTCCTACTGCGTCATCAAAACAATATGCTACTCAAAATGACACACTCGCGTAAGAATCTCAAAACAATGCAATCTCACGAAAGACATTAAATTTAAAGACTGCTCCCCATTTTTTGTTTATTTTATTTCCAGAGAAAAAAAAAAAGAAAAACAGAACCCCCCAACAAACTCAACATTTCAATTACAAAAATAAAACATGTTAGAATGCCAACATAGCTATATTATCCTACATTTATTACTGAATGGAACTTTGCTAACATCAGTCTTTCAGTGCTTGCCCAGGCATGAAACAATAGGAAAGAGGAAAATTTCACTTGTGCGTTAGACTTCACTTATTTTTCAGCTAATTTTTCTTCACTGACAAAACAGCTGTGGTGGAAGGATATTGTGGCCATGCTACTTTTCTAGAACTGTCAAAAATTTACCCTACTTGCATGAAATGGGCAATACATACACATACAGTAAAATGTGTAACTAGCATACAGAGTAGAGTTGACCTCACAAGGTTAGTGCCATCAATGAAAAACAACTGCTCATTCAGAATAATGTGTTGGTATACAGGATTGTTGTAGATGTAAAAGGTCTCCTAATTCAAGACTTGGTGAATTGCCATATCCTAGTCACACTTCATACCAATTGTATTTTGCATAGTATTAAAAAAAACTGTGCATCTTTGAAAAATGTATTGGACGAAAATGTATGAAACTAAATTATTAACCATAAAGGTCTACAAATTTTCTGTCCATATCTCTGATTTTTTTCTAATTTGTCTGCAAATATTTTTTAGCTTTTATGTATTTCCTGATATTTCCCAGCATGTATCACAACCAAAGAATAATGCTTGGCTGTAAAACTGCTTGAAATTTAGTTTCTTTCCTGAAGACATAAAATAAATATAACTGGTTCAAGGTTTCTAGTGAGTGCATGCACTATGACATAGACAATCAACGACAGCATTTGTGTGCGTGTACAGAAAAGTAGGTCACTCGGGTGGTGAGTGAAGAGGGGAGGTTTGGGGAGGGGGAGCAAAATACTTGACAGATGTATGGAAGAATGTTGTAGCCATGCATATTTACAGAAAATGTGTTATTTATCCAAACAATGCAGTGTTTCATACAGGCTGCCCAGGAATGTGATTCCTCACCTGGTAAAGGTTATTTGTATATATATACAGTTGAATCACATTATTATAACCACCTGCTGGTATCCAGAGTAACTGCCCCTCAAAGCACGAACAGCAGCTGGAAGAGCTGGCAGTGACAGTCAGGTGTTGATAAGTCTCCTCAGGTATCTGGAATGATGCTGTCTCTAGTGCATCACACAACTGTTGAAGGGTGTGTGGCGGAGGAGACAGATGGCAAACACGATGATCGAGGTGGTCCCACAGATGTTGAAATGGATTGAGATTGGGGCTGTTTGGGGGCTAAGGAAGAACTCTGAAGGCCTGATCGTGCTCATCCAGCCACTTGCAGACACTTCTAGCCATGAAGCAAGGCACATTATCGTGCTGGAAGATCCCAAACTCTCAAGGAAAGACAATTATAATGTATGGGTGGATTTGATCGCTGAGGATGAATTCATAAACAAATTGATCAAGAGTGCCTTCCACATGGATGATGGGACCTAGAGAATACCACAAGAACATTTCCCAGACCATAACACTGCTCACACCATCTTGGGTTTGTCCAGCAATGGCTGCAGGATGTTGGTTCTTAGACGTTTCTCGCTGGACATGCTGACGTCCATCCGTTCTATGCAGCTGAAAACTTGGCTCATCGGTGAAGGTTACCCATCGCCAGTCAGCAGCAGTCCAGTCACCATGCTGACGAGCAAATTTGTGTCATTTTCATTGATGCACTTGTGTTAGCATGGGTGCAGTCATCCTCCTACTCTGGAGCCTCATTTGCAGAAGGGTTCGCTGAACTGTTGTGGTAAACATGTCTGGATGCCCCCTTGTTCATTTGGATGGTGAGCTGTTCCACTGTAGCATGTTGGTTGGCCTTCACGCACCGTCGTAGTCTACATTCACCTCAGACATCAAAGGCACGTGGAGCTCCGCAGTTTTTTCAACGGTTATTCCCGATGGTGCCATTCATCCACTCATGATGCACCTTTACCACAGAGGCACGTGAACTGTTCACAAATGGCACTGTTTCTGAAATGCAGCCCCCCTTGGCCTGAAAGCTAATGATAATCCCTTTTTGCAATTTGGTTAAATTGCTTGCCTTACCCACGACAGCAGGAAGCGCAGTGTGTACAGCCAACCTATCGGTTGTGCACTTCTAGCAGGTGGTGGTGATAATTTGATTTGACTGTGTATACAGTCACACATACAGTACAAAAGGTTTTAAGTTTAATCTTTTTTTTTAATTTGTTAAGGAAATAAATAGTCTAAACAACAAAAGAGAGTGTATTTGGCACAAGTGAATAAGTGCATTACCAATAGCCGGGTTATTCCAGATTATTACCTGATAATCCCACCTTCTTTAATGTTTTGATCAATTTTGTATACTTTTTAATAATTGGGAACTATTTGGAAAAATTTTCTTAGTTTTGAAAACTTTTAACAGCACCGCAGATGTTCTGGTTGAAATTTCTTCCAATTTGGACAAAATATGGGTGAAATTCAGCATAGTTGTTATTGAAAATTTTGTAGCACTTTTTAAATCTGTTGTTTATTCATGAAGTTAATAGTCCTACTGCTGTATAGAATACACCCTTTGGGCTGTTTGTTTTTATACCCTGTAATGATACCATTGTACAAATTATTGGGTAAGGTGTAGCAGTCACAATATTTGACAGCCTCTTAAGCATAAAATGTAATAGTGATTTTATTTTAATCCTGTCAAATATATATATATATATATATATATATATATATATATATATATATATATATATATATATATATATATATATATATATATTATATGTGGGACTGAATGCAAATGAATGCATGATATTTAAAATAGTCTAATTCTTAGGTTTATAAGTAATATATATGTTACATTTGAAGTAGATATCTTGAGGGAATAAGTGTATATTTGTCCTGTCATACTGAACAAGAATAGAAAAAAACTAATTTTAGAACGTAAGTCCAGAAAGTAGTTAATTTTGAGATATGAGTCAGGTTATAATGTAGTGCCTGTTTGTTTAGTAAGTGTAGGAAACTTACTTATTGTGTATTGATATACTTTTAAAAAACTAAAAAAAAAAAATGGTTTCTATGTTTTGAGAATGGGTAATATCCCTCAACATAAATAAACAAGAGTTTTAGCACTGACGCGTGCCCCTCTTGGGTCTTGTTGGGTAAGAGGTTACTACGTTGACCACTCTCTCGGTTTTGGGAAAGGAGAGGGGAATCAAACCCCAGGGTGAGGCGCAGTGATATAAATTCCCTACCAGGGAGTTTCACCTTCCTCACGACCAAGGTTTTCAAACTGCGGGATGCCAGCAGTCCGAGGTGTATGAATAATGACTAAGTTGGTGATTACACGAGGGTGATGGTGGCGGCGGATGATCTGGCCAGTGTTATGAGGGCTATCCGCAGCTGCCTCGTTGGTCGGCATGCGGTAATATAGTTGGTCAGGGATTGGTTCCCATGTGGTTTAGGGGCGACCTTTGGTGGGAGTTGAACCCTGATGGTTTCCCTGATGCCAACTTTATCACACAGTAATTTGGCAGATCCATCATAGGCGGGTGTCGAACCCTTACTTCCTGAGGTTAGCTTGATAATACTGGAACTGGGTGGATCCACCTGTATTGGGGTTACCTGGTGGTCAGTGACGTTTATGGGTAACGGAGCCTCTGGTTGTACAGGACGGGTATCCTCCTGGTCATCCTCCGGCGGACATCAGCCTAACCAACAAACTAGCGGGTACTCGTGTGTGGGTGTTACAATCAATTTGTAGCAAAACGGTAAACTTTCTGGCTCACTGGGCCACAGCTCTACTGTGCTCTGGTTCACAATAATAATTTCAGTAGCAGTCTGCCTGTGTAAGACGCGTCTCTCGCGACACCTTTGGTAGCTCCTAGCTCCACCGTGTTTATTGTGCATCTGAATGAAGCCATCTACCTCTCTGCGGATGCACAGTCTGGGAGTACGACTTTGACAGTCGCTACCAAGTGCCTGTCGTATGATGTGCAGTCAAGGTATCCAGGACTACGTCGATTAGCAGTCGAGGGAACACTGGAAACTCAGGAGCAGCTGCATGCCTACTGCGGGCTCTAAACCAATACTGCAGGCTCCGTCTGCTGTAGAGTTCAGCGCACCTCACAACTGACTATCAGGGTGGTAAATTATTGCACAGTTTAATGTACACTGAAATGAATTCCACAAGAAAATGAAAGGAAAACTATTACTAAAATTACGGTAGGCGAAACAAGGTTTTAGGTTCACGTTATATTTATTACGGTGAATAAAGGAAAAGTGGAAAGCCCCGGCTGACTGAATACGTTCTAAATTAGCTACAATATTAATAATAAATATTATGAGCTGAAAAAAGGGGAAGGTGAGCCTGATTAAATAATTAATACAAATTGCAAAAATAAATTCCATTTAGTACGCAATTCACAGCGTAGTACTTTAGATAGGGGTTTGTCCAGGGGAACGCTAAGATCGCTACGACCTGCTACCGCGGGAGTCAAGGGAAGTTGACTGAGGTAAAGGGGTAGTGGGTATAGGAGGTCGTATTACCATCTGGAGAGAGTACTGAAGTCTTACAGTCAGCTGGTGTGGACGAGCATTCGCAAGCTGGTGGGGTGGAGTGCTGATGGCCTTCACAAGCTGCTGGCAGGAGAGAGTGCTGTCTTCACAAGCAGCAGGCAGTAGTTCGAGCCATGTTGCATGTTGAGGAGAGGAGAGAGAGTCTTTGCAGACGGGAGAACTCGCGAACCTATGCGGCCGGCGAGCCCTGTGTGTCTGCTGGACCACGCTGTGGGACTTCCTTATATACTGAAAAATGCCTTGATCAGCTCTCCTTCAGGGTGCAGGGGTTAGAGTAACCTTCTAGCACAGGGGTAGGTTTATCAGGGTGCTCAAGCGCCGCTCATTTCTTACCTTCCCGCTTGGAGGCGACGACTAATTTAAACACTATGTTCTGAGGCTGGTGGGTCGTGACGTCAAGGTCATGGGGGTGCCTCCATCTCGGGGGTTCGTTGGAACTTCTTCCATGGCTAACTGAAGGGTAGTGGATTATCAAAAATATTTAATTTATTCATGGGGGTAGCGCTTGCATGCAGGATTTCAGGCGGGTGATTCATTGCGTAATTGTGTTAATTACTTTTACGTATGCGGCTGTCCGATGCTTGGCGTCTGCTTGCTCGATACGTGTAATCATTTGTGCCACTATTAATGACTTGCCTTAAGTGAGGGTCACTTGAAGATGGGGCAAAGTCGCCCGTAGAGTCCGCATCTGCACTGCGCACCATGGTGGCATGTGTCAATCGGCCACCCTTCGAAGCAACGAAGACCCATCTTGAAGAATCCACTAGTACTTTATGCATGGGAGGCGTTTGCCTCAATCATATGCTGTCGGTTGCATTTCTGGGCTAGCGCCTCTTCTGTGCACGCTCTGCCTTGGCTGGAGTTCGGCGTGCCCATCTCTAGGTCACATGCCATCTGGTTACTATCAGTGCGAGTTAACAGCCTCTTCCTTCTTCCTCTTCGCTCTCTCCCTCTGTCTTGATTGTGTAGCAGCCGGGGTATTGCCACTGTGCGTAATGCCATCTGCTTCTCAGAGCATTTGTAGCCTTCCCTGATGCGTTTCTTCGCTCATGTGTGTCTTACCAAGGGAGGAAGAGCTTTGGAAAGGAAAAGTTGTGGGAACAAGTAGTTTGTTTTGTCGAACCTTGGCCTTCCTAGTTCGAAAGCAGTTTTCATACCATGGAAAGAAAATTTTTCTTAAACATTTGGTTGTAAGAATGTAGCTTGCACAAAATATTTAAAGTTATTATGTTTTTACTTCTGTCCTCGAAAAATAATAAAAAGGTGGAGCTAATGGATGAAAACTGGGTTTAATCCTACTCGCGGAGGATTGCTAGTGGGGAGTGTTTACTGTGGCCGCTGCGGGACGAAGTTAACTGGTCTGTTCTTCCAGCCAGTGCGGTCGCACCGTAACCTAATTAGATGCAGGACAAAAGGTTTGAGAGTTTTAAGATAATATATTCTTACACATCCTACACTAACTCCAGGTTGCTTTCCAACAAGAAAAGAGATAGTAGCGCATAGAAGATACCCTTGAAACAAACACATGTTAGAACACTGGCACTCAAAAACACTCAAATGCGTACAATTGTTACGAAGTCTTGAAGTTATTTAGTTTATGCACCATTGGCATGAGAAAAGAAAAGCTTAAAGATAGTGCAGCAATTTGCTGTTACAAGGTCACTTTTATTCTAGGTTCACATAATCACAAGGTTAATACTTCTTAAGGCTATGTTACATATTGGAATCATTTACTGAAGATGGGTTAACACAAGTTATATAAGCTTACATTCTAGGACATGATTTTCTTGTATAGTGTGAGATTAAGAGTATTTACACGAGTTGCTTCAATTAGTGACTAGTACGAACTAGGGTACAGGGTATACGCCCATTGTTATTTTTTGTTGTTCTGCGCTTGGCAGGGGTTATATAACAGGCAGGTGTGTGCCTCTTTATCAAGTTACATAAAGTTACGCTCAGCTGTGCGAGTTTGGCATGGGGTTGCATAATACTGTTGGCGCTTAGCCTCAATTACCTCACAACATAATAAGGGTTTCACTAGTGTGAAAAGTTTTCTACGTGCGCATAGGGGCAAGCTGCTGCTCTCAAACTATAAGTAGGGTTACATAGTACACTTTCTATAGTAATTATGTTTTGTACATAAATAGAGGTTTTCAATACTTCAGATCAAATAGCCTAACCTACAAGATTACACAATTCTCCTCATTTAAGTTTACGTTGGATTAAAAAAAAAAAAAAAATTCCTACTAACTACTGCTACTTGCTTACATGGGTGGGAGGTTTTTCGCTACCTCAAATTCACTACGGCTAGACTACAATATTCTCACTATCCTCCTGTGAGGTTAGGTATGGGGGATTACAAAATTCTTACTTTCTAACATTTAGGCCTATTAGGTACAAACGTGAGTTTACTCTATGTACAACATTTTGGGGTATGCGTAACCAATTGTGGTTAAATCACGCACGTTAGATCCTCACTGGGTGGGGGGGGGGGAAGAACAGGTGTCTTGTGGCTGTAGCGTGCGGAGTTATCTTTCTCAAACAGAGTAGATAAGCTTATGTGAGCCGTACTAGTGGCGGTTACAAATTACACAGGGCGAGAATAGATATTTTGGTTTGGACATACTTCTCATGACACAACAATATTTCTAACGCATACAAGAATCATGCTACAGTTAACATTTTAAACTTATGCTAAACTACATATTAATAGGGGTTTTCCTACTAAGGGAAAAGAGTATTACTAGGCCTACACAACTACTTGGATTACATAATTCAATGTCAATTCTGAGCTCCATTTATCTTATCTTGTTACTCAAATACTGAGGTTTCACCTTAGTGAAAAAAAAAGTTTTACTTTGCGTTAGTTGACGTAACAAGAAAAGAATACAAAGGTTTATGTTAGGTATGTGACCTCTACACAAAATATATATTTCTAACTTTCAGATTTACCTTTGTTCACAGGGGAGCGTTTCTTACGCTGTTAGCAATTCACATTTTTTTAAATCTAAAATTTTAAGAAGGTTGGGTATTTCCTGGGTGGCGGTTATGGTGTGCTCACAGGGAGCTCTCGCCTCATGCTCTTACACAAGTTACAGGGGGTTCGTTAAACAATATCACCCAGTTGTACTGCGAGGAATGGAGAGGTTTACGTCGTGGTTATGTTCACGGGCTTGCTGATAGGCTTCGATTACGCGTTCACACTTCCTAACAGTGCTCACGAGATTCAGTGACGTTAAGTTAAACGTGTCATACTATTTTCCAATTAGTGATAAAATTTTATTTCTTAATAAATGCTTGTGTTACGTGAGAACTTGGGTGAGATTGGGGGAAAATGCCAACATAAACTTTTCAGTCTGCTTACGGGTTTGATGCTACGTTAATTTTCCTCCAGCAAACAAAACTTTTCTTATTAGCAAACTAGGGACCAAATTTTTCTTTTGAAAAAAAAATTTAATAACATTAACTCTTCTGGTGCCCGTTGATGGGAGGTTATTTACGTTAATTTGGATCACTCTTTCATGTGTGGGGCCTTGGTTCCTTTCAATGCAATTATTTTGGTTTGAATTCTGAACCTTAGAGAAAACATGTTACAAGTTTACAAGCTATACAAGCAAAATTTAATCTTGGTTGGTGTTGTAGACTCTTCTCACCGCACTGCCTATCCTAACTGGCTAGGATTTTTCCTATAGCATTGACACCTAGCCTTCCCTACTTAATAGCTACGAGCTCTTGCACTTTCATTTACGATTAGGGTTCGGGCATTTCTATCGGCTATCACTCCCTACTAGGTTATATACTTAGGAGTTACTGCGAAGGAGGCGCGATAGTCTAAACTGGCATCAGCCAGGTACTCATTCTGATGTTGATGCAGTAACGGGTGGAGGGCGCTGGCATTTGGTTGCTCGGCGCTTCATCGGGTGTCCTTGCTTGCGTAGCACTGTGGCAGGCCAGCAGAATGCAGTAGGCGCCCTCCATGGTGCTTCTTTGTAGCGCCTGGCAACATGACGTGCACCTGGCATGCAGGGAGGCCACTCGGGACGTGGGCCTGGTGGTTGCAGACAGCATGGGGCCAGCACCCTGGGAGCTGGTGCCATCGATTGTAGTGGAAGTTGCTGATATGCTGTGCACATATGCCTCATTTTGAGCTCTTGTGGCAGTGGGCTTTTGTAGATTCACGGCAGCGGCGTGGGTTAGCGGTGCACGGTACTGACTGTCACTATCCGCTCCTGACGGTGGAGTGATTTTGCGGTCACTCACATTTACTGCTCTCGAATGGTCTGCGCAGCTTATTTCTCATCCTCTCCAGCCTGTTCTGGCCAGCTGCAGGGGTCAGTCGCCAAGTTGACTGACGGGTCCACAGGTGGTATCAAGGACTGCGTTGGACTGTTTTCCTTGGCTCATTCACTTTCTCCTTTCTTGCCTGGGAAGGGGGACGAAGGGTAGAGTAACAGTGGGTAGGTCCTTGGGTCCCTGTCCTGGAGGAGCTCCACCATTTCAGAGGGAGGCGTTGTTGGGACCGATCCTGGTGGGAGTGGATAATCTGCCATGTCCAGGTCGTCGTCTGGGGTGGTCACTTTTTCAGCAATAGAGAAGAAGGCCGGGGAGACTAGCGCATCGCAGGTGGTCGTGGTCTCATGTGTTACCTAGTGTTCTACAGCCAGGGGAGGGGCAAGAAGGGGAACGAGTGGGGTTCGTGTTCTAAATACTGTGCTCGTGGTGGCAGTACAACTTTACTCTATCAGGTCGAGCAATCTGCGGGATCATGCCACGATAGCTCGGGGTGGACATGGTGGTGTCGGGTAGGGTTTAAACTGTGAAAATCTACTAGAGCTAAATGAATATGGGGATCGAGCAGGGGAAATTTTCCTGAGGAAAGTTCCCTGGTGATACACATGGTAGGACAGGGGAGGAAGGTTGTCTAAGATCCCCGAGTCCGGTGTGGGTGATCTACTGTCGTGAGGTGGAGGGGGACACTATCCGCCTGCGGGGTGTCTGGGTTTCGATTCTCGCGGGGGCTTCCATCTCTGACTGGTTCCCTATCTGACCGTAATAAGGCCGCAGTAGGCCTTGAGTTCAAGGTGGCACGTGGGTTAGGGCGTACACAGACCTGGCGGAGGTTTAGCGGCCTACTATTAGTCGTGTTATGGTTTACCTCCATGTGTGTGCCCATGAATTGGGCCACATGGCTTGGGATTGCACTGCTGCATGTTTATAGGGTGTGGAGGAGGGCTGTGCGTCTCCTAGGGTTGCCGCCTCGGGCAGTCCTTGTTGTAGTGCCACCCCGGGCAGTACCAGCAGTGCAGAAAGGGGGCGGCGCGGCAGGGTTTGGCAAGGTCGCATCACGCCCTGCAGGCGGTCTGTGGGAGGGGGCCAGACCGTTAGTCCTGGTACGTGCCAGCTGTTCCTTTCCAGGGGGGAGGCTACTTATTCAACTCATGCTCCCTCGCTCTGTCTACGAGCTCCTCAACTGTCTGGGGCCTGGGCATGACTAACAGGTTGCGTAACGAGCGGAGGAGGGTATGTGTGATACACCTGACCCGCTGTCCTCCATTCTGGTCATGGTATGCTCTTTTATGTAGGTGCTCCTGTCGCCTAATAAACAGCTCTACCTCTGCATGTGGGAGTGTAGGTCTGTTATGAGATTGCTAAGGATCTCGTTGCCGGAAAAGTTCGACACAAGTTGGGCTTTGAATTGTGGCCAACCTTCCACAAATTCTCCATATTTGTCCCATCATTTTTTGGCAGGTCTTTGAGCTGATGGTGAGCTCTGCTCACCCATTGCTTGTGTGGGATAAGGTATTCCCTCAGCTCTCGTTTGCACTGAGCCGGAATTTCTCCGGGTCATCTTATGGTTTTCCATTAAATTCCCATAGCGTCGGTTCACAGGGCAGCCCTGGAATAACCAGGTTGTGCTTGTGTGTTGCATTGCGCTGCTTATATGCCTGATCCCTTCGGCAGACATCGCACTGGTAGACCTGGCCAGGGTTTTGGACTCGTTCTTCCGTCCAGCCTATGCAGGCATGGTGAAAGTCCGTGTTGCATAGTATGCAGCATACTATACAACGCCCTTGGCCTTTGTATAGTATGCAGCATACTATGCAGCATACTATACAATGCCCTTGGCCTTTGCACTCGGACCATTGGCATACCTGCTGTTCGTCTTGCCTACATTGCTTGCAATGGTGTTCTAATCCGTCAGTATAGCAAGGTACACCTTGGCTAGAGCGCTGTGTGTCTGCCTGACTCGTTTCCGAGTCCGACATACTAGATATCTGGGCCACGGGGTGTTTTCTGCGACTCCCTGAAGTCTTAAACCGGCTGCTCTGCAAGGAGTCGATGTTGGGGGAGTGGGTCTGGCACGGTCCATATCCCAACGCTGAGCTACTTGGAGCTGTACGCCCCATGTTGGGCGCCAATTGATGCATGCCCCTCTTGGGTCTTGTTGGATAAGAGGTTACTACGCTGACCACCCTCTTGGTTTCGGCGAAAGAGAGGGGAATCAAACCCCAGGGTGAGGCAGAATGATATTAATTCCCTACCAGGGAGTTTCACCTTCCTCACAACCAAGGTTGTCAAACGGTAGGATATCTGCGGTCCCAGGTGTATGATTACACGAGGGTGATGGAGGCGATGGATGATTTGGCTGGTGTTATGGGGGCTATTAGCAGTGGCCTCGTTGGTCAGTGTGCGGTAATATAGTTGGCCGGGGGTTGGTTCCCATGGTTTTTAGGGACGACCTTCAGTGGGAGTCGAAACCTGATGGTTTTCCCCGATGCCAACTTTATCACACAGTAATTTGGCAGATCCACCGTAGGTGGGTGTCGAACTCTTACAAATTTCCGTGAGGCTAGCTTGATAATACTGCAACTGGCTGAATCCACCTGTATTGGGATTACCTGGTGGTCAGTGGAGTTTACGGGTAACGGAGCCTGTGGTTGTACAGGACGGGTATCCTCCTGGTCATCCTCCGGCAGACACCAGCCTAACCAATGATCTAGCGGGGACTCCCATGTTGCAGGCTTGAGGAGAGGAGACAGAGTCTTTGCAGACTAGGGAGAGCTCGCGAACCTATGCAGCCAGCGAGCCCCGCATCTCTGCTGGAGCCTGGTGCTGGACCTCCTTATACTGAAAAATCCCCTGATTAGCAATCCTTCGGGGTGCAGGGGTAGAGTAGCCTTCTAGCACAGGGGTGGTTTTTCAGGGCGGCTGGACACCGCTCATTTCCTATCACCCCTCTTGGAGGCGACGACAAATTTAAACTACTCATTCTGAGGCTGGCGGGTCGTGATGTCACAAGATCAGGAGGGTGCTGCCATCTCGGGTTCGTTGGAACTTCTCTGTGGCTAACTGAAGGATAGTGGATGATCAAAATATTTAATTTTTTCATGGGGGTGGCGCTTGCATGCGGGATTCCTGGTGGGTGATGCATTATGTAATTAAGCATGTTAATTACTTTTATGTATGTGGCTGTCCAATGCCTGGCATCTGCTTGCTCGATATGCATAATCATTTCTGCCTCTGTTAATGACTTGTCCGAGTGAAGGTCACCTCGTAGATGGGGTGAAGTTGCCCATAGAGTGCACATCTGTGCTGTGCAGTATGTTGGCATGCGTCGGTACAAATTAAACCAAGAAGTCATATTCTTTCTTGTGAGAAGCTGTGAAAGCACAGTAGCTAGATCAGTAGTCTCCCACCAAGGTGATCTGGGTTTGATTCCTAGTGGGATCATTCCTAGATTTTCACAGGTTCTCAGGGGGGAATAGTGTCGGACAATGCCACTGATTGGTAGGTTTTCTAAGGGATCTCCTATTTCCCCTGCTCTTGCATTCTAGTTTTGTCCCATACTCACCTTGCTTCTTTCTCATCAGCTCTGAAGACCCCGATGATAAGAGCTTCCCACTCCACTCCTCTTGTGTTTTTAACGGTTTTATCTGTGTTTGTTTCAACTAATTGCTCCTTTTCTTATGTGTTTTGTTAAACCTTGTAGTTCACTAACAGCAGTGCATATTTCATTTGATACTAGTTAGTGGTCTATTTGAGATTGTATCAGTACAATGTCTGTGTATATGTGAGCATTTACATTACAGTATTGTGTGTTATTCTCTGTTGTGCAAAATTTGAATATTGTAATGAAGTACTATTATTCCACGAAGGTAATGGCTAAAGGATGTGTGGCAATGCTTGGGAACAACATAAACCACTATAGCAACTACTTTGACAGGTGCCACGTTACAATATTGCTTGTATTTCAACATGCCTGCAAGACAATAATAATCCATATCATGAGATGTTGTCTTTAAAACCAGTGTTTTCATATTATAACAAATATTGTTAATATTATGTGTTCGTTTTGGTTCTTGGAACCAAGTGATAATTCAATATTGTTTGTCTGTTGATTTTGCCAAACGACTCACTAGTATTAAAGGTGCACTTTTTCCTTAGTCAGTAAATGTTTACTAAACATTGGCACACCTGTAATTGGTAATACTGGTAATGCACGTATCCTTGGTGAAATCTCTTGTGAACAGGTTATGTATGATTACAGTTGTGTACTGTACTTTTAATAGCATAAATGCTAGACGCTCAGCTGTATGTCTGCAAAGTTGGGATGTAAAATGTTTTGAGTTACATATTTTTTTGGATAACCATTCCATGTTTGAGGTGCGGAAAAAAGTTTCATTAGTAGAATGGTTAGTGTACTCTAGTTGGAGAGGTCGTGTGTTTCATTCCCAGTGGGAACACATGGAATTTGTGGTGTCTATCCAGCATCATGAGGAAACTGGTGTGCTACTGCCATCCAGTTGGCAACTTTTGTTGAGGGACTTCCCTCTTGACCATCCAAGCTTGCTGGTTAGTCAGCATGGTTGCAGTAGATGGTGCTGGCGGAGGCCGAAAATCAAGGTTTCGGCAAGCCAAGGTGAGGGAAAGGTAGAGCATCTCGTATTATATTAGGAAGGAAATTTCTAAAATTTGTCCTAACATTTATAGGTTATTACAATGTAATAAAATACCATTTTTATCTTTGGGTGAATAATTATTTTGCAGACATACTTTATATTTCAGGAGATGCACAGTTGTCAATGAATTTCAACAAACATTTCAACCTTTTTTAATTTGTATACTTTAGTTATACAGTTACATGTGTCTACTCATTGTCTTCATAAATTTCCACTTTTCTGTATGAGAATAGTAATTAATGGCTAAGAATGTGCTTATTACATCTGTGAAGTATTTTTCTGTATAACTTACACCACTGAAGGAATTTTTTTGAATTTCATTAGCTGAACGAGCAATTGTTTTTATTTGATATTTGGGGTGGTTTTGAAGGAACACTGAATGTAATCACCATCTGTTGCTGAGTGTGGTGTTTTTATTACTTTGTGCGCATGTAGAAATATCACACACGTGCATCTCTCTTAACCATCTCGGAGTTGAGCACTTAATACAATTTTTGTTACTTGCAGTATGTGTGAATAATAGGGAAAATTTTTGAGAATTAAATTATACCTGGCATTGACATACTTAATATTTAAGAAATAACAATGAAAGCAATGCATAATAAATGAAAAGATAATAGATGAATGAATATGAGACATGTTTTTGGCTGAATGCAAGTCCACACTCAAAACCTGTAAAATACAGTAAAAGCCCAATATAACGCGGCTGTTGGGGGACATAACCGAGACCTGCGTTACAGCTTTCCACGCTATTCCGGGAGTGGCCGAGTACAGTAGCAAAAAAAGCCACTTTTGTATTGGGGTGTGGCACCTATCTGTCAAACACTGGCGCAAGTGTTGTTACCATATTTACTCTTGTATAGTGTGCACCATAATTTTTGCAACAAGTTGAGATGGGTGTCTCAATTTACTGTTAAACACACACAACCCCCCCCCCCCCCCCCCCCCCGTCAACATCACGTACCTGTTTAACCAAGAAAATGACATGAAGACTGAAGATTGGACTTTACCGCAATTTATATGATGTGGTGAAAGTGTTTTATGCTTATAACATATTCTGAAGAAAGACTCTTTACCTGTAATATATATTAAGACTAACCTAATATATGTCCATCACCAACTCTGCGTAGGAAATTTTCTTGTTGACTGGAAAAACAAGATGGCTTAGTATAGGTAAAAACACTTCTAAAAGTGCATCGTAGTTCACTCTGTTCTGAAAATGAGAACTCTGGTGTTTCGCGCTAGTGACACTGGGTAGCACTGCCATCGCTGATGGTAGTTGGCAAGCAAAGCGCATGTGCAATGTGATGCCATTTTCTCAAAAGTGACAGTTGCGAATAATCTTTAATAAAGGGTGGAACCTTCCACGGTCCCTGATTGGACAAGTAAATTGCCTTACCCCGATAGGAGGTATTGAAATTATTCCTGTATAAATAGGTATCCGGTGGCCTCAGCAGACCAGACATGGACAGCCTGGGGTCTGCAACATTGAGATGAGTATTTGAACAATTTTATTGTAATGCTGTTAATATTTAGTCATGGTCCATCTGGCCGAAAAAACAAAAAAAAAAATGTTTATTATAGGTGTAGGTTTTTTAAGCGAAAATTTATGGAAATTCATCCAGTACCGACAGTATCGGCAATCTTAAAATTTTGTTAACTTAGTATTGCCTAAATTAATTATTGAGAAAGACAACAATTTTTGGCACATAGTAGAGTGTGCCATGTAGCGTAAATTTAACAGTTGTGAAAAGTAATGGAGATTTTTTAAGGGTTTTAGTCATGGTCTATGTTTGACCATTTTATGGCCCATTTGTGGCCATTTGGGACTTTATTATCAAATAGTCAACACATTGAGTTTTAATGTTTTTTAATATCATTGGTGCGCCAAGCAATTTTGCCGAATGTGTTCATAATTATTATTTTATTGGCGTAAATCTTTAGTTGTGAATTTAGCCATGTGGTGTGCATAATAGTAACATTGTAGCTGAAAGTATGTCCACGTGGGACATGATATAATGATTTTAATGTTTTTCATATCGGTGCGCAAAGCAATTTTGCCGAATGTGTTCATAATTATTTTATTGGCGTATTTTCTTCAATTGTGTATTTAGCCATGTGGTGTGGTGTGGTGTGCATAATAGTAACATTGTAGTTGAAATTTTGTCCATGTGGGACATAATATAATGAATTTTTAAAGTTAGGTACATGTCCTGGTGCACTTCGAATTGAAATTGTAACCTTAAAATGTTGTCCATGTGGTAATTAATAGTTGTACTAATAGTCATGTGGTGTGCATAATAGTAAAATTGTAGTTGAAATTTGTCCATGTGGGACATAATATAATGAATTTAAAGTTAGGTATGTGACCTGGTGCACACAAATTTGTACCTGTAGCGGTGAACTTAAAGTTGGCCACGTGTTGTGGTAGAAAACTTGAAATTGTAGTATAAAAGTATTTTGCATGTATCTAGTTGTGAACTATGTTTTTTACACACAAAAAATTGAAACCAAGTCCTGTGTTATTTTCTATTTTTCAGTAATGGTGGACAGTGTGAGGATATTTACAGTTAATGCTCCTTTGAAGTTGGATTCAGAAAGTTTATTTTTAATTAAAGGTTTTCTGATAGAATTTTGGGCAGTGTTATGCCCCTTTGCCACGTCCTTTAGGTTAAGGGCGTCACAAAGTTTCAGGGAAAAAATTTTTAAAAATAAAATTGCACCAAAAATTTGTGGTGTCCTGTTAGTAAGTGTGGAAACAATTATTCTTTTTTGCCTTAATGTGTGGTGATTGTGATATGTTTGGAAAAAACTAGAATTAAATAACTTGGGTGCAAAAAGCCAAAATAAAAGTTCCGGAAACCTCATGCTCCTACTACTCAATGTTTCCAGCTTCGTTTTTCTTTTTTCTCTTTTCTCCTTTTAACAGTGACCGGCTCTTTTTTTTTGCTATGCTAGAATGTCACACTACCCTTATTTAAAAAAAAAGCTCCTCATCCCTTCCCCCCTCCCCTTTACCATGAACATGGTTCACTAGCTTCTGCCATGGAAACAGAGGGATGGCGGAATTATCGACCGGCAATGTCTGGGTGTTATTACAAGGGGGTGGGGGGCCATAAACATGCGGAAGCTCTGGTTTTGTGGCGTGACAGGATGCCATTAGTTGGGAGGGGGGGGCAGTGTTTCGACCTACACATAACGGAAGGGTCGCTGAGATAGAAAGGGATAGGAGTGATGTAAGAGCGAGAGATGATACAATAGACAGTCCCGCGACTTCCCTCAACATCCCCGGACAATTTATGGCTACCACTCCCCAATCCACTTTTTTTCCTGTGCATAGCATGCACCCCAGATTTTTTTTCTTTATTTTGAGAAAAAAAGGCAGCGCTGTACATGAGTAAATATTATATTTATTGCGTAACTCGTGATTTAGCCCCGTGCTATCGGATCTGCATCACGGGACGTGACAGCACCGAAGGGAGGTAAACAGAAAAAGAGAAATCCACTAAGATGAAGGGGGTCACATGCATTCAAGCAAGAAAAATACCACATTTTCCAGGCAAAGAATATACTTATTCCACCAAGGGCGGTGTTCACTGCAAGTTGTCACGTGGGTTGGTGGAGGCCCCCCACCCCCCCGACACCTGGTGTGACTGGTTGGGAGGAAATGAGAATGAGAAATGAAGCTCACATCCAAATGAAACCAAACAGAGGTCAAAACACGCTTGCGCTGCAGATGGGATCTATCAGTGCCTCACGTGTTGTGAAACGTTTCGCTTGTTCGTCTGATTTGCATTTTATAGAGGAAAAGTAAAACAAACTGAATTATTTGTGGCATGCGAAGAAAGGCTGCTTTGCTGCATTAAGCCTTGTCCACAATAGCTCGTGTGTAGTCCGTGACACATGACCTAACGTGCGTATCTTCAGGACAATAAAACTGTCCACCTCAAAATTCTGAATAGGTTTTTTTCAAAAACGGGAAGACATACCTATTAGCCAATATATACACATTTTAATCAAAATGTTTAAATCATAATTATAATGATTATGTAGAGCTGTACCCTATAGGCGATTTATTATAGGCCTGTAAATGACTTAGAAGCACAAATTTCAAGGCCCGCCTCAATTTTTTCTTTTTTTTTTTTTTGAAAACTAGATGACGTTCTGTAAAGCCGCTGTATACACATAGTCTACATCATAATTATAATGATTACATTGCGCTATATCCCATAGGAGATTAATTATACATAGCAATATATCCTGTAGCAGATTAATTGTACGTAGCGCTATATCCCATAGGAGATAAATATAGGTTTTTATACGACTTATTCCCTACCTTGCCCAGAGTCTGGACCCAGAGCCCCTCACATTACAAGCCATTTTTATACAGAATGTGCCACAGAAGTAGGTATCCCTTTTTTTTTTTTTACTGTGTTCCAACGTATTTTAACTTACTTTAGGTAAATATTTTGGCATCAAAAAATTGTAATTGCTTAAATGTGTTACGCTGTATAATGCACACACATTTCATGTTAATTTGTAAGTGCCAGTAAAACTTTGAATGTGGCCGTGCTATCCCCACACTGATCCAGTGCCCAGATAAGATGAAATTGTTGATACAGTAACATTTTATTTTGGCCTGCTTACAACCAAACAGCAGAACAGGTCTATATAATATGGTCACATGAAAATATGCCCACTAGGAATTCAAGGAAACTGAATACGGAAGAAGGGAGAATGCGCACCTGCTACCCCTCCCCCGCCCAGCCCCTGGTCATCGACCATGTCAGTGACCCACGACCACCTGCCGATAGACCACACGCCTACCCGACTGCGCACACTTTCTACTTATTTATTTTGGCTGGGGGACATAAATTGCCCTGCTGTATAACCAAATCTGAGGTATAATGGGATGCTGTAGTCTGGGCTTTCACTGTACCTTCAAATGTGAAAATTTGAATCTCATTAAAACTAAGAAAATTGGTTGGTTTCTTTTACAAGCAGCTACACAAGTTATCTTGAGAATAAACAGTGCCACAGCTAGAAATATAATAGAACCTCTCTATATTGACACTATTTAAAGAGACTCTTTCTAAAGAACTCATTTTTGAGGAAGCGTAAAAAACTTGGGTGAAAAAAGCAGCAAATGTTATGGAAATCTGTCAAAAAATAAACTTGTTGCACTTTTTTTGGTTGCCTTCCATTGCATTTCTCATGGTGAGTGCATTACAGGATGGGCCAAAGCTCATCTAAAAATAGATACCACCCCTGTAGGCCAGCAGCACTAGCCAGTATCTATAAACTCCCTCCACCCACCCCTCCCTCCACCCACCCCTCCCTCCCTCCACCCCTCCCCCCTCCCTCCACCCCTCCCTCCCTCCACCCCCTACCCTACCCCTCCACCCACCCCTCCACCCCTCCCTCCACCCCACCTCCTCCTCCCCCACCCCTCCCTCCACCCCTCCCTCCTCCCTCCTTCCCTCCACCCCTCCCTCCACCCTCTCCTCCCTCCCTCCTTCCTCCACCCTCCCTCCCATCCTCCTTCCCACCCATCCTCCTCTCCACCCATCCTCCTTCCCTCCCATCTCCTTCCTCCCTCCTCCCACCACTCCTCAGGAGGTTGAAGGTTTCTGCATGCGATGTGACTACTCTTAGTGTTTGCTGCCATTGTGCTCTTGTTCTTCCATCTCACTTTCCTTGTGTTATTGGAGTTTGGATTTCTCTTATGTTTCGATTACATTATGTTACGACTTATTTTTTGGTCATACCATCAGCCATGTAAAGCCTGCAAATTGACTCACAAATACAACTCTGCACTGTGAAAGCACTGCAATTCTTCCACCCATTGTAACTTCCATATCTCTACCAGTACATAAAACTTAAGAGCCAGATACATTTTCGCTTCATTACTTCCAGTCTTCTCCACCCTCCATTATCCTCCGTTTTACTGGTTTGATCCTTTGGGATTCATCAGATATAACAAAAATTACCTTCAGTATATTTATACCATCAGTTTAAATCAGAGTTTCAGTACAGTATTCTGGGTTTCAGAAAGTAGTGTTTGTGTGTGGCATATACACGGTGAAAGTGCAGTTTCACCATATCTCGAAACCAAGGTTTGTATTTTAAGTTTTGTGTTGAATATTAGGTTTAATGTTTGGTATAAACAAAGGAGCTGTGGTTTTATGTGTAAATGTTGTGCAAAAGTTTTACAGTTTTTGTAATTGTTTGGCAACAAAAGAGGTTACAGATACCCGTCTGTGGTACCATTTTATTCAGAAGACATGTGACTATTGAATTAAATTAAAATTCCTTGCAAAAATCATGTTAATTTTATGCTAGAGATGATTGAACATGGATGTCGTGTAAAACATCACAAAAATTAATGTATAGGGATCAGTAGTGGGTCAAAATGGCTCCAAAATATCCATAGTGACTGACCTGTTATAGCCACCTTATTTCTGGAATCTGTATGTTTCTTCTGTAATTATGATAGTAAATACGGACGTGAAAGAATGAAACACAAGTAACAGTTGAAACAAACTTGGAATTATATGTCAGAAACACAATACAAGTGGTGTGGTCTCAGTCACATGTTGTTTATTTTAACCTACAGCTGGGTTGGTTTTACTAGCATGTAATATTTTACTTTTGTAAAATGTGCTAATGGCTTTTGTAGGTGCATTATAAATTCTATAATGATCCCAAACAGCAAACTGTTTCAGTTTCCATTCCCATTAATGAAATACACATTGTCACAACAGTGAAGGCATGCAGTAATCTGTTATATTGTATAGCATGTGGGTCAGAGATTGACGAACTACAAAGATTAATGTATAGAAATTTAGTTGTGAGCAGTTCCAGATTATTACTGAGCTTACTAGGTAAAATAGTTCAAAGATCATAGACTTCAGCAACCCTGTCCCTCTCTTGGTCTTAAGTTATACAAAGGGTTGGTTCACTTGGCCAGCATGGTAAATGCTAATAAAAAACAAGTGGTTTCTGTTGAAATGCTATCATGTAACCTTGTCCAGTGTACACGAGTTATTTTTTGGAATTGCCAAGGTAAGGTTACTTGGTCTGCAGGATACTGCCACTGAATAAGTGTCTAACAAAATGCAGTATGGTACTTAAATCTATTACCCTACGCTCTGACTGCTTGGCCCTGGTCTCACTGTCAAAATGGAATATATTCTCTCACCTTCTAGCTGGGGAAACCAAATATTGAGCTTCTGACTTCTCCATATCTGATAGTTCTGTTTTCTGTTTTAAGTTATATTAAGATCCAGTTATTAGTGAAGGATGAATGGTATCCATGGTTGTCTTTAATTTATTAATAATCATGAGCTGCCAACAAATATTGGATTACAACAGTCATTTAGCCTGATCCATTTTATTCATTCGACATGCCTTCTTACAACCGGAACATATTACAAAAATAAATAACCATCACATTAATGCTTATGCTATACATTAACTAAGATATACAGGCTGTTCAGGATCTCATCCAAAATATTTCCTTTTGGCAAATGAGGAAGACATTTGCAATACAACTTTTAACCTAGTTAAATTCTTAAGGGAAGTTTAGAAATTGAATTTTCACAAAATATCAGAAACGGCGTGGAATTAAACCACAATTCTCTGGAAAATGTTCCATGTTATAGAGATTTTCAACCTATAAAAAACCAAGTGTTAAGACCTTCTGCCTTCACAACAATAATAAGGGGTGACCACTCTTTAATTGCATACAATATTTTTACCTTCACATTGTATTGAAATTTCACATCCTACTTAACAAAATTGATCCTCGTGTTGCAAGTGCCTAGGATCCACCATTTCCTTTGAAAATCCTCACTAAGTGTTCAGTTGTAATGTTACAATGTTTGGCATGTAGGCAATACTTAAACAAGTGGAGATAAACAAATCATAAGTAACTAATATTGGGCCGACTATTCCCAAAAGCACAAGTGAAAAGAGATAGACTGTGTATGCTGCGCTTACGTGTGTGTAGGACTGCACTGTAGACAGCATGTCGAGTTTGATGTGGGAGGAATTAGTCAACATTCATTTAATGTACGGTGCGGCAGGCTGCAATGGTCTGGCACGTAATTTATACCAGCAGAAATAGCAATACCATGTGACTTCTCTTTATGGGACGTTAGTCGCAGTTAACCCAGCACATAAGGGAAACCCTTACGTTAGCCATCATAATAACTAATGCAGTTGTTTTGTACTTGCTAACACATTTTAACCTTTATGCTGTTTAAATGAGATTATAACTAAAAAGCACGTTAATTCATGTATCACATTGACGCCATCGGGCGAGACATGAGCCGAACGATGACACAAATTACTTACTGATGATGGGTGCCAGCGGTGCTTCCCAATCACCGCACTGTTCAGACTCCGGGTTCTCAGGGATACTGTGGGTTCTGTGTGTCCGTCTCACCCGAGCGTACTTAAGATACACTTTGCAATACTAATCATTTTATCACTGAAAATGGTGTGGCGAGGATACTGTCAGTACAAATAAAAGACTGAAATACTGTGAAACGTACTTTTTATTTTACCGCTCATACAAGTAACGTGTCAAGCAATTTAATAATGATAAACTTGGACATGTCTAGCTAACTCCGTTTGGGTGCTCCCCAGCCCGCAATTACTCTAGCGCACTCTTATGTGGATGACTTCACCGTGGTGTTTGAAAACACATTGTTCACAAGGGAAGGGAGTCGACAGTCGCTAGGGTAGACTGATGATTTTCCCTGAAAATAGAACAGGGAGAATTACAATATGAATCAATACATGAACATGAACACGTGTGATTATTTGGCATCACTAGTGCGGACTCATCGGGGCTCGCTGTCCACCACGTGGTTAGTGTGATGATGGCCTGTACACATAGCCGGCTAGGACGGAAATAATATCACCGTACAAAATTACAAAAATTACACAAATATCAATGAAACAAGATGGGGCCTGATATGAGTAGTCACAATAAACACGCACATGCGTGAAAGGAAGCTTAGATGGCGTGGATGCCGCTGGATAAAGTTTGTAGCGGACAGTGTGGTACAGGTGAAATTGCAATATTTGTCCATAAAATTGGTAAATTATGATCCGACAAATTGGTATTTCCTTTGGGAAAATTATTCCCGTGACAATTGAAACATTTACAGGCTTGTAGCATGCCTGATGGCAGAAAAAGTAAACATGAAAATGACCTCATGGTCATACATAAAAAGCATCAATTTACGTGAAAATTACACGGAACCCTGAACAAAAATTCATAGAACCCTGATTTAAATTATGATACACATGATTTTACACAAATAATCCCTGAAAAACCCATTGATGGCGCAGATATGTACTTGGCAATATCTGACTGCGTGGTCATACATGATGTGGCCGTAAAATGATTAGACATGAAAAATACCCTCAAATACATACATAGAATTAAAGCACTTTAATTTACATGCAGCATTATTAAAGACATTATAATGAAACACCTTTAGTATGGGTGGATGGCACCTGATTCAAGTTGCGCGAGCCACATGGCCTCTCCGATATCTTTCCTCCCTTTCTCCTCGTTTAAGTTTAAAAAAAACCACAAGGGCACAAATGATTATTTATGCGGAAGCATAATGCTGGGGAAATGTCTGGATAATGTACGGAAAGCAAAGGTTGACCGGCATACTAAAATGAAACTATGGTAATCTACATCAGTGCTCAAAAGTTGTAGTGCGTATGTGACAGCATCTTACCTCACCTGTTCTCCTAGATAGACTGCCCAGAGCAAGCATTGCGAGGACCTACCATGGCTGCCCACGGGGTTCACATAAGCGGAAGTGCTATGCACGCTGAGTAAAATATTTTATATTGAAAATTAAAAGGCGTTTTAGAAATCAAAATATGAATTGACATTGTACATCTTAATTTGTAATTTCTTGTCTTCTTTTAATGTCTTTTGTACTGGTATTCTAGCCATAGTAGAACTGTTCTTAATCTCCGTACAGTGCGCAGTTAGAATTTATAACCAAGAATGGTGCAACACTTTATTATTATACAAATATTAAACATAAAAACTGTATGAACCTGGAAAAAAAAATACATTTAACACTTGAGAAATACAATATTCCCGTTATGGTAAAGTCCAGTTTAAGGCCTCTTTGCACATGTACTTCCCACGTCATGGTCTTAGCACTCACTGGCTGTTAGTTGGCATCAACATTAGTACATTTCCCACTTAAGTTCAATAATGATTAGATGACCTGATATTAGTTGCTTACGATGATGCGTTTATCTGTGTGTGTATGTAATGTTGCCTACATGTGAGGCATCGTACCACCACAGTTGAAAACTTTGCGAGCCTTTTAAAAGGAAACTGTGAAGTCTAGGCACTTGAATCAAGAGGACCTTTTTTGGTTAAGTAGAATGCACTGCTCAATAAGACTGCACAAAACTTTGATAAAATATAAAGGTAAGAAAATTGTATGCAATTAGAGGTTGGCCACCAGTATTATTTTTATGAAGGTGGAAGGTTTTAACACTGGGTTTTTTTTTTTTTATAGATTGAAGATCTCAGTAACATGAAACATTATCCCAAGAATCGTAGTTTTAATTCCACGCAGTTTCTGATATTTTGCGAAAATTCCATTTCTAAACTTGATTTTCAAGAGCATGCATCTTCCTTGGCCTATAAGTTGTATTGCAAATGTGTACAAGGAATCTGTTCGCAAAATATTTGTTGCGAGTTTCCAAACAGCCTGTACAGTCGACTCTTGATCTATTGTTATTCTGGGGACTGTCAAAAAATGTCCATACATGTGGGAGTTCAGTAGATGAAGGTTTTGACATGTAAATCAATATAATACAACTTATAAAACATTATGTCGAGTATAGTAAGAGCTGTACATTATCTGTGAATACAGTTTAGCTGATAAAAACAAAAGAAATGGGAATTTTAGAAAAAATATTATTGTAAATAATACATTAAAAAACATTTAATCTAAACTCATTTAAATAAAAAAAATAACATCTCAAAATATTGTATAGTATAGTAGTATTGTATTGTATAGTATTGTAATCCGACACCAAATGCAAACTGACCTAAAACTTTCAAACCCTCCAAAAATGAAAATAATATGACACGGAATGCAAGTCAAATACCAAATTTGGCAGATACAGTTACCGATACTGGTTACACAGGTACTCCAGATACCAGTACCAATAATTTATTAAAGTAGTCATTATTTTCAGACCT
Source organism: Dryococelus australis (assembly GCA_029891345.1). NCBI lineage: Eukaryota > Metazoa > Arthropoda > Insecta > Phasmatodea > Phasmatidae > Dryococelus > Dryococelus australis. The sequence goes on from CM057009.1 coordinate 322,225,676, forward strand.
ATACACAAGAAACCATGTCTGCACTTATTTAGCTCATAAAAAAAGAAATTTAAGTAATAGCTTTCTTTCCTAAATGTACTAAAGTCACATATTACAATCAGTCAATTACCACAAAGTATTTCAAATCAAAAATTACATTAAGTATACCCAGAAAACTTCAATTAAGGATGGGGTGATACCCCTTTGTATCGATTCTACCGATACTGATTTTTGTGAGCCAATACTGCCAATGCTCAAATTAGAAGAGACTTTATGTTATAAAAGAATATTTGAATACTTTCATGATTTATTATTAAAATATATTGTATACAGCCAAGAACACTTAAAACAATGAATTGAAAGAGTTCTACTAGCAATAAAAGTGTTTTGGAAAGCTGATGAACATCTATGTTAAAGTTAGTGTCACATAATAATATGTAAATTAATATCACATAAATTTGTCAAAATTGGAGAATTAAAGTGGCACCCAAAGCATACTTTAGTAATATATATTTTTAATCTTTGGTCGGGGCAACTTAAACAATTTATGTTTTAAACTTATCACATAGAAAATATTAAGTGTACAAGGTTGTGTACCACATTTCTCAACATAATTCAACTTTTTTTATATTCTGAAAATTAAAAATTATTAATATGTAGTCTATAGTTCTTAAATTCAGCACATCCTTATTTTACTGTGAGCAAAATTGAAGCACTGTCAGTTGCCAAGTAATTAATATCAGATTTAATATTGTTTTTAAAAGATTTTAAATACTGAAATGAAAATTTGGAGCAGCTGTGGGACCCCTGCAAAGCTGGTAATTCAGCGACCCACAAAACAGAGTGTAGATGATTATCTCTTTGAAGTGCCTGTCACAGCAGGTGGCCGCAATGGGTTGGGAATGGCATATATATATATATATATATATATCACACAGCGAGAGAGATAGATAGATAGATAGATAGATAGATAGATAGATAGATAGAGAAGAGGATTATATCGCAGCAGGGCATCTTTTCCTGCTCTTCTATTCAGTTGGTAAGTGACAGGTTGTCAGTTTAGTTGTTGGAATAAGAACAGAACACCTATTGCCTCCAAACAGGCAGCAGTTGAGCTTCTCTTCCTTCAACATTGCCATCCTATCATCCTCAGCTAAAAAGAAAATCGGCTAATTTTGTGGGATATTGCACATTTGTATGTATTTAGTGTTATTTTGCATTTTAACTAGTATTTCGGAGTTATTTAGTTTTATTGCGATTTACCGCAAAATCGTGCCTCCAGACAATGATAAGTACTGATAGATGACATTTTGTAGGAAGCAGCACTGGATTTTCTGGTCTCTTCAGGCAATGCTGAATTTTGCAATGTGCCGCCCACCCTGATGACTCCACGGGGATCAAGGAACAGTAGCAAACTCTGCAGGCTAGCAGTACATTCATTGTGTTTGAGAAATTTAAGTTCCTCTGAAAAGTAGTGCTATGGTACAGCCTGAATTCAAAATACAACTGACTGTATTTCCTCAAAGCTCAAAACTTTACGATTGTAGTAAAGTTGCCTTTTGAATGCATTCTTGTCTGTGAGCACCCATCCAGTTACTGGCTTGAGCTCTGAGAAAGAATGAAGTGTTTCTGAGAATTTCATCAGGTTGTTCCTATTCTCTTGAACTGCCAAAACCCGAGTTTGCATTGGCTTGCATTCAGGAAACTCCTTTTCATCAGGTATCTCAAATGTGTTCACAGGCCAGTTTGTGCCCGAGTCTGTCATAAAGCCAGAGCTCTCAACCAGGAGGTCTGGAAACACCCCTCAAGATGTTAAATCTGTTGGGTTACAGATTATGATTTTTCCGTCTTAGTTTCTTTTTGTGTTTTGAGAGTGTGATTGTCTTAGGGTTGCAAACATTTTTGGTATATTTTTTCACCTGTTTTCATAAAAAAATTAATTTAAAGCTAACTGAGATGTTTTTAAAATACTGATTTCATTTTGTTCGAGTTTTTGCATCTAAAGTCACTTGAAAATGTTCCGATACTTAATATACAAAGTTTCAGAAGTAAACAAAAGAACATATCTGTCAACTGTAAATGTTTATCAGTGTTTGGGATTGTAAATTGTTAGAATGAATTACAGTGTGGTTGAATTTGTAACACAAAAAAATATCACTCTGTTTCTTAGTATGTTGCATCGTCCATGAATGAATAATCTTAATGAATACAAATTGCATATATCGGACATTTACAGTTTGTACATTTTTATGACATGGAGTCACGGTGGCTGAGTGATTAGCTTGCTCGCCTCTCACCAAGGCGAACCGGGTTCAATCCTTGTCTGGGTCACTCTCAGATTTTTGCATGTGGGAATTAATTGTGCCAAACGATACTGCTGGTCTGCAGATTCTCTCGGGGATCTTCCGTTTCCCTGCCCTTTCATTCCGGTGCTGCTCCATACTCACCTAAATCACCCTCATTGGCTCTCAAGATCTCGCTGTTAAGAGCTGCCCAGATCTCTTCACTACCTGACATTTTGATGACATTACCTTGAAGTCTAATCTCATTTTGCAACATTCAGTCCCAACCTAACTTGCCTTGGGCAGTTCCTTATTGGTAGTGTTTGTAAACGAAATAATAGATTTATCTTATTTTTGTCCTAAAAGTTTATGCTCTGATTTATTGATTCAAAGAGAAAAAGTTATAAAAATACTTATAATGTTTTGCTTCTGTATGTGTAAAAATTGAGGAGTATCTATGTATGGAATATTACATTACAACTTTTATAAGTATATTAGTATATGAAATTGGCTTTCCTCCTCGGTCATTAATATAACAATTTAATTTGCAATGAAATGTTTCCTGTAAGGATTCAGATGGGTTGTAATTTTTTATTGTTATTGGAATTATTAAAGTGATTTATATAATAAAGGTATCTCAACATATTTGTGCTGCAAGCTGGCGCGCATGGCTGTCTATGACAGTAACATAATAATTAGGGATGGGATCCTCGATACTGCAATACCTCGATACCCTCGTACTTTATAATATCGAGTATCGCATGAGAATATACTAAAATATTGTATTTTCACACCCATTTTCTCATGCCATAGTTATGGTATGAATGTACCATAACTTTTGGAATGTGTATGCTAATTTCAAAACTGGTACAATATTTTTCGTAATTTGTACGATAATTTTGAAAAGCATACCATAATTTTATCTGCATCCTTCAGGCGTTCCTATGCACTCTTAAAATTTGACGTTCCAACTGTTCGCAAGATATTAACAGCTACTTTTAAATGTGTACCATAATTATCTTGGCTGGTAACTGGCATTCCAAAGCTTTCTGCAAGCATTCCAAAAAGCTTCGTGGGTCGAGATTGGACAAACAGTTTACAAGTTACTAAATTTTAAAAGTACAATTATAGCATAGTATACCATATTTTATTTATACCATAATATTCACACAGCTGCGAGCACCTTTAGGTATTTTTAGGCAACCCATACACCCACGTTGGGTGTATCACATAATTACAATATTTATTTAATGTTACAGTAATTTCCTTGAATTAGCAAAATCACAAAATAAGTGTGTACTGAGCTATCATTTTTGTCAAAGTTTGATTGCAGTTTTTACTGTTGATGATTGTATAGAATGGAAAAAAACTGTGTTGGTTTATCATTGGTTAAGGACATTTGGGTTACAAGCCGTTCATCATTTGTTTCCAATGTAATGTGGCTTTTTATATAGTTCCAGTGTGTGTCAACAACACTAGTAAAATTAGCTTTATTTTTTTTTTTGCTAGGTGGTTTTGTGTTCATGATAATTTTAATTTGGTATCGAGAAAAGTATCAGTATTGAGTATCGTGAGAATCCTTTGGTATCGAAACTGGTATTGAGTATCGAGAAAATGTGGTATAGACCCATCCCTAGTAATAATTGTACCAAAAGGAACCAATTTTGAAATTGTCATACATATTGATTTTAATAACATCCTTGTTGTATACTTTATTTTATAGTTTTATTAGAGTTCTTGCACGTAGCATGGGGAATTAGACCTGCCATGGGAAATAGAGCAGTGTTTGTGTATCAGTGCACAGTGATGTAGCCAACTGGGCTTGAGGTCAGTTAGTGCTTGAAGCTCACGGGGTTCACATGAGAGAAAGGTCGCCAGCACAGTATATGCCAACTGGTGGCATGATAGTTTGATAGGGGTATGGCTGCAGCTGCCCTCACCTTGGTCATATTTCATTAGCATTGTATTAGCTTGCAACTAAATGATTATTGTTATTTTATTGGTAATTCAAAGGTCTCAATTTGACAATGGAATTTAAAGTGTGTGTGTACAATGAGAGAACATAATTTAAGATATGGTGAAAGAACTGATACGTGAAAAAGTAATGAACTGGAAAACTATGATGAGGGTTAACTGCGACCTACACAGAATATTTTATGACATACAGCTTAAACCGCATAGTATAAGAAGCACGTAAATTTCTGGCATTCATCATTACATGTTTATTGCCAGTGTATTGCTTAAGCACTGCCGTGAAGCAATTGAAACAGGAATGTGGATAAGCAAAAAAAAAGGGGAAGGTGCTAACAGCAATGGTCACGAGGAGGGCTGGAAAGGCGAACTGAAGAAGGCGCTGAGAGAGAAGATAACAGACCGTTCCGCTACACTTCCTTCTAAACATCTCTGGACAGTTTACGACTACCACTCCGCCTTTCTTAATTTGTTTGTGTACCCCAGTAATATTTTCCTTTATTTTGGGGAAAAAAGTGTGTGCTATACACAAGTAAATAAGGTATATTTTATAAGCATTTTGATTTGTAAAAGCCACAGTAAAGTTAAGTATGTCAATGAGAGATTAATTAATTTTTTAGGGTTATAGCTATGAACATATTTGTGAAAGAGATGGTCATGGAGTTTGTAGTGACTGGAATTATTGTTATTTGAGGTTAAGGAGAGGTGCACTGAAGAACGTTTTCAGGATGCAATGGAAGCTATGTATTCAAGTGTGATATAGTTTGAACATAATTGATGCAAGGAGAAGCAAGTTATTGGGAAATTTATTTCTGAAGAAGAGCTGATAAGAATAGAGAGAAAAAAAATATTAATGGAAAATTGTATGCATCAATACTTTATGATGCACCACTCCTCCCATAAGATTTATGTTTGTTTCAATCAATGAATATCCAAAAAACTTAATTTAATTGAATATCCGCATTAACATTATTTGCATATTGTCTTATTAATACAATACAGTTTTTAGGGGATCATTGCAAAAGAACTCAGATGTGATGATACTTATTGTTTATTATATTTAAATTAAGAAATATGTATATTACCCCAAATTCAATGTTCAGTCTTTATATGTGTGTGTGTCTACATATATATATATGTATATATATATATATATATATATATATCATGCATTTAAAGTGCTTACCAGCCAATGGTTATAGCATGCAAGACGGAGTGATAATTATAAATGTTATACAACTATTTAAATTTTGGTGAAGGAAAAACGGCTTAGCGGATGGGCCCTTTTTCTTACTACATTTTTTAAAGAGGGCAACACTGGTTGTGGGAATAGCTCCACTGGTTTCCATTTTGGGCATCCTCTATGAGCAGAGATGAGAACACTTGGATTTTTTGCCCCATTCTGGGGCTTATGATTCACTTTCCAGTCATGTGACTGAAGGGTGGCTCACTTGACAAACTTTTAAAAAATGGAATGATTATCTGCAGCTCATATTCAAAAATTTTTTTTACTATAATTTTAAGACTGGATATTGAATATACCTTCATATTCACTGTCAGTTTCATATGCAAGTGAAGGTACTGAATTAGTTGTGAATAAATTGCAAACTGTTATTGGAAATGAAGAATTTTTAATCATAACAATATACATCTCAAACTACACATAATGTGTTTAGAGTGCATAAAAAAAAAACTGAAAAATCTGGAAATTGGTGTAAGTGTGTGAAATATTTACTGTAGAAGTTTTATTGGACGTTCAGCAAGCATTTGCAATGTTTATGGTAGTAGCCATGTTGGTAAGGCCAGCAATGACCAGAAACAGCTGTGCCTTATTTTTGAGTTATTGATTTGCAATGTGACGTTGCCAACAACATTCGCAAGTTTTTCACTTGAATATTTTTTTTCAAGATAATTATGAATATGTATATGTATAAATGTAACATTAATAAATATGCTCAGGAAGTTAACAAAAAAAGGGTGTGGATACCCTTGGCCCATCTAAAAACTTACGAACACCAAACTATTTTGAGATCAGATTAAAAATTTAATAAAATAAACAACATTATGCAAACAATTAGGAAGCATTAATGACATGGAAAGCACCAATTGCAATTCGTTTCAACAAATAACATATTTCAGGTACCAACAATTTTCCTGGAAGAAAATCTCTTTATTGCTCTTTCATTTAATAGCACTTTTCTTTCAGGGAGGTGAATTGAAATGAAAGATTACCAAATTACCAAAATTCTTTCAAACCAATGTCTTGTTTAATAGCTCTTAAACATATTTCAGTTTTACTACCAAAACACATTTCCGGATTTTAAATTCTGGGTAAACAGTTTCAGCCAAGAAATACTCCGATATTTTCCTAGCACTGCACGTGCTTAGATTCAAACCATCCTCTAAAACTTATTTAAATGAAGGTTTTCTTTATGCTGAAACAACTGGCATTCAAGTACAATAAGGTGACACCAAATTCATATTTCCTCTTTCCACATACATTACATCTGATAGTGGATGGTGGAGCAATAAGGTGTTCAATTTAAGGTTGGGAGTTTGGGTAGGATAATTACAGTGAATACTTTTCAAACCTCGGTTGTAGTACTTTGGCGCCAGGCATTGCGTGGGATGCAATACCAAGTTGTTGTAGAGCTGACTGCTGTATTTAGGGTCATGTGCCGACGGCCAAAGGCATCATCCTTCCGGTGTTGCTCCTTAATTAAAATCACGTGTGATATGCAGTGGATTCATAGGGTAAACCACACATCCATCGATTAAGTAAATAAAGATATGAAAAATACACGTAAAACACTTTGCAAATCACTTAAAATGGCAGCAAAGGTTGGGGCCTGTGCCCCTAAAGCCCATAGGCAATCCGACTGAAGATGCACATAATTACTTGGCATAAATCAATGGGTTTTATTTGAGACACTTCTGTCGAGAGGAAGTGCCGCCCGAGCTCGTAAAACACAGCCCCATCGGTCCACACGTCCACACCTTCGAGACACGGAGATATGACTAACTGCTCTCGCCCGCATGCTGGCTGGTGTTTGCAGGCAAGCAAGCTGCGCTGACTATTTTTTTACACACAAAATTCTGTACAATTAAACTCACGTTGCTTACCTGCTCGCAACTCTTACATAAATGGATGAACAAGACATTAAACCATTTAATACATAAAAAGCACTGAATGGAATGAAGTGAGGATGAAACACGTGAAGAATGAAAAGTACAGAAAATAACAAAAAGGTACACTGAGGCCTGGGTCACTACTGGTCTCAGCACACTCACAGCAGTGAGGGAAGTGGAGAAGTGAGCAGTGAAGGGGACAGCGAGGGTAGCGGGTCAGCTGGCTCGCTACTCCGACGTTCAAAGAGGCGGCTAAATCCACAGTGGGACTGCACCACGTGCGGTAACACCACAGCACACCGCAAAGTGCAGACCCGCCAGCAGCAGCAGAAGCATGACGTGAGACTGCTGTCTCATAGGGAGCTCTACGTGCTATGTCCTCGCCGCAGGGAGCAGAGGATGTGCTCCTGCTGCGAGTGACTCAATGGCTGCAAATGGTCTTGAAGAGGGGGGGGGGGGGTCCTTTGATGCCATCAGCTCTCTCCAGGCCCCTTTGCCCACCATCGTCAGCGTCCGCTGCAGGGATCAGCATTCTACCGGGTACTCATGCACAGCGACTAAGCAGTACACCGCAGCGGTTACACTAGAATTGCAACTTCAGGAGTGCGGCAGAGTGCAGCGCTTGTATCGTGAGTGCAAGTGCAATGCAAAAGTGTGTAAGGTGAAGAGCAAACATGTGCGCCCACGTACACATGTATTATAAGTAGACCCAGTGAAACATGGCGTAAGTAAAATGTGCATACTTACAAGATGCTCAGGGAAGCCTTGTCACAGTGCACCGAGATGGCCTCTGTCTGCTACCTTTCACGCTTCTCCCTCTTAGTTGCTGCAATGGCGGCATCCTTCCAGAGTCTGTAAAATGTATTTCCTTTTTGTATCACTATAACAAAGTGATTAATTTTTTTATTGTTTTGTTACTAGTGATTTTCTCCATAAAACAACACACAAAACACAAGTTTCCAAAATGGAGTTTGGTATGACTGTGATGTGGCCCTCGCTGCCGTGCTCGGAAGGCAGACTAATGCTGCTCACCGTGTTTACTTCAGTGTATAAGTATGATCCCCCAAAAGCAGAGCGTAATGCATGCCCGAGAAATTATCTCCTCTTTGCATCCCAGCATGTGTAAATTAATATTAAGTTGTTGCCCACGTGGTTCACGTGTGCTCGCTTAGTAACAAACTAAAGTGCTCATAATTCTTTCTTCTAGTTTTGCAATGTTGTGTCGTGTCATTTTGTTCTAAAGGCGTAACTCACAATTATCCTTTTTATTAAAATGTGCAGTCAAAGACACTTGCAGTTCTGGCAGCCATCTTGCCACTCTATCCATGTAAAATTTAAACAGTTTGCCTATTAAATTTGAGCTAATTTAATATCACTGTTTCAAAAGTGCTTAATATTCAGATTTGCAAGAGAGACTTAGGAACAGTGATCTAAGACTTTCCAGAATAATATTAATATTACAGAAATACGTAATTAATAAGCCTGATTGTTTTCTTGCCTGTAATTGCTTTAGTATGTATCTTGTTCCATATTTGTGTTTGTAAACATTTCCCTAGAGATACTGGTGGGAATATGTCTGTTGCTAATGGTATCTCTGGACCAGCATATTTAGTCTGCAACAGTGGATCCTCAAAAGTAGATGTATGTCGCGCCGTGCACCATGGGAGCTTCACCTTTTGTATCAAGCAAGTAGGGTTCCGATAGTTCAATCTTATAATACCAGAACCTTTTTATTTTGCTCCTCCTGTGTGCCGACCCTCCTCTCTGCTGACTTGTGACCCCGGAGAGTTTTGCCAGGCCCGCTTCAGACACGGGGACTTGTACTTATCAGTGTACAGTACTCCATTTCCAATAATACAACTCATTTGTTTGGATCTGTGTCTTGTTCTTTAATTATTTATTTAATTTCCACCACGGGAACTACCCCTCTCCAGTGAGTGCAACCACATGTAGAACAGAGCAAATGTGTAACAGTGACTACGTATACGTATGCTGCGGGGGGATGCCGCCATAGGCTGACGAGCTGTAACCACCTTGAGAGATGGAGATCCTTGTGCTTTTCCGAGACTTAGAGAAGCTGGCACCCTGGAAACATCATCAACTATTTCCACATCCATCAGTATGCAAAGAGGTCTGTATCTTAATTGGCACATCCCACCCCCTGCAAGCAGCCGAGCATGTCAACTGTATAAACACTCGACTAAAATCTTAATTTGGAAAGTTAGATTTCCAAAACTGCGGCTTCAGCTGATGATATAAATGTATTGTTAGATATTAACTGTTACTGTTAGTTGCCTTATGGATAATACTTCCATTACGTCGGTAGCTATTTTCTCAGCATGTGGTTTCAAAAGCGGTGTTAAATACTGTTTGTTTATTAAGTTTGATTGTGAGTACCAGAAAAAAATAGTGTGGATTGTTTATTTGTTTATTTTTTACCATGTAAGGTCAACACTTCTTGTTTCTCTTGAGAACTTTATAACAGGGTTCTACTGCAGTAGAAATGTTTTCTTTAATATTCCCGTTTGCATTGTTTTCTTTTAGTTAAATTTGACTAATACCTAACATAGGCCTATCAGTGAGTTCAACATAAAGTTTGATGAGGGTTTGTTTTGTTTGTTTAATTATATGTCTAGTCAACATCTACAGACTGTTCGCACCTATAGAATTTTTATATTAGTCCCCTGAAATTCTATGGGTAGAGGTTCCTGTATTAATGTAAATTACATCTTTTGTGGCAACTTCTCTGTGAGAAGAAAGATGAATAGGTATCTATTTATATCTTGTAATTTAGTTTAATTATGTCAATTTAAATTTGAGATTTAACAGTAAATGCTGTTGTGACTTTACATAAGTATAGAAAACAAATTTAAAAATTAATATTTCATTGCCTTGTAATTTAAAATTATTTCTGTGACAATAAAACTTACTCTATGCATAAGTACACTGATTAAAAAAAAAAAAAATTATTATAATGATAAATCGTGCAAATACAATGAAGGTTGCCACACAGTATTGTCATAGTCCGACATGCATCTCACTTGCATTTAACGTGGCTTGCTTGCATGTAGTTGCCACTAGGGGGCATACAAGTCCGGCTCCATCATTCATAGCTGCAAGCCATCAAATAAGTCCTTGGTAGCAGTGTGAGCTACAGAGTCAGGTTTGGTGTACATGCAGCATGCCCTGATGGCACTTTAACAAGCCTTTGCCCAATTGGATGACCGAAGGTTGCATTGTCAGCCTCCAGGAGGCAGGTTGCTTGTGAGTCTTTGCAAGGCACAGTGGGAACAGGAGGGTACACACACCTGTCAAGAAGACTTGGTTCAACTCCGACAAACCACCAGCAGGGAGGATAGTTTCATTGTGCGACACCCCATGGGTGTCACTACACACTATCCAAAGACAAGTCATAGCAGCTGGGTATATGCCTGTATCCACCAGTACCATATCCAGGTTGCTAGCAGTGTGAGATGGCATTGCTGCATCCCTTAAGATGCCTACCATTATGTCCCGAGCATCGCCGAACAATTGTTACCTTCTGTTGGGAACAGGCAGCATGGCAGCTTGCGGATTGACGGATAAAGGTTCTATCTGGATGAAATTTACTGCTGAATTTGAGTCTGGAGATGTCCTGGCCAGAGCTATGATCCACGCTCATTGTAGAGTGGCTTACCATCCCAAGGAGAGAGGTCATGGTGTGGGTTGCTATTTCCTACAATTCCCCCATTCCACTTTATGGTGCAGCTGTAAACCCCATTTTCTTGCTTGATAATGCCTGGCCTTGCACAGCACAGGTATCTTTGCTCTGCCTTGATAATGTCAACATACTTTCTTGGCAAATAAGATTTCCAGAACTCGCATCTATCAAAAATGTTTGGAACCAAATTGGACATCAAATTTGGCTAGCAGCAACTACAGGTTTGTGGAGGGTCAGTTTCCCTCGACAACTGCTGCTTCCTCAGGAGAACTTCCGATGCCTGTAAGTCTCCATACCCATCCGTATCGCTGCCTGTCTCCCTGATAAGGGTGGTCCAACACCATGCTAAGTGCATCCTGCAAGTGCTTGTCCCCTGTAATACATGCTTGGTGTGGTACAATATTTTTAATGTTTTCTGTATACATAATTCGATGTCCTGTGTCTGTACCCACTTAGAGCTCCTGTGGCATCATATTCAGGGTGATTAATTTTTTTGCAAATGAGTTTTTATGAGGCTACTATTTACTAAATTTGGTATGAACTTGGTTGCAAATTAATTTCTGTAAGGTACTCTTGAAAATTAGTACATTCTATGACTGTTCAAAGATGCAGGTCTACAAACATCGCTTATGGCAACTGGACATGATATAAATAATGCCATAGTCTAATAAACTTACACTTTACTGTGTGTGAATGACAAAAAAAAATTCAACAAAAAATATTTACTTGAAATTGTGTTGAGTTGAAATGGTACCATCATAATGCCTACAGGGTCAACAGCACAGTGCATCACAAAATTTTCTAATTCATAATTCTGCTCTGTATCATGGTCTTATGGATTTAGTGATACGCAGTAATTGGTGGATGGTCTCATCAACATTTCACTGCTGGAAGATGAATTATATTGGGGGGCTCCTTCCCAAATGTTTTGATGTAGTTATATCATAGGACTTGGAATGCTAATGCAGTTCTCTCTCATTCAAGCCGTTTGGTTGATCTGGGTGATGATTGACATACTTGACTTTAAAAGTTCATATAACACAGTACCTAATTTCTGCTATAGGCTGTTCACGGTTAAGTGAGCACTTTTGAGGCCCTAGATACTTTTACTTTCGCTGATTTTTTTTTTATCTTTTAACCATGTTTTCAATTAAATATTGCCATGTAAGTAATAAACACATTGTTTATATTCCACCACACTCAGAAGCTAACATCTAAGGTTAAAATAAAAAATATATATTTTTTAAATATTATCCTAAATGAGTGGGCTTTCTAAACTGCTCACTTTACCGTGAATAGCCCATACCTACTTTTATAACAATAGGTGAAATATAAAAGTGGGCATGTAGTTTTCAATGCAGCAAAGAAGAAAATATGTTTAAATTCATTCCCACACCTTACCTACAGTGTTAACAAAATGTATTACCTACAGTGCTAATATAGAAGTATAAATAAACTGTTAAACCAATAATTCGTAGCCAGCAAACTGACTGCAGTTGGCAGGTATCTTGTGTAGTTTAATTATAACATTTTTGCATGTCCAAAAATATTATGTTCGTTATTTTTTCTCTCTATCTGTTTGTTATAGTTACTAGTAAGTTTTGATTATGAAAACTAATTAAGTGACTTCCTCATACAAGTGTTTGCATATATGTATAGGCTGTTCATGATAAAGTGAGCACTTTTGAATGCCCTCTCATTTGAAATAATAGTCAATAAATATATTTTATTTTAGCCTTAGACGTTAACTCCCGAGTGCAGTGGAATACACACACAGTGTTCGTTATTTATATAGCAATATTTATTTAAAAAGCTGGACAAAGGATAACGAACGACTGAAAGGAAAAAAGTAACTAGGCCTCAAAAGTGCTCACTTTATAGTGAACAGTCTATAAATGCATTCACATTTACTGCAATGGCTGTTGACACTGCATGAAGTAGTTGAAATACTGTTGTATATAACCAACAGAACTGTTCATATTTGTGTGTTTCCAGTATAAATAAAAAAGAAGGAAAAAAGATCTACAAACTGTGGAATATGCATGTATTTTTCATCCAGATAATGCATGTTTAAGGGAATGATGATTATACTACATGTGAAGAAACAAATATTTATAGATGCAAACAACCTAAATCAGTAGATTAGGTTTTTAATTAGGCTACTTATTGGGAAGAAATGTTTTGTACCTAGAGCTAAACTCCTTTTTTGATAAAAAATGAAAACGGAAGTGCTGGCTGAAAACGGGTATGGCAAATTATGTAGGGCAGGTTTTGTGATAAATTAACTGGAGGAATTTCATGTGCAAATGCCATTTGTTACATCACACTTTTGAAACACGTTACTTGATAGAGAGTTTACATGATGATCCTTAACTTTGGGGCTGAAAACTACTGTCAGACTCAGTACCAGTTATTGCGTCAAATTTCCAAAGTAACTCTCCCTAGTTTTGTGAAGCAACTGCTCTTCCTGTTCCTGGTTAAGGAAACTGCTGTGCTCACCCCAGACAATTACACGCGGATAATATACTATGAGTACCTGTATAGAGTGCTACAGGATTACAAAGAGGTGATACAGTGCAATGAATATCTCGTTTAATTGGTAGGAAATGTGGTACAAACCAGGTGTTGGGGATTGGCAAGGAGAAGTTACTGCATTTGGGCATGCTGAAGGTTATAGTGTGTAACATAGCAGAATTTGCAGGTATATCAAAGCATATATCATATGGGTTTATTAGCAATAGCAGAAATGCCAGTTTACTAAAAATTTAGTCTAAAGCTGGTTAAAAGATTACTTTGAGGTAATTATCTGTCAACTGGTTTCACAGCTTGTGAATAAAAATAGTTTCCCTTTGAGGTTAGAATTGTATTAGAAGTCAGTGCATGTCCTTCACAACCAATTGTTAGAATAACACAATTGCAAGGAACTGCAGGCTGTGAACATTTGGAGCAAAGTGGCATGCAAGAGGCCTTTTCTTACTTTGGTTTGCAAGTGGCCTGGTTACAAGACACAAACATTGGACTGTACGTACATGATGAAAAATATGTCATATGGTAAAAGGGTGAAGAGATTCGGGCAGCTCTTAACATCAAGGTATTGAGAGAATATGGTCAACGGAATTTTATTTTCTTCCTGATGAGAATGATTTTAGGTGTCCTGTTCATAATACACCTTGAGAAGTCTTCAGTGAGGACTGCATGCCAGGTGTCGTTCAAGCTGGAGTGTGGTTCTTGGATGTTCTGGGGACATTGTAATTTTGCATAAATGGGCCTTTGGTTGAGGTGACAAAATTGAACCACAATGACTGCAATAAGTTGCTGTCAACCCAGGTCTTGCATTTTTATCAACATGTCAAGGAACATAATATTCTTTTTACTGTATTCCAAGATAAATTTTGTGTGCCACAATGAACATACAGGGGCAGTCACACATCTGGAATAGTTGACAAAATCCCTAGATTTGAACCATCATGAAAATTTGTTGCACTATGTGGAAAAAATAAAATAATAAGGAAGACATCCATTAAATTTGGTTGAATTACATAATTGTTTAACGGAGTTGTTACTGAACATTGTCAACACATAATCTGCACACTTTTATAGCCCATGCAAAAGCATATTTCACCTCTTACTTGTGCTTTTGGAGATATTACATCCTACAATACAGTAGAACCCCAATTTTACATTTTTCTGGTGACTAATGTACAATCGTGTAAATGGGGCGAAGTGTCAATGAAGTGAAACAAACTAACTTGAAGACTGTGAGGGGACCACGGTGGCTGAGCGATTAGCGCACTCGCCTCCCACCAAGGCGAACCGGGTTCAATACCCGGCCGGGTCACCAGATTTTCGCAAGTGGGGATCTTGTCGGACGATGCCATTGGTTGGCAGGTTTTCTCAGGGATCTCCCGTTTCCTCCATCCCTTCATTCCGGCGCTGCTCCATATTCCTTTCAATCATCCTCATCGGCTCTCAAGACCTCACTGTTAAGAGCCGCCCAAATATCTTCACTTACAGACTGTGTGTAGAAGGATTAATGTTGACGCATGCAACACTGCTGTGCAACGCGCCTGTGCACCCTATGGGTGACTGCCCCATCAACGAGCAAGGAAGAGCTCGGGGGCAAGTCATAACAGTGGCAGACTAACTTCATGTGCCGACAGAGTTGATTCCACGAGCCTTGACAACCACAGTCACACATAATTAACGCATTTAGTTATAAAATTGTACTGCCCGCCCGGAATTTCGACATGCAGTCGCCACCCCCCTCGAACCAAGATTGTTTTACCAGATGAGCCATGGACCATAGATAGCAGAGAAGAAAGTTACAAGAGACAACACAGGATCGCAGCACCCCTGCACCCAGTGACCTCACAGCGGCAGAGCCTTGAGCGGAGGTAGTAAACCTGTCGTCAACCTCAACCCAGTGATAAGTAATGTACAGCTCCTGCGGGGAAAGGTTATCATCCCCCACACCCTCAGAAGAGTCCTGAAGCGCACATTTTTGGACTATATAAGAAGGCTCAGAAGCGCCTCTATCCAGAGTTTGCCGGCTCGCCGGCCACATAGGTCCGTGAGCTCTCCCTGGTCTGACCAAGACCTCCTCATCTCCTAGCTTGTACAAAGCTCTACCAGCACCTGCGGCTTGAGAAGGCTCCTCCTGCACCAGTTCAACCTGCAACTCCTGCAAGACAGTCCAGAGGTAAGCTTGACTTCCTAACCCTGCACCCCTTTACCCAAGTCTCTCCTTGACTTCGCGGTAGCAGGTCATCGCGACTTCTCCTCTGGACAACCACCCCTCGGAAGCAAACGCTGTCAATTGCGTAGATATATTTTATTACAAAATTTGTCCAGGTTCATCTTCACCTGCGTAAAGTAACTAAGCCAATCATTATAAAAATTTAAAGTATACATTGAACCGGGATTCCCCAGTGTTTTCCAGATGTGAAAATAAATCTTACATCAAACGTAATTTAGACGACTCCGTTATTATATTACCCTCTCATGTCACTTTTAATTAAAATTGTTTTGTGATAACTTTTCCCTGCAGAATAGGTGTGAGTGAGCTGAACCGCACAGGAGACAGGGCCTGAAGAAGGTGTTTAGTCTGCAAGGACATACCGAAGCTTCTGGGTGCCTGGTGCTCCCGTACCTACCCTCAGTGGTGCTCAACTCTCCTGCAAATCCACCCATGAGTGCCTTGGGCATGTCTGGAGAAGACATTCCCCCAGGACTGCATGTCAGCAGGATGGGAAGAGTATTGGTTCTGTTATAAGATCTTGAGATTCAAATGAATAGATAAAGGTGGAGGAATACCCAGTAGGAATAGGAGTAGAGAGCAATGAAATCTACAGAGAGAACTGCAAATACGATCACTACTCCGTTAGTAGTCTCCACTTGCAAGGATACACCCATCTCCAGTTCCTGAGATCACCCCATGTTCCATCTCGCCTATCACTACGTTCAACCATCAATCGGAACTTGATGCCTGCCTAGGAATCTGTTGGCCGTGGCCTGATTTAGAATATGTGAGTTACTACCAACCGGCTAAACCCTTACCTCCTGTAACCATGCTGACCCCCAGCCAAGACAAGGATGCGAGCCCGCGCAATATGTACACGATCCATACCGCAACAGGGAAGGTGGTAAAGATCAACTTACCTCCTAAAACCACCCCCAAATCCCGCCATTTACCACTCCCTTAAATTTCATCCCTAGTTGTAGACACACAAGAGAGTTCTTGGGGCTTACTTGGTAACAAGAGTAGGATCGAGTTAACATCTCCGACTAGATCACAAAACCCGCTTACGTTGTAACCTTGTTACCATCCATGGTTCCAACCGTGGCTAAGCGACCTGGGACAACTGGCATCCCGTAAAATTGCACTCCCTGGGCGGGAGACGTCTGCAAACAAACACCACAATCATTTAGCACGCGTCAATGTTGATTTAGAGTAATGGGTCAAACAGGTTTTTGTTTAATATTTTAAAATGTCAGATCATATATATTAAGTTTCGAACACTGTTTTCTATCTGGGTCAGTTTTGGTAGTGTAGTATTTTACTAACTTGAAGAATAGTTTTTTTTTTCTTCTTTTTTTTTACTGTGTCTAACTGTAACTGGTAACTGTTATATTTTTGGACTTGTACCGTCTTCATTAATTTGAGAGTGCCCTCCATACTTGCAGTCGGTTGTGTACTTATTACTCGTGCTCGGAATCCCCTCCTTTGTTCTCCCTCTCCTCCTTTTCTTCTTCCCTTACACGTGCACCTGACTCTGTAATTGGCAGCAGTCTTTGATGTAAGGCTTTGCACGGGCAAGTTACATCACTCTTCTGTCCTGCACCATCTGTAGTTCATTTCGCTTGCTTGTGCTGCACTTTGATAAGAATTATGCTATGCTGATTTCAGTTGACAGCAACATCTAGTCATTGTTTCAGAGTGATGTTGCAAATTACGGTGAGTCATGGAGAATGTGCGTTTGTTTTGCAGTAGGGTTTTGATGGTTTTGTAATTTTGTGTTCCATGTATGTGTAGTTGCTTCGGTGTACAGTAGCTGCTTCCCAATTTCTACTAAAGTTGGTGTCTGGTTGCCTTTCTAAATTATGTTTGGCTTTAACTACGGTGTTGCGTCTTCTGTGCCTCTTGTTTTAACATGCCGTGATTGTCCCTGGTGGGGCCCAAGTTCAATCATTTATTTAACATGAATTTTCCATTTCCATGACCCACTTTTCAGGGCATTCCTTTAAAATTTGTAGCTTTGGTATTATCGCTATCAATTTTTAATAGGAGCTTTGGAGGGCACTTTGACCACCTCCCACTGTAACTATAGGTATTTTATTGTCATTTTATGAAACCATTTTGTTTGATTGGAGGTTCTGATGGGTCTAGATGACTGCCCTCCATTCCCTTATTCAGGAAATGTGTATTTTGATGAATTTTAATCAATTTTGGTGAGCTCAAAATAATTGTTTTTAAATACATGTGCTGTAAATGAAAGCTTAAGGTAAAGCATAGATTGTATATAAATTGTACAAGTTTAGGTTTGTATTGATTTTATTGGGAATTTGTGTGAATACAATATGTATATATTCTCTTCATTAATGTATTTTCACAACAGCAATGATGTATAAGAATATTATTAAATGTCAATTCTGATTTAGTATTATAATACTTATTTGTGCTTTGTCACAGTCTTTCCCAGGGGTATTTTAAGTTTTGCTTACAACCAAATCCCTCTAGTTTGCCACTGGGTCACTAGGTTTACTACTAACAGCACCCTTCCACCATACTGCAGTATCTTACAACTCGCCGCCTCATGAAGCTGGCTTAGCCAGAGAAACATTGCAATTTGCACAACTGTGTGGAAAATATGTCGTCCTTCTTTGTGTGTGTGCGCGCACGCCTGTTGTCGTTCTTAAATTCCTGCCCTTTTACATATTTTTGGTAGCCTAGCAGCCTACTTGCAACCTTAAGTAACATATTTATCTCAATTTAAGTTATCCTTTAGTCTATAATCCTGCTGCAGATCTGACAAATACTTTTTTCCCGGTGTAAACATTTTCAGGAGTGATATTTTTACTTTCCAATGAATTTTGTTGTATTGATATTATTGCACTCTCAATATCTGCATTAATATGTTTTATAAACAAAACTATAATGTATGAATTTCCAAATTTTGTTGACCACATGAATTTAAAATAAGTGTAATTCCAGGGAAATCATATTGAATTTCAGTCTAAATGGCAGGAATTTAATACTTTATCATGGTAGGACCTGAATAAATTGGTGTATTTAATCGAGGTTCTTTTGTATACTGTATTTAAGTCAGTTAACTAATTCTTGTCAGGTGAGTTGACACTTGTAGACTTTTGCAACTACATGCTATGGAGCATGTGGATGCTGAACTAGTTTCATTGATGCAACTTCACCTGGTCCATATATTGAAATGTTTGCAAAAGCTTAAAACAGTTATAAGGAAAGTAAACATAGTTTCTTCCCGCGTACTCACCAGAGTCCCGTCCTCTCAAATGCTGACATGACATGATGGCATGTTGGCATGTTGGGAGACTTCCGGAGTAATTATTGAATATATTTACATGTTATGCAGGTTGTGCTGGAGATTAAATGCAGAATTTTGCATTATTTGATTTTAATGCTAATACATACTGTCATTACTTGCATAAACGTAAGAATGCATTTTGTTCTGCAGATGTTTTTTTTTATCTTTGTTTGTACTGTGATAACTATATTGTAATTTAATTGTAATATAACTATTCATTTAGCAATACATTATGTATAAATTGAACACTGATATCATTTTTTTTTTGTTCTTGTGCAAAATTATTGGTATACTAAATGTTTGTAAGAATATTGATTCTTCTATTGTTGTAGGTCTTTAATTTATAGGAATTGATTGTAAGAGATGAAAGTATTTGCTTTAGTGTAATGAAGTGTGAATTAGTTTTAAAAAATTGCAGGTTCTGACAACCAGGTTGTAATCTGGAATGTTGGCACTGGAGAAGTACTTGTACATATTGATAGTCATCCAGATATTGTGTACAGTGCCAGTTTTAATTGGAATGGATCTCAGCTTCTTACAACTTGCAAGGACAAAAAAATGAGACTAATAGATCCACGGAAAGGTGTTGTGCTAGAGGTACGTATAATATTGAAAACTTTGCATTTCATATTCATGTTATTAACAAAGGTGATATAATTTGCTATACTGAAAAATTTAAAGTTTGGTATTAGACAACACAAGTACCCAAGTTTTCAAGTTAATTTTAACTTTTATTGCTTGAGTGTCTTTATTTTTTTTGAGATTAAAAAATGGTTTTTTTGTTTTCCAACTTGGTAACTGCTTAGCATTTTCGAAGTGTTTTTTTTGTAGTTTGAGTTTAGGTAATTTTATCCATGTTGATAGTAGTTTAGTGTAGTTGGATTCTGGAGTATGTCAGTGTTCAGCATTTCTGGAGCTGACACAATGTATGCTTCCAGATTTTTAGGACAGTGTTTTGTAGTACATACAGGAAGAATTTATCTTGAAAAGTTTATAAAGGGAATGAAAATTTGAAGCTTATTAAACCAGGAAATGTTCTTAGGAGTGTTATGCACATTACTTGGTGTTTACAGACCAGATGCAAATTTATGCATTTTACTTGACTAGGGAAACTTTTTATAATGGAACTTCTTAAAAGGGGGTTTTTCTGTAATATAATTTTGAGTTTGGCATTGTTTAGATACTTCAGTGTTGTGGTACCGGTGTTATGTCTAGAGGATATATGATTTAAAGGTGTATAATATTCTAAAAAGCATGAAACGTACAATGAAGTCAAGAAATTAGTTGTGGCTCACAGCTGCACCTTGAAACCAGTGGTGTCTGCTGAGGGAGGTCTAGAGTGCAGCTCTCCTAATCAAATCACAGAACACAGTCTTCTACTGATCTGCTACTGAGCAACTAATACTAAATGCAACCTCGAAAGTTATTTCCCTCTGCTGGTTGTTTTGAGATGGGTACAAGAAGTGTTTCTGGAAATGTTAATTGGTGAGGTTAAATTTCTGTGCCCTGAAATGGGTGGAGCTAGTGCAGAGAGGGCTGTAACTTTGGGCAAGGGGTGTGCTACGGGAGGAAAGGAAGACTGCAGGCACTCGTCACTTTTTAGACAATTGCACACTAAATCACAGAAAAAGCATGGGCGAGAGCCCTTGCTCTCATACAAAACTATTTCCCTGCTGTTTGACAATGCTACCAAAACTTGAACTTTTGATTCTACTTTTTATCGGAACATGTTCTACGATTGTGTACCACTTGCAGGTACATTCCCCAAGCTTCTGCAGTTTTTTTGTACACATCTTTAAGTAATGCTTCATGAGATTTTAAATTTGTAGTTAAAGCGTGAAATTGTGTTATAATACTAGTGTATATTTATAATATCAGTATATAAAAGGTGAGCCTTAAGCATCGCTTAGTTGCACAGTTGATTTATGTTTGTAAACTTTTATGTCGCCCTCACTGTTTCACTCGGGATGCAGCCTACTGATGCTCTGCTCGTGTATCAGCCACGCACGATTGTGTTGTCAGTGTACGGGTCAATCAATTCATTAATTCACAAATGTTGCAGTGAACCGTCCAGCGACCCGAATGACCGTGTAACGACAAGTAAACTCAACCCATTGTGTTTACAGTGCTGATATTGATCTGTTCCCCTGGAAGCAGATTCTCAAATATAAAAGGGAAAGTGTTACCTCCTTTATGCTCCCCATAAATAGATAAAGTGTAATAAGCTTCAGAGTGCAAAGCCACGTGATTTATGTAATGCTACTAACCTATGACTTAAGATGCTCTAAATTTATAATATATTATTGCAGTGTTTGTGTCAAGTTTATTTTGCTTAAAAAGGTCATCTTGCATTTTATTCAGTTTTCTTAAAATGTAAAGTAATTGATCTCGGCAGTTCCGGCATCTGCCATGCCACATGCCTAAACTTAAATTTTTCAACATAACATGTAATTATTATTGTAATATTATAGTGTTATTTTGAGTACCTGTGTGTATGTCAAAAAATGTCTTCTTTTATTTTATGATTTTCTACATGCATTGCAAGCCTATCCAGGCAGAAGAGCGTAATGGACCCGCAGCCCAGCTGAGATACACTGGCCTGTTACTCCAGGATGAGGGAGAAGAGAAGTGAGGGGGGAAGCGGAGAGGAACAGAGACAGCGCCGAGTAGAGAGAGACAGAGGCTGTCCTGGCACTGGCTAATGGATAGCAGATGTCGACGTGCCAGGCGGACTTAGATAATGACATTGCATGCAGCCTGCTCAAGCTGCTGCACACAGAGAAGCCATAGTTACAGAAGAGAAGCAGCCACATAGATGAGTCGCCCAGACCTATATGACCAAAAATTGAAAATTTCTACAATCCAACTCCAAGATGTGCCTATGTCGAAACTAAGGAGGGGCGATTAACGCATGACACTTTTTGTGCCTTAATCAAGCATACTAGTTTTGTGATTGTGTCCTACCTTGGAATGCATTACTCCTTGTGGGCCAGTCCGAAATAACTTGTGAAGGAAGAAACGTAGATGGGACACATGTCTACACACGCTTTGGGAACTGTCACGTGTCACCTCTCCGCTACAGTTTGAATTGCACACTACTCCAGGATGGCAGCGGTATTTCACAATCCTGCTGCTGGAGAGCAAACTACTACCCACTGGAGGATTCCCTTCCTCCAAAATGCGCGGGCTGGCCAGAACACAACATCTCACAGCTAGGTGGCGAGCGTTGTAGAGATAAGAAATCTAGTCAATCATGCGTGACGTCACAAGACCAACCGCCAAGAAGGCGGAGCCAGCTTCCCCTTCATCCTTCTGAGTGCCACCAAGCTGGAAGAATCACCATAAAAGATCCTCCAGAACTTGACGTCAGAGCAGTCCGGTGCACCTCCACCACTGTAATGGCCACTGTGAGGTGTTAGCACATCCCCCGTCTCCTGCTGTAATGGCCAAGCGATGGAACTAAATGCATTCACTAGTTGCTAGATCCCTTCGTGCCGCGTTGGTTACTGCAAGTCTCAAAAGGGTCCTCGACTTCCAACATCCACCAGCAGCTCCGGAGATCCCGCCAGCAGTCCAGAGGGTCTTCCACCTCTTTAGCGATCTCCAGTTCCAGAGGCCTTCCGGACGCTGACGCCACCAGAGGGTCTGCCAATGCCATTAATTACCTACTCTTTTCTGGAAACCTTCCTCTTGGTCTAATGTGGACTCGTACCATTGACGTTCCCTCTAGATTACAACCGCACCATTCTTCAGCGTACTTCCTTCTGGTGCAGCTTTAAGTAGGTTCCTTCAGAACACGTCCTTATTAAATATTAACTATTTCAATCTTGTATTGTAGCTTCTTAATCTCACTACATATCCAAGATCATTCAAACATTGCTAATTCACGATGCCTTCACCTGAATCATCCCATTTTTATTATTATTTAAATATGTTATTAGAAGAATGTGGTCCCATTGCCTTTAAAAACTTTTTTATAAACGCTTATACCATTGATCAAAATATTTTATTCAGTTTCATTAAGGTTTACCTCACTTGAAACCTGCCCTTAAGACACATAATATTACATTTGTTTCATACAAGCCCTCAGGGCCTGTGTGTGTGTTCGTGCATGTGCATGCGTGTGTGTGTGCGTGCATGTGCACGTGCGTGTGTGTAAGAACTAGCAGGTGCCTTATGTAACAAGCCATCAAGGCAGGCAAACACTTTTCACGAGTGGAATTCAGTGATCAGAGTTCCTCCCTACTCTGCCTTACCACTGTAAAAGTCCAAAGGAAAGGAGAGAGGAGTGGGTTGACCACTGAATCCACAGTGAAACCTCACCTGTCCACTGCTACCTCGCAAGCACTATCTACATCCCGTACCTTCCACCCACCACTGTAAATGCCAGGTAGGAATATCGGAGTGTGCAAAGTGGTGGGAAGTAAAGGGCACAGCACCACACAGCAGGGATACGTGGTACACCAGCTTCTTGTGAGCGTTGTTTGTTTCTGGCATTCTATTGCAGTACTTCAGGAAAGGTGGAATAAAGTATGCAAGAAAGCTTGACGTTCAGAATCTCATTAACAATCTATTAGAGCAGATAGAGTAACAGGTATATGCTCCACCGCTTTTGTTTGAACCTCCGATTAGAACGTCTAGTAAACCACGCAAAATTAATTTATTAATAACTGAGTATCGAGACTCACTACTAGGATTGGATCCTATACTTGCGGCATATTCTCCCCATCTCATCCCCTCCTTTAGCTTGGATTACTACTTGGGCACAACTCCAGCGCAACCAGTGTCGGCTGCTGTCCAGCCGTCATCAGCGAGCAGCCAGTCTCGACCAACGAGAGCTTGGCGTGTGGCGTCGACCCATTACAACTTTATCCCCACCAGATTTTGTTCCCACACGAAAACCAGTGAGTCCACGATTGTACACAGGGAAAGCATCCCAACGTAACAATCCACAGTAAAAGTTTGACATTACTTAAATGTCCTTCTTGAAGCCGACATCACTATGGTTTGCGTACCCTCCCTAATTAATAAACGATGCACTCGTGGATCTATCGCACACTACCAACTAGCTGTGACACTTAGTCAGGGTTTCGAGTCCCCAAGCAGACATCAACAAGTCCTCTACTACAAAGACTGTCCCAACGTGGCAGATTCCACACCCAGCTGCCAACACAACTAACGCACTAAGTGAATAATGGGCTTGTAACTCAGCTCCGACCTTACCTATTTGTTTTTGTGTGCAGACCTTATGCAGTGTTTATTATCCTATTTCTCCAATCAATAAGTAGTGTACACGCGACACTTGATATGTTGGGGGTGGGTTACCATAGCATTATTTGTATGCCAAATTTAGCAGGAACCAATTGAATGGTTCCCTAGCGGGGTCTCCAGCAATTGGAAAATGCGGCAAATGCATGGCATTTGAAATGCTGCAGGAAATTCACAGGAATTTTCCAAATGGCAGGAATTTCTTTTCTGGTTTATTAAATCTGCTTTAGAACTTAAGAAATGTCACAAAGGGATCTTAACACAATAACGAATCTGCACTGCCTTTAATACCACAGCGCATATTAACAAAGGGTTAATGTCAACAGAAATAAAGTAAGAAATAATAAAAGTCTGTCTGCGAAGCCCTCTACTGTAAGGGATGAGAGTTACAGGGAGCAGGTGGTGTAGGATGCCTGCCGTCTTCGCACTACGGCCTGGGCCTGACCACCCCTGCTGGCCTAGTTGTTTACTACAGACATTTTTATAAAAAGTGTTGTTTGTGCATGAGAATCATCATTCGTGTATAATAGTGTATTTGGCTGCTTATGCAAATTTGATAGATAAATGATGTGTTGAAAGATTGAAGCAATGGATTCCATTATAATTATATAATGCAATGAATTGTATTAATTTGATGTGATATGTGGGTACATGTTTTAAAGGAGATTTAAAATGCTTTCCCAACCTCAATTGATAAATATCTCCTTTTATACCTTTCACACCACGATTGGCTTCAGGTTTTCATATTAGAGCCACAACTTTTTCACAGGGCTGTGCAACTGTACACAAGACATTAAAACATTTGTGTTCATTATTGCAGAAGTAATACATAAAGTGAACTAGGGAGCATTATTTATTATTGTGTGTTCACAGCCACATTACTGAAACCTACAAGAAAATTTAGGATAGTTTTACAATATTTTGGCACCAGTTTCACATCTCTATCTTACATATTCCGGATATAAATAAAGTTTATAATCAGGGAAAGACTTTTTTGACATCCTGTATCTTAAGCATTCACATGTTATCAGCTGCTGTTATCATTGTAAATGCACAGTGTGAGCTTGTGATGTTGAACAGGACAAGATTAATTATTGGCACCTATGGTTTAGTAAATTTTGTCTTTGAGGTTTTGCTTAAGTTCCAAATACCCCATTAAAATATGGTTTAAAATTCCTGGATCCACGAATGTCATTGGCTGTGAAGCTATTTTGGACAATACAGTGCTTACTCTGGCAAACAATTTAGAATTGACTCATTTCATTTTCAGCATGATCGTACATCCATACGTAAAACAAAAGGTACATCCCAGTGATTTTGAGTATATGGGCCTGCATAAATGATCAGCTGAAAGTTATGACATAAACTCCCCAGATATTTTTCGGGATAAGTTGGTGGACTGGTTGAAAGTCAGACCAGAAGAAAAAAAAAGTCTTAAAAGATGTCCGTCTGGAAAATGTAACCAAGTTCCTGCGGAAACATTTCCAAATAGGTTGAAAGTCTTCTTCGAAGGGTGGATACCATGATACCAAGCTTATAGTGTACCTATTCATGGTTAGTACTTGACGCATTTCGTGTCCCTGCACATTGGGTATGCACACACTACACATCGACTTCGCCCCACCTTCGATTTTCTACACTCATATGAGCAAGTCACACCGCGGCAGTTCAATTAATCACGTGCCTACAGGATTGCTCCCAGCCTAGTGATAGCTTACAGACATATGGTGAAATTAAAAACTGTACTGTCAACCCAAAGCATCCATGCAGTTGCCTATTTCCTGTCCAAGAGATTGCACTGTTCAACGAGCCTTCAAAACACACTGCTAGCAGGGAAACTAGTTGTAAGGGTTGCTGCAGGAGGGCACCACCCAGCCTACAAGCCACCAGTGTCTCTCGTGGAAAGGCAATAGATATGCCAACAGCCTCCAATGGGAGAGATAAGAAAGGGTAGCATGGCCCACAAGCATGATTAAAACTACCCCTGTGGAGCAAGGTTCGCCACCCCCGCACCCCGCTGACAGCATACATGCCAGAATTTTTTGTATATAAGGAGGTGCCAAACCACAGCTCAGGACAGTCGCCAGCCCTCCAGCTTGTATAAGGATGAGGGCATCACCAGGGGAAGTGGCTGTGTCACACTGTCTTCTCAGTCTGCAAAGACTCGAGAATTATTAACTCAGGGTTTCTTACCATTAGGCCATTCACGTTGAGGTCATGGAAGTAAGGTCTCCGAAGATGCCTGCCATGACGCTAAAGATGCTGCTAGCACAGCATCCAGAGGTATGACAGCGTCCCTACCCGGAAAATCTTTTCCTGTCACTTACGTGGTAGCAGGTAATGCCGACATCCCTTCTGGACTGCCCTCCCCGTCGTAGAATCACGTCATTTTAAAATAGAGTAAAAATTTGAATTTATTTAATTTTCTCTTTCTTTTATGCAGGTTGCCTTTCTCTGCTTTGTTAGCTTCTACTACTTGTTAGTTTAAAAAGAGCTAAGCATCCCCTTGTTTTTCGTGAACATGGGTATAAATAAAATACATGTGTTCAAACTAGTACTTATTGAATAACTTTAATATTAAACATTGTCTCTGGGTAAAATAAAGGTTGGTAAAGATCTCAATGGCTCTCTTAATTCTAGCGCGTTCCTACCGAGAGGTGGGAACGGACCGGGTGTACTTAGTTTATCCCCAGCTTGTAAATGCCGGGATAAATTCCATAGTCTGAATAAGACCGGAATATCCAGGATACATTCCGGGTCGTTTTGACCTCCAGCAGGATTCGCTCCCAGGGTCACAGACAGCTTCCTATTATCCACCATCTCAGTCCCGGTCTGCAGTAAAGACCGGACCCAGGAGAGCTTGGATATCACCTGGTGTACTGAGAGTGTGCTCCTTTTAATATTTTATTCTATTGCAATGCCTTGTATAACTAAAGGAAAAAGCCAGTCAGACACGTAGAGTAGCCCGACGGGCATTACAAAGGGAATTAGAAGCCTGTTGTTTCAAGCATGGGACTGTGTGTAGTAATCATGTAGACATGCCATGACAGCATAGAACGCCACACTATGTACAAATTATTGTCTTTGAATGAGGTCGTATTATAGGCCTGAGGGAGCCTGGAATGGTCCTTCCGAAGAGTTGCCCAACGCATACGACGTAAAGTGTATGATATAATTCGTTAATGACACTGATTCAATGATGGTGCACATGCTCGGCAACCTGGTTCCGGACTGCAGCGGCATACTAATTCCCGCCTCAACTACCACATCAGACAAGCAGCCATTACTGATCGCATGGCAACCGCTGCACAGATAAGGGCCGCAGTTGCATCCAGGGTGTCAGCTAGAACCATCACCAACAGTTTGCTGGACGCTGAGATATGATCAAGGGTTCCACACGCCAGGCTCCTCTCCTCCCTTGTTACCGTGCAACCCGCTTTGAATGTTGTTGCTAACCATGCAACTGGAGGGATCAATGGCGTCGAGTTGTATGTAGTTGATGGCGGCTAACAGCCAGCTGTGCTAAAGCCCATGACGTCGCTCACCACACACGTGAAAATTGTACATGCACGTGCGCAAGGAGGCTCCAATTTGAATATTCCTCTAACGGAATATTATTTGCAATTAAAAATGTGTCTTCTTTATTTTCCAGGGTCTAAAATGTCTTAAAAGTGTTTTAAAATGTATGTTTGTCGATATTGGAAAATGTGTGGTTATAAATTCAAACCGCGTGCTGCACGGAGATTAAGAACAGTTCTACTCCAGCCAGAATGCTGTAATAAAAGACATTCAAAGATTATGAGATATTACAAATTAATATGTATAATGTCAATTCATAATTTAATTTCTAAAGTGCCTTTTATTTTTCAATAATAAAATATTTTACTCTGCGTGCATAGCACTTTAGCTTATGTGAACCCCGTAGGCACCCATGGTAGGTCCGTGCGACGCTTGCCTCTGGGCAGTCTGTCTAGGAGAGCTGGTGAGGCAAGACACTGTCACATATGCACTACAACTTTTGAACACTGATGTAGATTTCCATAGCACTTTTAGAATACCGGTTAACCTTTGCTTTGTGTACGTTTTGCCAAACATTCCCCAGCATTATGCTTCCGCTTAAATAATAATTTGTGCCCTTGCAGCTTTTTCAAAACTTAATCGAGAAGGAGGAGGAGAAAGATGTCGGAGAGGTCACGCGACCCGCGAAACTTGAAATCAGGCACCATCTGCTACTGTTAAAGGTGTTCCACTGTAATATCTGTATTATTGCTGCTTGCAATTTTAAGGGCTTTAATTTCATGTATGTATTTAGGATATTTTTCATGTTTGATCATTTTACGGCATCATCACATATGACCACGCTGTCAGATATCGCCAAGTACGTATCTGTGCCATCAATGCATTTTAAGGGCTTACTTGTGTAAAATTATGTGTGCCATAATTTTATTCAAGTTTCTATGGCAATTTTATTCAGGGTTCCATGTAATTTTCATGTAAATTGATGCTTATGTATGACCACGCTATCACTTTCGTGTTTGCTTTTTCCGCCATCGGGTATGCTACAAGCTTGTAAATGCTTTAGTCATAAAGAGAATAATTTTTCCAACAGAAATAACAATTTGTCTGAATTTAATTAGCAATCTCTACAAAGAAATACTGCAATTTCACCTGCACCACGCGGTCCGCTACGAACTTTATCCAGCGGCATCCCCACCATCAAAACTTGATTTCACGCATGTGCGTGTTTATTGTGACTACTCATCTCATGCCCCATTGTTTTCCATTGACATTTATGTAATTTTGTAATTTGTGTACAGTGAAATTATTTCCGTCTCAGCCGGTTATGTGTATAGGCCGTCACCACAATAACCATGTACTGGAGGGCGAGCCCCGATGAGTTTGCACTAGTGATGCCAAATAATCACACGTGTTTATGTATCATCTGTTGATTCATTTTGTAATTCTCAGTGTCCTATGTTCAGGGAAAAATCATCAGTCCACCCTAGCAGCTGTCGACTGACTCCCTTCTCTTGTGAAGATTATGTTTTCAAGCACCACGGTGAAGTCATTCATATAGGCGTGCTCTAGAGTAATTGGGGGCTGGGGAGCACCCAAATGGAGTTAGCTAGACACGACAGAGTTTCATCATAAAATTGCTTGGCACATTATTTGTACGAACGGTATCAATAAAAGCAAGTATTACAGTGTTCCACTCTTTTATTTGTAGTGACAGTGTCCTAGCCACATGTGTTTTTCAAGTGTTAAATGTTTAGTAATAGTTTAATATTGCAAAGTGTATCATTAGTATGCTCGGGTGAGACGGACACACAGAACCCACAGCATCCCTGAGAACCCAGAGTCTCAACAGTGCGGTAATTGGGAAGCAACGCTGGCACTCATCATCAGTAAGTAATTTGTGTCATTGTGCTTCTTGCCTCTCACCCTACGGCATCAATTGGCGCCCAACGTGGAGCCAGTGTGGTCATCCGTGTTAACCGCGGGAAAATGGACACCACGTAAGATCATTCACAAGAAGGCCTCAAGACTTCCGCGTTGGCAACCGCGACACCCGCGATCGCAAATGATATGAACATGCCAGTTGAACGCTGCATATATTGTGGCATAATAAGTGAAATTCATTTATTTGCAGAAAATTCATGGGATCAACCGCTATGCCAGTGTACATCTGATACCACATCTACGCTGTCGGATCAACGCCTGTGCACGTGCACTGGATGTGACGGGGTGGGAGTAAAGTGGGCACAGTGCCAACAGTGCAAGGAGGACTCGCATTTACGATGCATAGGGCCTGTGAAATTTACCACCTTCCGTGACTGTGTTATAAATTATGACGAGTGCCGTAAGACGAATTGTGCTGAGATTGTGTCACCGCAAACATCAGAGGTGAAACCCACGCCGCTGCTAGTAATCGTTACGTACACGCCACAGGGCTTAACCAGTCCAGATCGCAATGTATTATTGCCAACTTTTGCGGGCTATGGACTCCAAAGACCCGGGTACATTTCTAGCCGTATGCGAGGAAAAGTTGAACAGACACTGCGTACATAAAGAAGACTGGACGGAAGTCACTTCCAACCGACTGAGAGAACATGCGGCCACATGGTGGAATCTAGTTAGAGACTATTGTGTGATGTGGGAGGAGTTTTGTGATTGGCTATTGGGAAGTTTTGATACTGAAGGAGATGCCATCCATGCCCAAGCGTGATTGTTCCAGGTGCAAGCGCGATTGTACAATGAACAACAATGTGAGTGCGGAGGTATAAAAGAGTTCATACAGCGTAAGTTAGGCTTGTTCAAACGTCTGAACTCGTGGCCACAGAAACTTTAACCATAACAACCAGGATAATATTTACCAAGGCAACAGGTTGGGAAACTAAGTCGGGAGGTTGGCGAAACAGCACCTGCACCAATCTCACCACCAGGTCGTAGAAATTCGCCTAATGAAAGTGCAAAAGTGTTCCAAGTGACTTGACAGTACCGTGAAAGCTTTAACGGTTTGTGTTGAACTTGAAGGTAAGAATGTGATCGCCGTCATTGACACTGCTGCGAGCCATAACTTTGTTTGTGAAGGTCTAATCCAGGCAATAAGAATTAGAGTGCCGCAGCGACATCTGCAATTCGCCACCACGCATCAAGGCGAGGCAAGAAGTGTCATGCACGTAACGGTAGGGATCCGAGAACTGCGTACCAAGTGTGATGTTTACATTGTGCCGGACTTATGCGAGGCTATGATTCTGGGACTGCCATGGCTTATTGACAACCAAGCCATAGTAGAACCACATCTAGATTGTCTGCACGTGGCAGGTGGACCCTATATGCTGTGGGAGCAATGCCGCCGACAACAACTGCTATGCCGCATGCTGACTTCGAGCATGAAGTGCCCATCACACATCAACAAAGTCTGCAACATCTGCTGGACCAGTAAGCTAATGTGTTCCACACTGAGGGGAAGTTGCAGCGCTCAGATGACACGGAGCATGTGATCATCACAGCGCATGAGGACCCGGTGTACTCCAAACCACGAGATCCAGGTATTTCTTTTGCAGCGTTATCAACCAGCAGGTATGTGAAAGGCTTAATGACAATGTGATTTAACCTACGCAGAGTCTCTACAACTCTTGTATCACACTTGCCCCTAAAAAGGATGGTGAATGATGATTTTGTGTATATTTACACCCTTTGAACAAGATCACTATAAACATGTCACCTCCAGTAATTAATACGAAGGACCCTTTGTCAACATAAGGGCCAGCTATCGTTTTCACCTCACTAGATTTGAAGTCCGGATATTGGCAAGTGCCTATCCGCCCCCAAGACAGAAAGAAAACAGCTTTTACCATGC
This sequence comes from Dryococelus australis, assembly GCA_029891345.1. Taxonomy (NCBI): domain Eukaryota; kingdom Metazoa; phylum Arthropoda; class Insecta; order Phasmatodea; family Phasmatidae; genus Dryococelus; species Dryococelus australis. The sequence goes on from CM057009.1 coordinate 322,257,425, forward strand.
CAGACGGGCGTAGATTTCAGTTTGTTGCCATGCCATTTGATTTAAAGTGTGCCCCTGCAACGTTTCAAAACTTAATGTTTAGTGTACTAGATGGATACATAGGAGACTTTGCGATTGCGTATTTAGATGATGTACTTGTTTGGTCTAACAGCTGGGAAGAACATTTGCACCATCTGAGCCTTGTGTTTGAATTACTTAAATGTAACAAGCTTATGTGCAAAGTTGAAAAGTGTAAGTTGGGTATGAGTAAGGTGGAGTTTTTGGGACACACTGTAACAGGGAATGGACACGAACCAGAACAACACGTGCAGGAAATTCAAAACAAACCCACACCCAGATCATGTAAACAAGTCAAGATTTTTTGGTTTAATTAGTTTAAGGGAGTTCCTAAACTTTTCTGCGATTACAGCACCATTAACTGCTTTGTTGTGTGAAAAACGTTAATTTGTATTGACACCTCAAGTTGATCAAGCATTTAAAGAAATCAAACTTGCTTTTCAGAATTGTAATCCGCTAGCCAGATCCAACCCAGATTTACCCATTGTCGTACAAACAGATGCTAGTCTGGAAGGCATCGGGGCTGTGTTGTACCAGGAGGGAGCACACTGGGAAAAGCACATAATAAACTATCACTGCGCAAAGTTTGGTGAGAGGGATCACAAGTACCATGTCAATGAACAAGAGGGCTTGGCAATGGTATACACAATGAGAAAGTACCGGCCGTACCTGTTAGGGAGACAGTTTACCTTGAAAACTGACAACCGTTGTCTTGTGTGGATAGAGGGCATGCATAACGGGAAAAGTAAACTTGCCCGCTGGGTGCTATTGTGCCGGGAGTTTGACTTCAAATTAGGACAAGTTGTGGGAAAAACCAATGAGCTCGCGGACGCCTTGTCCAGGAATCCCTGTCCGAACCTAACGGTAACCGATGATGCAGAATGGGAAGAGGCACTACCACAACAGACACACAAGCTCTTGTTTTGCAAAACATTATTGCCACACTACCCGGCGAACTTGTTTCGTTGAATGTCCGTGACGTAGTCAAAGACGTACACACCGCGCAGGAAAATTTCCCAAATTCTGCACGTCGGCAACACTGTGCCACGTGGTATTCCGAGAATTGGAGAGTGGTAGATCGAGAGATTCAGGTGAAACCCCCAGGTAATTGCGCAAAATGGCAAACTTGCGTACCAAAGGAAAAACTGGATCTTGTACTCAAGTATACACATGACAGTCTTGAACATGGGTACCCAGGTACCGAGCAAACTGGCAGAAACGTGCAAAAATTCTTTCATTGGCCGAGAATTCAAGGGGATGTACTAAATATATAAAAAACTGTATCACCTGCAACCCTAGGAAGCCACTGAGAACAGACGGTGATGCTCCAAACAACCGAGGCTGCCAACTGAGCCAGTTAAGACAGTAGCGATAGATATCATGGGCCCATATCCCTGCACCACCAGTGGAAAGAGATTTTTGGTGGTTGTCACATACCTATTTACCAGTTGGACCATAATGTTTCCAGTAGGTAACTTACGCGCACACACGGTCGCCCAAATTATGCAGGCTGAATTTTTTCCGAGATGGGGATATCCTGGATTTTTGTTAACTGATAACGTGACCGAATTTGTAGGAAGAAAGTGGAGAGAGTACTGCACGAGGTGGGGAACAAAACACCATACCACAGACGGACACACAACACACAGCATCCCTGAGAACCCGGATTCTCAACAGTGTGGTGATTGGGAAGCACCGCTGGTGCCCATATCATCAGTAAGTAATTTGTGTCATCGTTCGTCTCGTGTCTCATCTGATGGCATCATAGTGATGAGATGAAATTCTGCCTTGGTGCCAGTGATGGTCATGTGCGAGTGCGGCGTCGACCATGAGTGTGGCAACAACCATAGGGCAGTGACCTACAATGTTATGATACATCCCCACAAAGTCAACTTGAATCCCCTAAGTAACTCTCGTCACAAGAGGATGTCACATAAGAGGAAAGTAGGACCTAGTTCCTTTGTGGAAATGTTTTTGTTTATAGAAAGATTACAAGACATTGTTTACAGCAAATCAAATGAGATAACACAAGAAGACAAACAATCTAGTTTAATAAGGACTGATTTTAAGAAAAACTTGATTTAGTACCACTGGTTTTTTTTTAAATATGTGCGCTCATAAAGAAATGGGTCCTAAGATATCTCGGTTCAATGGTTAATGAATCCATGAACAAGACGAAGACAGGAATAGACAAGTAACAATAATTATTGAAAAAATATTATGCAACAAACGCACAGTATGGTTAGCTATTCCCAAACAGCGCAACAAATATAATTATTTTGTAACATGAAATTTTTTCAGACGCGAGACATGAGTTCTTGTAATAAATGCTCCTGAAATGAGATTAGCTGAAGCGGCAGTGACTGGCGTCAAAAAAATTTGGATTTGATATGGGCCCTACCAACTGTAAGAAATTTTTGCCATTTTCTTATCAGCTGCTTTACTGAGAGAGTGTGCTTTGCTAAGAACAAGGTCACCTACACGAAAAGGGTTATCTTTGCGATCTTTGCTATACTTAGCACAACTTGAAATGAGCACGCTTTAAATTTTTGAGGGCAGTTCCCCAGACATTACAAACATCCTTAGGATAGTTCAGTAACAAATCATTTAGATGCCACAAATTTAACAAAGGGTTATTTAGGACATAAGTAAACATGAAATTAAATGGGCTAGTTTTGTGAGATTCATGTTTAGCAAAATTGAATGCAATTTGCAGCCAAGAAAGATTTTTATCCCAATTTGTCTGATCCGTTGCATGAAAGGCAATGAGTGCTGAATGAAGGTTTTGATTGAAATGGTCCGCATGCGAAGGAGGATTGTATGTGGATAAAGTTATGTGCGTATACAATGAGAAAAGCACATATTCTTAAACAGATGAGAGGTAAATTATGAACAGTTATCAGAAACAATTGATGAAGTTGTACCAAAATTTTGGAAAATATGTGTTTGAAGAACATGAATGGTGGAAATAGCATCAGCTTTTCTAAGTGGATTTAACCATACAAATTTAGTGAAAGCGTCAACACACACTAACAAAATATTGTTTCCTAATATACTTCTAGGAAAGGGGCCAACAAAATCAATAAACAGTTTTTTCTCCATAGGTTTTTCAGCTACCTCAAAAGACAGAAAACCTAAATGTGTATTCTGTGCTGGCTTACTCAAAGCACAAATTTTGCAACATTTTACTATCTCAGAAATTCAGCATCCATGGTTTTGTGTTTTCCTAGATGAGCACCAAGAAGGGATGAATGAAAATATTAAAAAATCATAGCTTTCAGGTGATCTGGTAATACTGTTAAAAAGCGGGATTTTAGGGGGGTGTAATATGGGAGGAAACCTAACATGTGGAGACTACACCAACTGTTTAAACGTTGACAAGAGGAGGGGTAAAGCCTTTAAGTATCTATAAAATATAACTCAATGTTTCTAATCTTAGCAGTACATCAAAGGTGGGAAGTGGGGGGAGGTGATAAACAATCAAAACACACCTGAAACTATGTTAACTCATAACTTAAGCACTAATAGCATTAATATGTCAACACAAAGTAAACCCTCATTTCCTTTTCGGCTGGGGATGCTCCTCTCAACAACACTCACATAACAAACTCCTCTTTAACGGTTTGCATCAACAACAAAACAACAAAAACTAAAGGGTGCTAAAATTCTCTCTCCACCACCAGACTTTTTGTAGAACATAACTCATGGTAGGGACTGCTCAACTTGGCATACGAGATTACTAGGATCTTTAAGACGGGTGCTGACACAAAGATGATAGGGGGGTTTAGTTAAAAATAAGAAAAAAAATAGTTTAAATTTAATAACGAGATTAATAACGTTACAAATTATATTAATAATAATTCTTCAAATCTCATAAAAGTTTAAGAACATCAAAAAGATTAAAAACAAATTTAATATCAGATTGAGGGGGAAGATTTCTTCAAATTTAAAGCAATAAAAGAAGAGTAATTTTCAAATATAAATTTACTATAGTCAAAACGTCAAAAAAGTACAGCAGGGTGGACAACAATAAATAATCTCATTAACCATTAATAAAAAAAGGAAACAAAATTTCAAATATCAATTGTGAGTATCAAATCTGAATGTAATAAAAATAATTTACCATGTACATATTATGTTTAAAATGAGTATTTATCACTCAGAACATCTGAAATTGAATGTCTAGCTCACAAAATAAAAATTACTTTTATTTGTTAACAAACAGCAAATTTTAATTCGGGCCTTCAGCAAAATTTGATAAAAGTTTTTTAATCTTGATTCCATCATAAAACTTTTGTCTTTACAAAAACTCTGGGAAAATGCAATTTCCCAAACTTGCTCGTAATTCTCCAACCTGGCCCACAAACTAGGCGACTACAGGGAAGCGTCAATCATTCTAAAAGGGTCAGCCAGTTAAGCAACAAACACTAATTGCGTCAACAAATACTAATTGCATCTCACTTATTTTAAAAAGTCCACAAGGGCAAAACTCATGCGAGTGATCTCTCAACTAGGTAACAAAAGAATTAAACTCTGGCCTTTCATTGTCATCGAAACTCTCAAAGAGGATCAAACATGTTACAACTAAACAATTTTGCTCAGCCTTTAGTGTTATCGGAGGAAAAACCTAAATTATCTCTACACGACTACATAGTAACACAAAAAAAATAAATGCTACGTATCTGACTACATTTTGAATAATCACCGAGGCTCCTCCAGGCCTCAGACTGTGTTCAAATAATGACTCCTACACAGCTGTCTCACGTCTGCTCTGATCGGAGGTTCAGCTAAGATTACTCTAGACGCTGCTGTGTCCTGAACGACCCGGCTCGCCACCCATGCTGCAGCATTGCTGTTGCTGGGTAGTCTTCAGCCAAACTTTGCCTCTGGCCACCGCCGCCTCACCCATACTGTGCTTCAGCTTCCTACCTCTTTCCCCTCGGATGCTCTAAAGTCAACACACGGCCGTCCTCTAACTGTCCGCCACTTCAGCAATCCATAAGTCCTGTTATCGCCAGCTAGCTGCCTACGCTGTGTTCCTGCCCAGTCATCCAATGCGCGCGTGAACACTTCCTGCGCCCGACTGACCAAAGGAAAACCCCACTCAGCTCCGGCCCACGGCCGCAACACATGAATGCATGAACCCCGAGTGTTCTGGAACCCATCCCAGCCATACTGGCTATAACTTGGGTGAGCTTTCAATGAATTTAGAAAAAGGAAAACTAATTAACCAAACAACAAAACATCTACCAAATTAAGTCCAGAAGGGAGCCAAAGTAAACAAAAGCTAAACTTCAAATGCCTCAAAAACAAAACTCAAATTTAAAAAAAATAATAAAAATTTTACAAAACTCAGATCCAAAACTAAAATCTAACAAAACTGAATAAAAACGACTCAACTGAACCGAAACAAAACTAATCCAACATTAACCTCTAACTACAGAGGTATATCCAAACAAAAAAAACGGGGATACTAACTTAAAACCAAAAAAGCTGCGATCCCCAACGATCCTAAAGTGTTCTACATTGGTACCATCATACGAGACAATGCATCAGCAACTACATTTTGAGTACCTTTAATATGTTGTACTCTAAATTTCAAGGAAGAAATTTTTACAACCCATCTAGCAATTTTACATAATTGTTGGGGATGAGCCAAAATCCAGACAATGCCTGGTTGTCAATTTATAGAGAAATTCAGCATGTTCAAGATATTGCGTAAATTTATCTATGGCAAAAACTAGAGCCAAACATTCCAGTTCATAAATTGTAGAAGATTTTTCTTGGAGTAAGGGTACGAGAAGCGAATGCAATTGACGGAGGACAGCCATCTATCTCCTGAGCCAGTACAGCTCCAATAGCTTGACTAGATGCGTCAGTTTGGAGAACAAAGTCTATACTAAAATCTGGCATACATAACACAGGATGATGTATGTCATTCTTCAGTGTGTCATTCTTCAGTGTGTCGAAGGCCTTTTGCTGCTCCTCAACCCATTCAAATTTAACTGTTTTCTTTTCTAAGTTAATTCATTGATGCTGCTTTTTCAGCTAAATTAGAAACAAATTTACCAAAAAATGGTATCATACCAATGAATCTAGCAATACCTTTCACATCACGAAGATGGTTTGGGGGGGGGGGGGGGTAAATATTTAATCCCTTAGTCCTATCAGGGTCAATAGAAATTCCACTGGAAGAAATCCTATGTCCCAAAAATGATGTTTCTTTCACTGCAAACCTAACTTTAGAAGGGTTAACAGTGAGATTTACTTTTTCCAAATGAGTGAATACTTTCTTTAAGTGATCTAAATGTTGTTCAAAACTGTCTGAGTAAATGACTAGATCATCCAGATAGTTGTACACAAATTAAAATTTAACATCATGAAAAATCATATCTAAAAGTCTGGTAAGTACTTGGGCACCTGTGGCCAAACCAAACGGCAGCACATGAGTAAACTAATACAAATGCCAAGGAACACTAAATCTGGTAATTTGTTGGGAATCTTTTGATTGGGGAATTTGGTGGTACGTTGCGTTCAAATCAATGGTTGTAAAAAATTTTGATTTTCCAAACCAACTGAAGGCTGAATGGAGATCAGGAAGAGGTACAGATTCAATTTCGATATTTTTATCCAGCTTATGGTAGTCCAGAACCATGCAATATTTCTCATTGGGTTTTGGTATCAAAAAAGCGGGACTAGCATATTGGGTAATAGACTGCTCTATGACTCCTTTATCTAATAACTCCTTGACTTGCTGGTTTAAAACTTCCATCTGGGTTGGTGCCAATCTATATGGATGACTCTTGACATTTTTTTTTTGTGTTGAGCAATTTGATTTGGTATTCTAGTAATTTAGTAAGCCTAACTCAGTAGTAAGTACATTAGGAAAGTTTTTGCATAAATTTTCTATAGAAGAATGCTGCTGTTCATTAACGTGCTGAAAAGAATCTAAGATCTGGTTGAACTCTGCTTTATTAACATAAGAAGTATTCTGTTTTGTTTGTGAGCCCACCAATGGTATTGTTGTGTTTGGAGTAAACTTAAAAATAATATTTTTGTCTTGTATATTAAGTATTAGGCCAGTAGCAGCCATGAATTCTGTGCCCAAAATAAAATCTAACCCTAGTGGTTTCGAAACTAGACATCTGTGATTTCAAGTAAAATGATCCTTTTTTAACTTAACAGTGGTGCAACAAGAAATTAGCTAGGGCTGCCTAGAAGCAGTGTAACATTAGACATCTGAAGGTTCAACAGACTTCATTGAGTTTAGTTCCTTCAATTTCTCAAAAAGTTTTACAGAATTAATGGTACGAGCAGATCCAGTCAACAAGAGCACTAACTTACAATGGTCCTAATTTTACCTCAACATGTGGTCTTTTGATTACCCACAACATTGGGGAAATTCACATGACATACCGCAAACCTTTTCCTTTTGACATGGTCATAAGGACCGAACAACTGTTGAAAATTTTGACGAAGTTTCACATGAATTAACAGGTGAGCATTATATTGGAAATTGGCAAACTTTCCTGAATTTCGAGGAGAACTGCTTACTTGTTGTCCTTGCGCTACCAGTTTTTTTTAGAAAACGACACTGGTCAATCTTATGGCCTATCCTCTTACAGTATCTACATGTAGGTCTTACACTAGCAAGAGATACGGAGGGAGAAGGGTATTTGTCATCCTTCATATCCTGTGGCTGTTCTTTTCCTTCAGTGACTACATTAGTGGAGTAATGATTAGGCATTTTTTCTTTCTGAATCATGAAATAACCTATGTGTCTTGAAAATGTATTGCCTTTTTTGGTTTGCATATCTTATATTTTGTGAATGTATACAGACTCAATCTAATTCAGCAAATATGTTGGGTTTTGAAAAGAAAACTAAACGTGATTGCTCTTGATGTTCCAAGCCCTCTAGTATTGTGTTGACCTCTTCAGCGTCAGGCAAATTTAAATGCAAAATTATTGCGGCTTCTCTAACACTTATTACATTGACTGAAAGTGCTTCCTCAGGTTCCTGTAACCTATTGAACATTCTCAGTTGCAACTGAACACGTAACCTTGAGGGTATAAAAAAAATTACATATGTCTGCATGGTAGACATCAGTTGGCTTGTTGTGACATAGCTTGACTTCACTCGGGTTACCTTGGGTAAAAGGAAAAATTACTTCAAGCAGTTGTGCTTCTGGCACAATTTTACTTTGTTGGAGTCTGATGATAACTTTCAAGAATTCTAAAAATGTGGGTACATTCAAACCAGCAGTAGCGGGGAAGTTATGGAGTATGTTTTCTAGCAGATGGGTAATTTTGCCAAAAATTGATGAGTATTTGGCTGGTTGAGAGGGTGAAATGTGGACAGGTGCACTGGAAACTGTGGTGGGGTGAAAGTAATATGAAGTTTGGATGGGTTTTGTGTTGTGTTGTGGATGGAATGGTGGTTGAGGTTATGTTGGAAATGTGTAGGTTGGAAACTAGGTTAACTGCAATGGGTTTGGTAGTGATAGGTATGTGTTGTGGAGTTGGATTGACATTAATGCTGGCAAACTGTTGGGTGACTGAGGTGGTGGTAGTGGAAGGGACATGTACATCTGTATGATCGATTGAGAGTGACTCCAAATTGGAGCGGGGGAGGGGGGAGAGAAAACAACTGGCACAACAGGACACCAATGCCTAGCATCATGGTCTGGGGAGCAATAGCCTACAATGACTGTATGCCTCTGGTGTTTGTTGAAGGAACACTGAACCATCCAGCCCATTTAATTTCAGTTCCTACAACGCCAAAGAGATGTCTTCTTCCAGCAGGACAATGCTTGTGCACATGTCTCGTGTTACCCAATGTGCTCTCGAAGGTGTTCATAAACTCCCTTAGCCAGTACGATCACCTGACCATCCCCAATGGAACATGTGTGGTACATGATGAGACTGTGTTTGGTGTTGTCTGCAATACCAGCAACAAACTTCCACCAATTGCTACAACAGATGGAATTAGCATGGAACCCTATTCGCCAAGATGACATCAGACACCTTTATGATAGTCTCTACACACAACTTCTGGACTGCATCACATTGCTAAAGGAGGCTACACAAGATACTGACATTGTTGTTCAAGAGACACTGTAATCTCTGTCCGTAGGTGTATGACCCTGTGATTATTATCATATACAGTGTACAACCTGTAAAATTATTCACTAAAACCATTATTCTTTTGGGACCATTGCATCCGGGTGTTAATTTTCCCCCATATATAAACCTTTTTTTTGGAATCTCTTACACCCTAAAATCATATTACAACCATGATTTGAATAAAATCGTGATACAACCTAAAGTACCTTAAACATTCTGTGACACAATATAGTGTTTGTAAGCTTGGATGATATTTCCATATTTTTCTTAATTTTTCTTGTTTTCTAATCAGTGATGAAAGAGTACATACACATTAGTAACAGCGGCGCAATACCTGGGGAGAAGGTAATCTTCACTACCTAAATTTTGAATAAGGAATAAAAAAAATAGCATTAGGAACCTCCACTCCAACTAGTTACGTCTTACAGTAAAGTATTGCTGCCATTGCACTAGCTGAAAGTAACTATTTTACAAAAAAATTCCAGCAAAAAATTGTGTATTTTATTTAAAATTTGTTCTCAAAGGGAGAAAATGGTATAGAATCTGTGTGTTTTGTGAGTGGCAGTTAGAATCTTGCATTCCTGATCCGTTCAGTCATTTGGAGATAGCTAGTTCGGTAATTCATAAAATATGTATAGATGGGTTTCTGTAATTGAAATGGTGATCATGCAGTAATCCTTAACAGATACGATTACATACTAGAAGCAGAGAACCAGATGGACTCATCCATCTAATGACCCCTGCCATAAGAACCTAAAGCCAAATTCTGTAACCATATCAAACAGTTTCTTGCATCTCAAGGCCCACTCCAGGGTATTTCTCACCAATTGATACAGCTTCTAACCCAAGAGAAACCCACCACACATGTCCTTTACTTGTTTCCGAAAATCCGCAAAGAACATAGGTCACCTCCAGGACGCCCCAGTGAGTGTATTGGGATGCGCAGCCTCGCGGAAAGAATCTCGGCACTTGTGGATGCTCGCCTTCATACTTGGGTACAGAAGCCAGTTGCAACACATGCAGCATCTCACAACCAGAACTTTGATGAAAGTTACTCAACCAGAGTGGCGAGGGCTCTATCTCTTTTTAATAATACTACAAAACTGCATCGCTGGGACCTGGCCCACCAATTCATTATCATATACAGACAAACACCTGGCCTAAACATAATATAACTCTCCGCCACATTTCAAATTTCCCCCCCTCTTCCTAGTTCACCAACCACCGCTCACAGGACTTTAGTGTGCCCCCACTCATAGCCTGATGAAGCATGTCTAGCCAGCGAAATGTTGCTCAACTGCACATCCACATGAAAAACGTGTTTGTCTAACTTTTGTTGGTATGTGTCTATCTGTTATTACCACCCTGTGAGTACTTGTGCATTCTGTCTTCTCTTTATAATGTAATTAAAGTATTCAACTAAATGAGAAAAAGGTCAGTAAATCAAAATGCAGATTAACCTGCACCTCTGTGTATGGAAATGTATGCATCTGGTCAATAGTTAGTTGTGTTCGCAAGTAATGCTACTTGAGTATTGAAATAACTCCACACTTCTGGATATCTGAATCTACAGGAAAAGATTTTGCACTGCTAAGAAGTTAATTGCACATCTATGATAAATGAAAAAGTAATATGTACTACAACTTGTGGTCTTTGGTCACTTAAGTCACAAGTGACCTGAACGTGAAATAAGAAGTGAAAGAGAAATATTTAGCAGATATGGCCATACAATGCTTCCAATCACATCCAGAATTAAAGTCCACGTTTCTGTAGTACCAGTGATAAAAGATTATACCAGGTTGCTACACTATTGCTGAAGTTATTTGCATGTGCAGCGTGGAATGATGCACCGTTGATGTTGTAAAGCTGTTCAAGAGTAGTGAAATATTTGGGGATTTTCTAAATTGGAGAATCAAACCTCACTGAAGCAGACACAAACATTTGCTCCGATACTTTGATAGATTGAGACAAATGCAAATTACTGTCTGTGTCCTAATACATGACCATGATAAAACATTTCAAAGGCATAAATGTGTGTGTGTGCGCGCGCGCCTCTCTCTGTGCGTCTGTCTCTCAGTCCCTCTCATTCTTCCAAACAGAATTCTCAAAGACTTCAGTCCATGTTAGGCAAAGTAGACAACCAGCTGACCCCATTTAATTAAATTCTCAGTGCACAAGGTGCCTAGCATATTCTTGGTGATTTACAGATTTTTTGTTTGTGTGTGTTGTGTAAAATCACAAACTACAGCTATTGATCAAGGTGAATATTCTTAATGTTTTTTAAGCAATGATATTTGTTATGTAAACAATTAGAAAATTATGAAGCTATGCTGGATGTATGGGATAGTTGCCATTATTTTTCAAACTATATCAGCATTTACTGTATGTAATATTTTCCTTGTGATTGGTTGGTTGGTGATGGTGGTCTGAGAGAATTAAAAATATTTGTATGGTTTTGTTTTGCTTTCTACTTAAGCACTGGGATTAGGTGTGAACCTGCACTATTATAAACATTTGAGTGTAAATGTATGTCTTTATATAAACTGAATGCACCAGTTTCATTTATTATTCCAATTACAGGAAGCAATTTGTCATGAAGGAAGCAAAGCCACCCGAGCGATCTTCTTACGAAGTGGGCTTATTTTTACGACAGGTTTCAGCAAAATGAGTGAACGTCAGTATTCTCTGAGAGCACCTGCCCACCTCAGTGAACCAATTGTAATGGTAGAACTAGATACAAGTAATGGTGTAATGTTCCCGTTGTACGATCCAGATACAAATCTTGTATATTTGTGTGGAAAGGTAAGTAGATTTATAATTCACATTCTGCAATTCTCTATTTTTTTTTTTTTTTTTTTTTTTTTTTTTTTCAAAGTATTTGTATTTCTCACATTGTATGGCCTGATACTCTCTCCAGAAGAGATCATTTATTAATTTAATATGTATCCAGGGATGTTGAACTCTGTCTCTATGTACAGCCAAAGCTCATTTATCAGATGATTCAACACATTTTTTGACTGACAATAGTCTTTGTCATGCAAGTGACATAGTGCTACACATACTCAAAACCTGTACTTGACACTCACTATAACTTATTTTTTTGTAATTTCTGAGCCCATATGTGCAATTCTTCTTTTGTATTGCCTTTTTTTAAAACAAGTTTGTGTGTACTAAAACTTTATAGCACAAACATGCAAACTAAATATAATTATAATGATGGTAATCTCATTTTATACACAGAGGTTATGAAGCTATTTAACCTAATGGGTGAATAATTGGAAAGGTACATTATGTTCTCGTGACTTCCGGAAGAGGGGGTCATGGTGGTGCAGAGCTCAGATTACTTGCTTCCTAACTGGGTGAACTGGGTTTATTTCCCAGCGGGGTTGCTCCCAAATTTTTGCATGTGGGAATCATGCTGGACAATGCTGCTGGTCAGAGGGTTTTCTTGTGGAGCTCCCATTTTCCCCACTATTGTATTCTGGCACTGCTCCATACTCACCTCATTTCAACCTCATCATATCTCAAGACCTCGATGTTAAGAGCCACCCAAATCTCGCCACTTCAGTACACCACACTCAAAGAAGAGTGGAATTAATTTTGTTTTGTAGTTCTTCAGTTGTAATGTTTTTGTTGGTCCCATTATCATTGGTTAATAACTGTTGCAGCTGAGTCTGCAAGCAATGAAGGCTTTTTTTTCCTTCTTTGGTCATCCCGATTGTTTTATACAACGTTCAATTTTCTCTTACCAGTTATAAATATTAAGATTTTTGGCCCATTTTTGTGCGTTAGATGTATTAAATCTACTTTTTGTATATCATTGTGTTATAGTTTTTTCCGTTGTTGTAGTTTGTATCCTTTTGTATATTTTTGAAAGTTTGCTGGTATTCGTAAAAGTGATCTTAGCTGTTTTCTAATACTTGGTGGTGCCCTTGTTTGTGTTTCCCTAACTTCTCCTCCTTGATCTGGGATCTGGTAGCATATCTGCTAGTCTTCTCTAATTATCTGTTAGTAGTTAATCCCATCCAGTGCCTTGGTTTTATAATATATTTTAATGCATCCTTTAATTTAACATTGCTATGTTAATTTTAAATATTGCTGTTGGCTGTTTACACAGAGAGTGGAAAGTAATTATAAAAAAAAAAAAAAATTACTATAGGAACAGAAATTTAGGGGGAAAAAATTTTAACAGTGAAGTTGGATCATTATTTTACTCTAGCAGACATTACAATTAGAATTTTTTGATACCCTAGAGAACTAGGCCAGGGGAAATATCACAGTTTTATAGTGGAAGGTAGATAACTAAAATTAATTAGTATTATTTATATTATGTTGAGTATGCATACATGCAAAAGCTTTAGTCTACTATAGTCTGTCTCATTTAAGGTTTCCAGAATATGACAGCTACTGCTGCCAATGTATTTAAAGTGTAATACAGTAGCGTAATATTTGAAATAACGAATCTCAGCTGACCGCCGTGTGAAGCAATGGTGGTATCCCTGAATAACATTTATTCTTTCTTACATCGGCGAAAAAGATAATAGTGCACAGTACAAATAAAAATATAAGTAAGCATTTCGGAATAAACCTAAATAGTATTACGTTGTAGTATTCTGTATAAGGTTATTAAACGTGTTTATAGTTTCAAATTTGTTAAATTGCATAACAGAAATAATGAAAAAAGAGGGCTGTTTATCTTCACCAACCAGCGATTGGTCGCCATGTTATTGTGAGATGTGATTTTTGTGTGCGGACGTATCAGTTTAGAAGTTCTAAATCAAATTAATGAATTTTGTGTGAATAGTTATTTTAAATGCACGGACTTAAAAATCCTTCATGCAATCACGAACAGCAGCGAGACATTGTACGTGTTGCCAAAGAAGTCGAAGATATCTTACTAATGGGAGAACTCGAAAGTCGTCCAGTGGTATTAAAAAAATAGAAACGACCAGCCAATTGCTGGGAATTCCATCAAAAACTGTTGCAAAGTAAATAGCGACAAATTATGTATGTGAATATTTGGAGTGTGGTGTATTTTGATGGCGAAATGTAAATATCTTAGGCAAATGTTTGTTTGTTCTTTTATAAGTAAGGTAAACATGTTAAGTTTATGTGCGGGTTTTTAGCAGACAGCATTTAAATGATCAGCATTCATTTCATTTCTTAGAATATGTTAATGTTACAGTTGAATTTATTTTTGTTTGGTCAATAAACAACAAATAGTACTTATTGACTTCACCAAATCATTGAGGTTATATTGCTCGCCTATGTGTGTAGATCAAAAACACGAATGCAGTTATAATTAGATACTAATTATTTAGGCCTAATTACGTTAAAACTGAGATACGTAATGTTTTGTTTGTCCTGAAAGACTGTGTAAAGTACATTTTCTATGTGGTAAATTTTTTAGCTATGATGATAAATACTAATTGTATAGAACAACACATTGTATTGAAATTTTTTTGGGGACGATGGGCATGTATATTAAATATCCACTTTACTGTAATAGTACATGCGGCCATTTGTTTGATGTAATTGCCACTAGTTTTCATTACTTAGTAGTCACAGGCCTACCAGTCTTCACCATTTGTAAGGAACTTTTTTGTATATGCTTATTTTACTGTAATTGCTACAAATATGTTCAGTAATTATTGATTGTAGAAGACTTTTACAGTTCTAATTAACTATTTCTGTGTATGATTTGATAGGCCTAAACTTATTGTGTTTGTTCACTCCCCAAATGTAATTTTTTTAAGGTACGTCTAATTGTGACATTGCCTTTACACAGAACTCGAGCAGACTTTTGTTTTCTCATAGTTCATTTTACTGCTCAGTTGTGAATTAATGATTTTTTTTATGATACTCTCATCAATTAACTATGTGAGATTCACATTCTTTTTTTAATGAATTCATTAAATTTTTCGAGAGGCGTACAAAGAAGGCAATTCTGATCATACTTCGGGCCAGGTAAGTTCTCGTAATCTCCGTTAAATTGTTTTATCTTGCCTCAAAAATTTTCCTGTTGTGAGAGTTTCAAACTTGCAAGTCCAATGAAATTTATTGATAAAAAAAATATATTTTTTGTGTTTGTGATTATTGATTTGATGGTAATTAATAATATCTGTTTAATTAATTGTAAGAATATGAATATATTTTATTGATAGTTTTTTTGATAACACAATGTAGATGTTACCATCAGAAATTAAAAAAAAGATCTGTGTAATCACATATTTTCCTCAAATTCACATGATGATGACATGTTTTGACAAGTCACATGGAAAGCACATGGTGGCGGAAGGATACGTATTATGTTTGTTTATAAGGTACTACTTTCATGCAATGTGTCAAAATATGGAAACCTTACACGAGACAGACTATATGGAGGATTCAATACATTTTTTCCTATTTTTTGTTTCTGCATTATTCTTGTAATTACACAATTTTTTTGCTGTGGCATACTTATTAAACAATATCTAAATTGAAGTAACAAATCATAACATTTTCAGGTTTAAAAGTCGCAATCATGACATTTATTAGACAATAAATTAATTACATATCTCATTAAAGGGTTGGGCAAATCTTCAGATCAACACTGAATAATTGGTTGACAAGTCTGATATGAATTCCTCCAAGTAAAACATAGCAATCAAAATTAGATTAACATAATACATGCTAAATTATTACAATTTTAAAAATGTCCATACTGGGCAACCTAATAAACTGCTGGTTTGGAACCACAACATTGAAAATTATTAACATTTCTATAAATTACCATACCAGGTGACCACGGGTCCTTTCACAGCTGGTCCCTAAACTATACTCTAAAATTAGAATAAAAAAAATAATGAAAAAATACCCTTATTGAACTGCTATAGCCCAGCCGAGATAAAAAAAAACCTGTGATCTCAAACTTATAAAAAATTCTGAAAATGCAGAAATATTTTTAAAGGGTTAATGGTGTGACAAAATTCAAACTTGGAATAACAAACTGATGACTTACATGCACAGATCTTGGAACAAACCCATTTCACCGCTGCATCATACTTAGCCACACACACACATCACATAAAACAAGTTTCATGAAGGAAGGCAACTTTAAAACAGGGATCAGCATACTGCGAAGCAGTTTACTACTTACAGCCACACCATATTTGGAAGGGCAAACCATAACAGACTTTAGAATAGACATTGACATACGTTTTGTAAAATGCACTACTACATATGAGTGACCAAACAAATTCCACATGATGTATTTCATACACAAAATAGTTTTTCCAAACCCACCATGACCTACTTGAAAGAAGCATAGCTAGTAGAGAAGTCACTAATATTTAACCCACAGTCAAGAGGTAAAGATGTAAAGTAATGCATTTGTGTGTGGACCAAATCTGCAATGTCACAAGACTAAATAAATACTAGCTGGCAAGCAGATAGCACTGACCCCATGCATGGGTGAAGAGGAGGAACCAGGAACATCTTCACTCTGCCTCTTTCCTATTCCTTCTATTTCCCCCAGACCTCCTTGGTTCTTCCCCTCCACCCATGCATGGGGAACAGCTCAGTGCTATCTGCTCACCAGCAAATATTTATTTAGTCTTCTGTCCATGCAATTTTGAGTCGCACACCCACGCACCACTTTATAATTTCATAATTTTCTCTCTCGACTGTGTGTTAAACACCTTCTGAGCTGGCCACGCTTTTTCAGGTTCATCATGGTGTGCTTGGCAAAATGGTTTTGTGTATGCAACACACAATGTGGAATTTACTTGGGCGCTGTTGCATGTTGCAATTTAGGAAAGGTTGTAAATTACATTGAGTTGCTTTTCTAAATTTGGTTCTGGTTTATCTTTCAAAATTTGGTTTGGCTGTAATTTAGTAAGCTGCTTTGCATCATGCCAATCCCTGTTTTAAAGTTGCCATTCCCTTCGTGAAATTTGTTTGAAGTAGTGTTCCTGGCACATACTACAATACTCGTTGCTGATGTACACTACTGTGACCAAGTATGATGCAGAGGTGAAATGGGATTGTACTAAGATCTGTGCACATAAATTGTCAGTCTTTTGTGTAGCGATGCTGGGGCTACCTCCACTCAAACGCTACAGTTTGTAGCATAACAAAATACTTAGTGGAAATAACCCCAAACATGCCATAAATAGAAAGCTCCGAGGATCTAGTTGCGTAGGTGTACCTCAGATTATAACTTATTAGCAACAATGTCCAACCAAAATTCCACTCCAGCACCCATTACACATGCAGCTGGTGATTAAAAAGAAAATGAGCAAGGTAAATTGTAAATAAAAAAAGATGTCTGGTAATTTTCATGCTCACACTCTGATTTTTAGATATACCTAAACAAGCAATTTGGTTGAATGTTTCGCAAATGTGGGAGCTATTGCAGAATTTCATTAATTAACATAATTTCTCATTATTTCACCTTATTTTGTGGTTCCCGAAAATTTCTAGGCCTTATGAATTATTTTTAAGACTTTCGTATTTTATCTTTGGCTGTGATGTATGTTTTCGTAGCAACACTTGGTGAAAAGGTTGGTTGTGACGTACGTTTTCATAACAACACTTTGTGAAAAGGTATTTCTATGTGGAATTTCATACTTTGATTCCAAAACATGCCTTTGAAAAACCTGTCTTCAACAACAGAGTATGGTTGGAAATCAAGCACCATTATTCCCCAATTGCATGGGTGATTGCCTTTTATCTTTGACTGTCAGTATTTAACTTGGGGCTTTGTGTCATTGTATAATGTTAACTGCTCTTGATTAGGTGTGTTATTGCTGGATGCAAGTAATTCTAACTGGTTTCTTTTGCTGATTTTTTAAATTCACTTTGATTGCGTGGATTCAAACTTAGCTGTCTCACAATGCTGGACGTTGAACCTGTTGGCATTTTTATATTTTTCTTGCACGTGCTGCACTGGGGTTCATCGTTATTTATTTTCATCAAATAGTTCCAAACTAGTGACCTACAATTTCTATTTGAATCAACAGACCTTGATTCGTGTGCTTCATTGGATGGTATTTCACTTTCACTTTCTTTGGAAAACCACAATATACTGATGGTGTTGCAACTAGTGTGTTACATTAAATAATTTTTCCTTCCACTACTATAAAGCCAGTATCACATCACCCTGCCAAGATTAATCACAAAATACTAACTTTAATTGCAAGCAATAAAAAGTATTTGAGTTCACTAATGTTCATTATTGGGTGTGTATTACAGCAGTGAACATAATTTAGTAAATCCAGAGAATCTTTGTAATGGTTTTGCATTGAATATGTATACTGCATCTGTTGAGGTTATGATTACAGTTACTAAAAAAACTATTTTATGGAGGGAAAATATACCTCCAGAAAAGAATGAAAAAAAGAAATTTGAAATGTGAAATTATATGTTTAATTATTGTCAAAAACTTACCCGTGAAGTATTTATCTCATTAGGTTGTCATTGCAAGTACTCCTGCTTTTTTACAACACTTTCTGTTATGCTAGTTGGCGATTCAGTAAGCTGATTTTTTTAGGCTCCTTTCAGCAGATCGCCCAGGGAAACTTATTGTAAGTTAATGAATTCATAAGTGGGGGAAATTGGTTATTATGCATGCGTGTAGACATATGTGGAATATAATTCAGTGGTGGCCTTGTTTGTTGACTGCATGTCTTCAATGTTGTGAATTATTGGAGAAAGAAGTTAGTGTTATCATTTTCAAAGATATTTAATACACTGATGGGACGTACTATCTGCACAAACACATTTTATTTACAAATTATTGTAACATGAGAAATATCTATCACCAACATAACATAACTTACTAAATAATGATGCGATTCAGCGGCTGTTGTGATCATGTAATAACAGTTGTACCTACTAGACATGTCATGATCAAGTTGAATTTTTCTTTTTGTGGCAAACAAAATGAGGCTTGGTTTGTTATATTCTGTGGGGGAAATAATTGCAATATATACTGTATTGATTTAATATTTTTTTTACTCTAAATGCTCAAGCTTGAGAAAGTAATACATTCTTAAATAGTTTCGACAGAACTCGAGCTCGTATTCAAAATTTTGAGTACTTGCACATCACTATTGAGCAGCATTGATTGTGTTGCTTCATTCAGTAAATTCAATGTTCATTGTACCCTTGGCATTCGTGAACAGTCATAAACACCTAACCTGCTAATGGCAACACCTTCAATGTGCATTGTACCCTTGGCATTCGTGAACAGTCATAAACACCTAACCTGCTAATGGC
The DNA here is from genome assembly GCA_029891345.1 of Dryococelus australis. Classification (NCBI taxonomy): domain Eukaryota; kingdom Metazoa; phylum Arthropoda; class Insecta; order Phasmatodea; family Phasmatidae; genus Dryococelus; species Dryococelus australis. The sequence goes on from CM057009.1 coordinate 322,276,866, forward strand.
AACACCTTCAATGTGCATTGTACCCTTGGCATTCGTGAACAGTCATAAACACCTAACCTGCTAATGGCAACACCTTCAATGTGCATTGTACCCTTGGCATTCGTGAACAGTCATAAACACCTAACCTGCTAATGGCAACACCTTCAATGTGCATTGTACCCTTGGCATTCGTGAACAGTCATAAACACCTAACCTGCTAATGGCAACACCTTCAATGTGCATTGTACCCTTGGCATTTGTGAACAGTCATAAACACCTAACCTGCTAATGGCAACACCTTCAATGTGCTTTGTACCCTTGGCATTCGTGAACAGTCATAAACACCTAACCTGCTAATGGCAACACCTTCAATGTCATCTTCACAGGAAAGTCGAGACGTTTCTATTTGTTCTATGACCTCTTCAATTTGGTAGTGAAGTGACAAGTAAATGTTTCCTCTATTGTCATACTGCGCAAGTTGAAAGGCATGTATATACTTTGGGTAACTTATTATACATTCATCATTGCAGCCCATTCTTGTCTGACCATGTTCAATTATGAGTTTGTGGGTATGCCCAATGTGCATAAACTTAACATCATCAAAAGTTTTCAAGGATGAGTTTGTGCTCTTTCAGTGGAAATGTCTAACAACCATGCCACAAACCTTTATTCTTTTGGTTGTCTGGAAATCAATATATTCATTTATTTCATGATTTTAGCATATTTGCAAGTGTAGGGACAAAAGATTGATTTATATCAAAAATGTCCACTTTGGATTCAGCAAACATGTTACACCACGTTCTCACTATTTTCACAGACGTCACGGACTGTGAAAACAGTTTTCCCACTCATGTCAGAACAAACCATGTCTGACTTGTGCCGCCTTCATACCGCACTACTCCTGATGGCTTAAGCTTAGTGTTTACTGTCATGGCTATGTTGCTTATGATCTTTTGCTCGCATATTTGTGTCCACAGGAAAAAGTTACTTGTTGGTGTGAAGGGCATATTATAATATGCGTACAATTATCAATTTCATAGAAATGATACAGCTTGGGGAAATGCACCTGTTGAGCAACTTAGGTATTTTGTTTACCATGGTATTTATTGCATGTTGCATCTTTATTTGGCAAATAAAATATACCACAATTTTCTCACCCTGTTGGCTTTCCTTCCAGCACATACCAATATGGGTGTGATTTGACTTACAACTTTTGCTCAGTTTTTGTGCTAAACTGTCAAGGAAATTATTCAATACTCACTTCGTAGTAAGGTGCTATGAATTGTGGTCCACTATGGTAATAAATGCACTGTAGTTTTAATACATCTTTGCATGTGTTTAGTGGATATAAATGGTTTTTTGTTATTTTTTATATTTTTTTAATTTCATTTATGTGCAATTCAGTGCTGTTCAGAAATGTATGTTTAGCAGTATTGATCCATTTTTTTAAATCTATTTGTTAGCTTCCTGAATCATACAACTGATGTATAAGTTTGCTGTAAGGTACAAAAGGACTAGTACAGTTCGTAAAGAAAAATTTTTTTATGCAAAGAAAGAAAGATCTCAGTTTCTTATACTGTGCTGTAATATGTGGTTTCCAGCCATAAGTTATCTACTGTATTTTTAAACCTAGAAATTTTGTGTCATGGGGTATAAGCAGAAGTTCAATATTTACTTTTACAGGAATTTCTGGACACTTATTATTAAATTAAGTATTTTTTGTTGTGAATAAGAGTATGGAAAATTATGTAATATTAAAATTGTATTATTCATCCTGAACTATAATTCAATATCTTGTACTGTACTGTTGAGGTTTACTTGGAATTCCTCTACATTATTACTTATTATTACCTGTGTGTTGTGGGCAAACATAGTTACTGCTCTTAAGTTATATGGAAGCTAATTTATGAAAATCAAGAATGAAACTGGTCATAATATAGTCTTCGGTTAACATTAAACATGATGCAAAAACCTCCTGTATTCCAAAGATTTGTTGTAACTCCCATTAAAAGACAGAACCAGCAAAAAGCTTTTGCAAAAAAGTGCAGTTTTTGAAAATGTTTCGTGTAAGACTTCACAATAGATTTCACAGCCTTCCACCACAAATGGAAATAAAAGGTGTTGGTTTTCCATGTATACACAAATCTAGTTTGTTTCCATGAGACCAACACAAACAAGTTGTTTCTGTAATATATTGCACAAATCATCATATGTGGTTCATTTTTAAATACGTGTTAATGCAATGAATAATCAAAATATTTTCAAAACAGTATAAATAGATGAAAGAGACCCCTGCTAACTGTTTTGTTTCTGATGATGTTGGATTGGCTGTGCAGTTATAAACTAGTGCTGGTCTGATGCTGCTGCCAATACCAAAGTACCTGCCAATATTTATAGTATCGGTATCATAAGTATCTGACAAAATAAATTCAAATACTCTGCGCCAATACCGCAGTTTACCTATTCTTTGCAGTAACACCAGAGGATAAGAAATAGGGTGGCAACTTTGGAGTAAGACAGACTCAAATGCTGCTGTTTTGAGGCAGCAGTTGCCATTCTTATTCTAAGAACTAAACTGACAGACTGTCACATAACAACCACAACCGGGAAGGACCAACAGGAAAAGCTACCCTGCTGAGAGATAATCATCTATAGGATGTGTAAGGGAGAGTGAGATGCCGTTTCCACTCCGCTGTGGCCTGCTGTGACAGGCGCTGTAAGAGATAATCATCTACAGGACGTGTAAGGGAGAGTGAGATGCCGTTTCCACTCCGCTGTGGCCTGCTGTGACAGGCGCTGTAAGAGATAATCATCTACAGCTTGTATTCGGGCCGGGCCGCCAAATTACCAGCGTTGCCTGGATCACACTGCAGATACACCTTGTCATTTCAGTATTTAAAATCTTTTAAAAGCGGTATGAAATCTGGTATTAATTAACTGACAACTGGCAGTGTTTCAATTTTACTCTCAATAAAATAAGGTTTTCTGAATTTAAAAACTATACATATTAATAATTTTTAATTGCCTGAATATAAGCAAATTTGAAGTATGCTGAGAAATAAGGTACACAACCTTGTAGATTTAATATTTTCTATTTGATAAATTTAAAACAATATTAAGTTGCCCTGAACTAAGATTGAAATTATACATATTAATAAAGTATTCTTTTGAGTGCTGCTTTTATTCTCCAATTTTGAAGAATTTATGTGAAATTAATTTACCTATTGTTTTGTATGTTTACCTAAAGCATCAAATAGTACATAGCGTGACACTGACTTAAACACAGATTCCCATCAGCTTTCTAAAATACCTTTATTGCTAGTAGAAGTCTTTTAGTTCAATACTCATGTGTTGTTTTCTCTCTAAAATTTAAAATGTCACAAATAACTATTTATCTCTTATTTTTACTTGTGTTTTTGTAGAAAAATTGTTTTATGTGAAAAATCCATCTTTTTGTAGGTACTTTAACTGTGCATCTTAGTGTTGGTTAAAACTGTCCAATTATTAAAAAAACAGTAAGTACACTTAGTAAGTAAATTGCTTTATTTAGAAATGGTGACTTTAGTATGGATTTTTCCACAGTAAGTATTGTAATGGGTATCGGTATCAGAAAAAATGTATCGGTACCAAGGGTATCTGCAAAATCTGGTATCAGCCCAGTACTATTAAAAACAGTCTTCAGAGTGTATATCAATATATTGATAGGACTTGAGTTGATATCTCGACACACCTGTTGAATAATTGATCATTCAATGCTAGTTTTGTTAGGCGCATTCTTTGTCTAATCTGTTTGCATACTGTAAAACATTTTTTAGAACTTTGATGTTCTTTGTTTTAACAAAGGTTAACATAATTTTTATTTTCCTTGAGAAACAATTTATTGTGCAACGAGAGCGACGTAGTAATCCTGACCAGCACACTTTTTTTTCCCACAGAGTGGAAAGTGTCCGAGTTTATTCAGAGCCTCAGCAAACTTTCTTTCCATTGTGTTTGCAACTTTGATCAATGTACCACCAGCCGGACGATACTTGTATAGAACTGTTTTTTAGCTGGTATTTGCGATGTTTTACGCTTGTGCATATTATAAAAACTTTTGTGAAATAAAATAATAGTACTGACTACATCGGGTGAGACGAGACGAACGATGACACAAATTACTTACGGTAGGTGGGCGCCAGCGGTGTTTCCCAGTCACCGCTCTGTGAGATTCAGGGTTCTCAGGGATGCTGTGGATTCTATGTGTCCGTGTCACCTGAGCGTCTTTACAAAACACTGGTCAATACTAAACAACTTCATCACTGAAAAATAGGTGGGAGATTTGCTGTACTGACGCTACAAGTAAACACACTGATTTGCACTGAATATATACAATTTATTGCTCTTCCATTACAAGGTATTGCAAAAATGAATTGGCGATTTAGAACTCGGACGTGTTTAGCAAATTCCATTGGGCTCTTACCACCAGATTGCAATTACTCCAGCGCACTCCTAGGTGTATGATTTGTCCAGGGTGTTTGAAAACACAGCCCCCACAAGGAAAGGATCTACAGCTGCTAGTGTGGACTGTAGGTTTTTCCTGGAGACAGGACACGGAGAATTACAAAATGAGCATTAAACACACGTGATTATTTGGCATTGCTAACGTGGACTCGTCGGGGCGTCTCCCAGCACGTGCTGAGTGTGGTAACGGCCTTAACACATAGCCTGCTAGAACGGAAATAATGTCACTGTACAAATTACACAAATATAGATGATACAGTATGGGACACAACATGAATGGTCACAATAAACACGCAGATGCGTGAAAGTATGTTTAGGTGGCGCAGATGCCGCTGGATACAATGCGTAGCAGACCACGTGGTGTAGGTGTAATTGTAATAGTTTTCATAAAAATTGGCAAATTGTCATCGGACAAAGTGGTAGCGGTATTGGGAAAATTATTCTCTTGAATATTTAAGCATTTAGAATCTTGTAGAATGCCTGATGGCGGGAAAATCAAACATGGAAAAGACTGCATGGTCATACACTTAAAGCGTCAATCACATGAAAATAAACGGAACCCTGAATAAAATAATACATAGAACCCTGAAATGAATTATGGCGCACATGATATTACACAAATAAACCCTCAAAGCGCATTGATGGTGCAGCTATTGACTTGGCGGCTGTTAACCACATGGTCGCAAATTATGTGGCCGTAAAACAATTTAACCTTAAAATACATACATAGAAATAAAGCCCTTAATATTGCACGCAGCAGTTAAACAGAAATTACACTGAAACACCTTTTATATAGGCAGATGACACCTGATTTCAAAGTTGTGTGGGCTACGTGGCCTCTCAGATATCTTTCCTCTTTTTCTCCTTGATTAAGTGTAAAAAACCACGAGGGCGCAAATTATTAGGTTGAGCGGAAGCATAAAGCTGAGGAAATGTCTGGCAAAATGTACACAAGGCAAAGGTTAACCAGTATATTAAAAGTGAGCTATGGTAATCTACATCAGTGCAAAAAGTTTGAAGTGCATACGTGACAGCGTCTTACCTTGCCAGCTCTCCTCGACGGACCACCCAGAGGCAGGGGTCACGTGGACCTACCATGACTGCGTACGGGGTTCACACAAGTGGAAGTGCTATACATGCAGAATAAAACTTTTAATATTAAAAGAAATCGCACATAATTAATTTGTATACATGATCACAATAAACTTTTAAATTGTGGATTTTCTGTGTTCGTTGATTGTTCTTTTATGGAGGTGTTTACGCCGGAATAATAATGTCCTTATTCTTTGCGGTGGAGCACATTTTGAATTTTAACCAAACATTGTACAACATTTTGGAAGATACATTTTTAACACTTGAAAACACTTGGAACTTAAAATAAAACATAAGACATACTTTACACTTTAAATATAGCCCATTACAGGAAATATCAGGTTATGGCCTCTTAGCACGTGTACGTGTCATGTGAGTGGTGAGCGCCATTATGGTCTTAATGCTGTTGGCTGTTAGCCGGCATCAGTACTAATTTCAAATGGTCATATGATTGCAATATACGCTTGCTGCGTACATTAATTTTTTTTTTTTTTTTTCTTATTTAAACTCTCTTTATTGCTCAGTGTTTTGGTGACACATGTTCAAGAATTTTAAACCTTCAGCTGCAGACTTATTTCTGTTAATATAAGTAATTCAAAAACACAGGTTGTCTAAACCTGCTGGAAGAATATGATTTTTGACACTCACCATTATTAGCTGCTTAGAAGTGAAAATTTGTGCAAAGAATGTCTTGACAAAAAGTAAGAAAAGTGTGTTCAGTGAACAGTGGTTGCTGGGCAGCAATTTCTCTGTGTGGTGGCGTCAGGGAGGTTATGATTATTCTGCATATTGTGTTATTTGCAGAACATATTTTTTGCTTAGTAACATCGGTAAAAGGGCAATCTCTAGCCACATGGCTGGGAAGAACACACAGAAGTTATGAGTAATAGTCCCAAATCAGTTTAAGGGCATATTTTAAGACCAGTGCCGCAACTAAAATACTGCAGCCTCAAGTTTTGGTAGGGTCATCTTCACAAGCAGAAAATGAGACAAAAGTAAGTTCAGACATACCAGTAACTAACACTCCCACTGAAAGTGATGCCCAGCCTTATAAAAAAGGAAATTTATCCTTCAAGAGTTTGTGTTGAAGGAGAATGTAATGAAATCTGAAATTATTTGGTGCATTCATACTATCATGCAACACCAGACTATACATGGAGGTGCATAGTGTGTACCATTATTTCAGTTAATGTTTCCAGATTCAGAAATAGCTTCGTAAATACAGCTTCAGAGGACAAAATTGGCTTGTACAGAATAATGGAAATTAACTTCAACAAAGAAACTTGTGTGAAAAGATTTCAATTATTTTCAGCTGTTATGCTTAATTTTAGCATTTATCATTAATATGAATGTGAATAAACTATTACTATCTCTATAGTCAGGGTGTCTACTGACCAGGAAAACCAGGAAATACGGGAATTGTACATGAATTCACTGCCCAGGTAAATTATGGGAATTGCACAGGATTTTAGTTGTATGTCCGGGAATTCGTTTCCCTCCTGCCTCTCCAAAAGTCTATAATGTGGTCATGAAAGCCAAAATGCTTGGTGGTGAAGCAGCCTCGCTCCTGATCTTGTGATTAGTGCATTAACTGATTTTTTACTGCTGACGTCGACTGCGCCTGTCGTGCTCTACTGGTAACGAACAGCAAAATACATGCATGTTGGTCGGACAAATGGACTCGCCCAGTATTAACTGTGGCCGCTTGCCATGAGCTGTCATGCCAGTTGGCTTTCAACGGTCTTTCGTAACGTACGATACAGTGATTATAAAATTGTGTCCATCTGGTAGCTACAGTCGTAATCTGTTATCACATGGGAAAAACACAATAATATTTGTGTACCAGGGGTTGCACTACATTATATTCATTCTAAAGTATAAATGCTTATAAATATTTAAGTCAAACCTCAATAATTCATAATGCCCGGAGCTGAAATTTTTAACTTCGAATCACATAATTTTGAATTTTAAAAAGTTTTTTTATTAGTTTTTTTAAGTTGGATCAGGTCTTTTCCTCAGAAATCAGTGGTGGCATTGCACATTTTAAATATAAGTATATGCAATATTTACCTACGTGCCTTTTGTAATTTTTTCTCAAAAGTAAGGCGAGATAAGCGCTGGCACGCTTTCTCACATTTTTTTGTTGGATGTAAAACACTTTCAACAAAATGGAGTGCAAAAATTAGCCGATGCATCTGTGGTTAAGTGGAATGGTACACAAAAGCAGCATATTTACCTAAATTTTGTCATGGGTTGTTTTACGGAGGATTTTTCTAAATGTTTGGCACTACAAGACTTAAATAATAATTTCGTAAACTGTGCTCCAAGAATAATCAAGAGAGTAAATATCTAACAAAGTAAGGAGTTCAAAATAGTTGTTTGGGTTTTGTCCATCCGAAAATTTCGTTAAACCCTTTTCAAAAAATCTTATGACAAAAATCTGGCAAATTATGTTTTCGTGCTCCATTCCTCTTAAAGGTGCATCACCCAAGACTTGTATTTTGTGTGTCGCGAGTCGAAGGTGCACGGGAATGATAATGGTGGTCCAGGCATGTGCATCACGTGCCACACCACCTCTATGTACAAGCCACTAAAACTGGTATGCAGTCTTTCCATCTGTAACTTGCCTCTGTGGCTTCCAACGGCGACTGTAATTTTATGGCATAATAATAAAGACATGTGTGCTGCACAGCCTCTACGACTTTAAAAACTTCAGTGTTCACCATTCCCAGTTTCGAAATACTGATATTGAGATAACTTTAATCTCCAGGCATGAAAATTTTCATAAATGACAACCTAAACATATAATACAAAAAGAAATGGAGTAGTTTTAAAATTAAATTTACTTAATGGAATCTTAGCACGAAATGGTTCTACTGGGAAAAAAATAATATGATGTAAACTAAAGATTTGGAGGTAAAACAAGTAAATTTCCACCACGAGTTTTCCCTTTTTTGCAAACAGATTCTGAAAATAATTGCCACGCATGGTCGCCTTCTTCCCCCCCCCCCCCCCCCCCAATCACCATTTTTTTTTTACCTCCGCTTGGAAGCTGTCAAAACATTTTCCTCTTCCTCCATTTCGGCATTTCTCTTCCTTCTCCAGGCTATTGTTTGTCAGCCGATCGTGGGAGTAAGACCGTAGTATTCCAAGCCTGCAAAAAAAAGGCAGCTTGGCAACTACCTGTGTGGAACTACTACACACAGTATCCCTATGGGCAGTGGTAGTTGAGCCACCCTTTCTCTGATGCCGTTTTGAGCATTAGATACCTGTCCAGATGTTACCAAGTCATGTTATTCAACACAAAACCACTCAAACGAAGTGTCATCCAGGTCAAAATATTTTGCGCAGCAATTTTTTTTTAAACCCATGTCCTTTCACTATCTTGATTTTCGACTGAAACAAGATTTTTCAATTAAGAGGATGGCATAGAAAGCGAAATACCATACGCTCATGCAAATCTTGTCTTGCAAGTCTCATTTTTATCCGCTTTCCGAATTATTACTAATTTTTAAAAATGGTTTTTGTATTGTACTTTTGCTTACTTCCACTTATATTACAGTAAAGTCCCGTTATAGTGAGATGTCACGGTTCCAGGTTCGATCCTCGCTATAAATGTGTCCTCTCTGTTTCCGAATTAGACCGATTATGATCTCCAGTAACGCCTACTACTTAAAAATTGCCCTAGAATTGCTTTTAAATTGTGTTCAAACCACCGTAACGTAAAAATATCCTGTTATATGAAAACTGAGTGTGTGAACATGAGCGGAAAATCTGACCACGCCACATAAGTATAGCCCTCAGCCTGCAATCAGTTACTCGGCCTACGCAGCACTGCCCTGCAAACGATAACTCAACCGTCACAGCTCCCCACGACCACCTCAAACCAAATAGCCATATTTGCTGGCATAATTCTCGCCCCTATTTTGCAGGATTTTAGTGCAAAAATTAGGGTGTGCTAATTATGCCAGGAATCGCAAAGACGCTTGTAAACATTAAAAGGGTCTACTGTAAGTAATTCCTCGCCATCTGTGGGGGATAGGTTTTTAAAAACACAGCACTTTATTTATTGATAATAGATATGAAGATATATATTCAAAATTAAATCACTCGTATACTGGGACTAGCAGCGAAAATGTTGCTTTGTGCACGTATCTGGGCAAGTGCCTAGATCCTCTGCAGATTGGCTGGGCGGGTGACTTGCTGCTGTCGCTCGGCCCTAGATCCTCGGGCGAGGCAGATGTTGGTCGGTCGATCATTACACGATTATTCTGATTAGCGGCTGCTGCCCGGTGCCCGCCACTGCCATCGTTACAGTTTCTGTTTACTTCGTAACAGAATCCCCAGTACTGGGAAAACATGACATGCACGTTAAACTCAGTATGAATTTCGATGTGTTCTCCTTTCTGAAAATGGGCTAAAGTAGGGGATGAAGTTAATTGTTGTTTGAACTCTCGGAATGCCCTTTCCTGGGCCTCACCCCAGCTAAATTTTTGATCCTTTTGCAGCAGACATGACAATGGTTTGGCAATCATTGAGAAATTTTGAACAAACTTCCGGTAAAACTATGTTAGGCCCAGAAAGCTTCTTACTCCTCTAGGGTCGGTGGGCCTCGTAAACTCTTTTACTGCCCTCACCTTATTGGGATGGGGTCTAATGCCCTCGCTATTCACTACATGTCCCAGGGCCTCAGTTTCCATATACCCGAACAAACACTTAGCAGGTTTTAAAGTTATGTTGGCCTCCTCAAGCCTCTTCAGGACTTGCTCTAACTTATACAAATGTTGCTGGAAATCACTACCTGCCACCAGAATGTCATCCAAATACACTAAGCATGTGCCCTATTTCAACCCTGCTAATGTTTTGTCCATGTACCCCTGAAATATAGATGGGGCTGTTTTTAACCCAAAAGGTAAGGTCTGAAAACAAAAAGTGCCCTCAGGGGTAATGAACGATATTTCCTCTTGGTCTTTTTCAGCTACCCTTAACTGGTGATACCCAGCATTCATATCCAGATGACTGAAAAGTTTTACCCCCGTTACGTAACTCAAAAAGTCGTAAATTCTAGGTAAGGGGTATTCATCGTCCTTCAATATGGTACTACCACGACGATAATATATGCACATCCGGTAGTCACCCTCTTTCTTTCTCACCAAGACAGCAGGAGAACATCAACTAGCGCTAACTGGTCTTACAATCCCATTTTTGATGTATTCCTCAACGTCATAGATTACCTCTCTTTCTCCTGGAGACACTCTATAGGGTACTGAAGTGACTGGTGGGTTATCACCCTTATCTAACGTCACCACCTCTTCCTTGGTTCTGCCTATTTGACTTGGCTTCCAACTGAAACAATGGTGATATCTATACAAGAGATTGCATAACTCACTTCTCTGTTCAGGCAGTAAATTAGGATTAATATCCATTTTAACTTCATCAGAGTATATCTACCTTAATTTCTTTAGAGGCTGAAACAGTATTCACCCTAGTGTCAGTTGTCTTGTCAAATTGCCACATTACCTAACTTCAAGCCTTTGGGCAAAATAACCTCGCTAACGGCTCTGTTGGTGACCCATAATTTAGTTTGCTTTTTAGTGCACAAAATACTGTGTGGTACCAGCATAGAGTGCTTGTCATACACATGAAAAAGAGGCTCGCACAAAACTTATGCTGGAAAACTAGAGATTGAGAAATCTATCAAATAATTTGTGCATACGAGGCTGTAGCCTAACCTGATATTTGACTACGACACACCGTATCCTCAAATTGGGGTCTGTGTTTTTGTCAGTCTCAATATTTAAAAGGGTTTCCTCTGCATCCTTTTTAGGGACTTTCCCAACGTCACCCTTATTCGTAGCTTCTCTGATGGCAATGAAGTCACATGTTCTCCGTTGTTGAGGAAATTTAGCCTCAAATTATGTCGACCATTCACATTTCATGATATCTGGGCCTGGTATCTTTGCAATAAGTATCACCCTCAAGTTAATCCCATTAATTGGAGCATGAACGATGCCTACTGGGTAAACATAACAGGCTCTGTCAAGTTTAAACCTCAAATTTATCATATGTTTTACAGCCTGTTTGTGTCCTGACATGCCTGAAAATACCTTTGATTCTGCCTCTTGCCAGAACTTGTTGGGAATGAGTCTCGTATCTGCCAAGGAAATAGCAGCTCCACTATCAACAAAGATGACAGTGGGTTGCCCTGCTTCAAGACAGAGGGGTAACTCCAATTGCTCGGGCGAACCAGTCCCCCTAACCTGATTCGTCCTCTTTAGTTTCCCACCTTCTTATCGTTTGTTGCATGAGGCCAGGTATTTATCCTACAGGACCTTCGGACATGCCCTGCTTCCCCACAGTTAAAACAAATAGGTAGTCCATCTGGGGTTTTCTGTGACTTATCAATATTTCTTTCTCTTGCCTGATTATTCACACTACCTGAGAAAGTACCACAATTTCCTGAGACACTTCTGACCCCTTTATAAGAATTGCTCTTGTTTTCCTCCTCCTGCAAGTATTTAACTTTGTTTGCCATTTTGCTCATTTGTTTACTCAAGAGGGTGACTGCTTTTTGTAGGTGAGCCATTTCCCTATCACCTACAGCTCCTCTAGTGTTTGTGAACTGTGCCACCATGCGATTCTTATCTGAATTAACCTCTGACCAATCTGGAGCCATTTCTCGCCTATTGTTCGCATACCATATTTACTCGTGTATAGTGCGCACCATGATTTTTGCAACAACTTCCAGGGAAAATTTTTTTTAAAAATAAAATTGCACCAAAAGTTTGTGGCGCCCTTATAGTAAACAGGGAACAAATTATTCTTTTTTACATTAATGTGTGGTGATTGTGATATGTTTGGAAAATGCTTTAATTAAATAACTTGGGTGCAAAAATTCAAAATAAAAAAATATCTGGAACCCTCATGCTCCTACTACTCAACATTTCCGGCTTCGTTTTTCTTTTTGCTCCTTTCTACATTTATCAGTGACCGGCTTACTTTTTTTTTACCGTGCTAGAATGTCACATTACACTTCTCTAAAAAATAAATGGTCTCTTCATCCCTTCTCTCCTCCCTCCTGCAAATATGACTCGCTAGCCTCTGTCACAGAAACAAAGAGGGATGGTGGAATTATTGACTGGCAACATCTGGGTGTTATTACAAGAGAGAGGGGGTCTTAAACACGTGGAATCTCTGGTTTGTGGCATGACAGTATGCTATTAGTTGGTGGTGGTTGAGGGGATGGAGCAGCGTTGCGACCTACACATAACTGAAGGGTTGCTGAGAGAGAAGGGAGAGGAGTGATGAAAGAGTGATAGATGAGACAACAGACAGTCCCGCCACGTCCCTCAACATCCTGGGAAAATTTATGGCTACCACTCCCCCTTGCTCTTTTTTTCCCCCGTGTATAGCGTGCACCCCAGAAATTCTTTCCTTTATTTAGGGGAAAAAAGGACGTAGCTACCTTCCTCGATATTCCTTAAATTTTTAATTAACTGTGACACCGACCTATTTTCTAGTAACAAAACCTTCTCCACAAGGGTTGGCTTCAAACCCCTCAGAATGTATCTAATTTTGTGTTCTTTGGACATCTGACTGTCGAGTTTGTTATACATACTAATCACATTGTACATGAACTCTTAAGTGGACTCGTCAATGCCCTGCACCCGAATCCTAAGGTACATCACCAACTCGGGTAAAAGATGTCTTAAGTTTGTTCGCAAGGGCCCCAAATGTTGTAAACTCATCGGCACGGCCACAATAACTATCGTACCAGCGTGCCACTGGGCCTTTTAGAAAACTAGGCAGGTACACAAGGAAGGAATTTCTTGTCATCCCAATTGTTGATGACAGCTGCTCTCTTAAAATTTTTGAGATACTCGGGCAATTCCTCAGTTTTCTTGCCAAAATAATAGCTGGGGTCAACGAAAAACCTACTGCTGCTATCCATTTCTGCCAAATTATTACAATTTTCAGGAATTGTAGTTCCTGAAACTCCCAGCTGAATTATCCCCTTCATACTGGTATGCTTTGTTCTCAATCAGAATTACTTTCTGGTGACTCGTATCCTCTTTCGATCCTAATCACTGTGTCCCTAACTGCTTTTTCTGTGGTACTACGCTATTTCCGTTCTGAAAACATATCAAATACCGGTTGCCATGTTTCAATGCTAGGAACTCTCACAGTTAAAAAAAAAAATTTTAATCAATTACCCAGGGATAGTAATGAAAATAGAAAAAAATACAGCATCCTAGATACACAAATAAATTAATTGCCATTCACAAATTATTATTTCAAACAGTGTACATGTACAACACACCACTCAAGAAAAAGAAAGCACACAAACTATACACCACTAAGATAAACACTTGTATGTAAAATAATAATAATAAGAAATAAAAACAAACTCAACTTAACTAGGTAAATATCAATACCTATATTAACAACTTAACCTAAACCTCAATAATTAAAAAAAAAAACTAGTAATCTATTACTAACTACTTACACTTAAGCACACCTTCTCAGCAGCATGCACGTGACGAGAGAGAAAAAAAACAACAAAACCAACCAACAACCTACATAAGCCACTTACCCAGAAATGTAGCAGGGGGGTGAAAAGAGTATTTCCCAACATGACCAATTCTCTCACAGTACCTACTACACTGCGCAAAATACCAGTTGACATGAAGTGGGGAGGGGAGAAAGGATGAAAGGGGAAAAAGGGGGGTAGAAAATGGTCTGTGATAAAGGGGGGAAACTAGGGGATGGGGAGGAAATAAGGAGAGGAGAGGCAGGAAGGTCAATAGGAGGAGGAGGTAGAAAAAATAAAGAAAAGTAGACTATAAATCCAAACACTAAGGGCAGTAGTTCCACCAATTTCTATCAATCACCAAACTCCCGCTTACAACTTAAAAGTCGAAGATTCACCTTAAAATAGGGGTCTTCAGGGTGCCCACAAATACCCCATGCTTACTAGTGATGTTACTGATTAAAGTCCCAGTTAACAGTTGACATCACCACCACCTTAACTTTGTGGAAACCTGGGAGTAAGTTCACTGACTTAATGCTGCAGAGAGGTGGGCAAGAATTGGGGGGGGGGGGGGGATTTAGGGATTGTTTAGTGACTGTTTGTTGGTTCTAAAAAATTCACCACCTAGGATGTAGAAGCTGGTATTCTTCAGTAATGGCCCTCTATGAAAACCTGAAATTATTTGATGTGCAAAGTTAGTTCCAATCTCATTGAATGATAAGTTATTAAAAAAAATAATAATATTAAAATATTTGTTTAGGTTTGTATAACAATGAAACGCATCAGTTTCAAATAAATTTCTACGTTTATGAATAAACAAATAAACTGGCAAACAATAACAATAAATGCAAAATAATATACTTCTGGCTTCAGTGAGTATTTGTATGATTTATAAAAAAGAGAAACAAAGAAATAGATTACTGTAAACTATATAAAATCTCAGAAGACTATAAACTCTTAAACAAAAAAAAAATCCAGTTGTTTCAACAGGTCATTACAAAAGTTCAAAAAGAAAATAACTTCCAGGTTTTGTTTTTAAAAAAAGAAAAAACGTTGTTACTGTTATCTGAAACTACTGTGAAAGAAAAAAAATTAACCATGTAATTTGCACGAAGAATCGTTAATGAACTTAGTTGTGGGAAAGTCACGAAAATAGTTACCAACTTGAGTAACCTTACAATATTTACATTTGTTTCTAAACACCATGGTTTACCATATGGTTTACCACAGTCTATAAACTCTCTATATAAGTTTAAGGGATTGTCCTGAACAGCAAGTACTATCTTAAATATAATTATCATATACTAAAATTTCATTAGGTCTTAAATTAAGAAAAATAAATACGTCCAAGAAAACAAATAATAACCACTACTATTACTTCGCGACCAGAGAACCAAACACACCTTCAACACAGTCATACCACCACACACGACTCAACAACCAAACAACAGACTCACCCAACCAACTACGACTCCTTACAAACAAAAAAAACAGGACTATTCCCTCTGAAAGAACACCTAATACACCAAGAAAAGTTATCTCACCTTATACAATGCTTCAGAAATGACGTCAACTGTAGCAGAACTTCTCATCCTCACACACACACACCATCTGCCTCTCGTACACTTTGAACTTACTCTAACTTTAAACCTACCCTAAGACTTAAATTTATAGGATTGACTGGGACCATTATTCCTGACCTCAGGAAAGAATGTCCCACTCAATCACTAACCTAAGTAAAAACAAAAAACTAAAGAAAACAACTTAACTCATTGTGGAGAGTTCTCGGCGCTATCCTCCGTACTGCGGGAGACACGCACACACGACCGACGCTGACTACATTACTCACTTCACTGCTCCCCTCGCCCTGAACTTGCTTTTGTCTTCTCGCCACACCTCGGCTTCCAGCCAATCAGCAGGTGGCATCCCCCCTCTGGACACCACCAGACCTTGCAGGAGGTATGTGACTACCTTCTTCTTTCCTCTGAACAATCTTGTCTCGTCAGGCTGGGATCAGCAGGAAGCACTCCCCTCGCCCCTGGCGGAACACAGTCACTGCTGCAAAAACACGGCGCCACAGCGTGCCTAGAAACTTCTACAAACATTACAGCATGCTCACAAAACTGTGCGAGGCTCAGCTGGCATCTGCTGAAGCCTCCATTCTTCATATACCAGTTTCCTAAAAATGGTCATTACAGAAACGACCAGAAAGGAACAAAATTGCAGCTTCACTTTGTCTGAGAAGGTTCGATACTGAAAACAGTAAATTCCTAGCAGACACAACAGACAAATTCCTAACCAGCCGACCAAGAGAGAAAAATCTAGAAGTCCCTATTGGTGAAGTGAAAGGAAAAATTAAGTCTAACCAACAAAAATGTATTCCCTCTTAACAAAAAATAAATTTAACCCACTAAACAATTCCTATCTCAAAACTGATAATTTGAACCTCCAAACCTAGCATGTGTCCAAACAAAAAAATAGAGAAGTTTACTAAAAAAAAATTGCTGATAGAAATTTATGGGCGTAACAACAGTTATATATTGTAATTGTTTTTCTGAACATGGGTTAAGTGATTACATAGTTTGCTTAAAGTTCCTTATTCTTATGAGCTAGGTTACAGGGTATACACACTTAGTTATTTCTACGCTGTGGCAGGGGGTAGGCATGGGCCTCCTCATCACATTCACGTTACATAAAGTTTACGCTCAGCTGCATGAGCTTGGCATGGGGTTAGCTCTCTGCCTCAATTACCTTGCAACATAGGAGTTTCACGAACGTGATAGTTTTATACGTGTGAATAGGGTGTGAGAGTTCTCTCCATAAGTATGGTTACATGATACATTTTATAGGTTATGTTTCGTATGTAAGGGGGGAGGGAGATTTGTAATAACTCAGATCCTCTAATCTAAAAGTTACAAATTTACAAGTACTCGTTAGAGGTGAGGTTGGGTTTACCCTAAAACACTCTTAATAACTAACACTGGTGAAAATGGGTGGAAGGTTCTCTTTGCTACCTTAAATTCACTAAGGCTAGACTACAGTATTGTATTTTCAACATCCTCCTATTGAGGTTATGGTGTATTACAAGGTTCCTAATTTGTTACACTTAGGCCTAACAGGTACAGTATTGAGTTTATTATCTACACTAACATTTCGGGGTATGTGTAATTATCACCGTAATCTACGTATGTGGTAGCCTTATTGGCTGGGGGGACAAGAATAGTTTTCTCGTTGTTTGTAGCGTACAGGGTATCTGACTCATCCAGAGTCCTGGGGTTGCCACCTCAGGCAATGCTTGTTCTAGTGCCGGCCTGGGCAGTACCAGCAACATGGCAAGGGGGTGGCAGGAGTCGGCAAGGTCGTGTTGTGCCCTGCAGGCGGTACGGGGAAGTGGGCTGGGCTGTTAGCCTTGGCACGTGCCATCTGTTCTTTCCCAGGGAGGGGGCGCTCATCCACCTCCAGGTCCCTTGCCCTGTCTACCAGCTACTCAACCGTCTGGGGCTGGGATGTGACTAATAGATTTCGCAGAGAGGGGAGGAGGGTGGGTATGATACTTCTGATGTGTTGGGCTTCAGTCTGGTTTAGATAAACCTTTTTTTGCAGGCATTCATAGCTCTACCTCCTCGTGTCTTTGCACGCGGAAGTGTAAGTCGGTTATTAGCTCGCTAAAGAGCTTATTGCCAGAAAAATGGGAAAAAAGTTGGGCCTTGAACTGTGGCCAGCCTTCCACAAACTCACCATATTTCTCCCACCATTTTTTGGCAGGACCAGTGAGATGATGGTGAACTCGGCTCACCCATTGTTTGCGTAGGATCAGGTGCTCCCTTAATTCTTTTCGCACTTTGCAAGGAATTTTTCTGAGTTCGCATAGGCTTTCCCATTAAAGTTGGGTAGCGTCAACTCACAGGGTAACCCGGGAATGATTGGGCTTTGCCTGTGTGTCGGGTTGCGGGGTTTGTACGCCTGCTCTCAGCGACAAACTTTGCACTGATAAACCTGGCCATGGTTTCGGATTCTCTTGTCCGTCTATCCAATGCAGACGTGTTGGAATTCTCTGTTGCATAAGATGCAATGAACTAAGATACCTGCCGTGGCCCTCACGCTCTGGCCATTGGCATATCTGCAGATCATCCTGCTTACAGTCATGACAACAGTATTCCAGCCTGTCTGTGAAACGAGGGGTATCCTCCCAGCTGATACACCCATATAATGATATTCCCTGTGACAATAATTGCACAGGATGGAATTCAGGCCGGTGCCTGTGTAGTTTGGCGTGGGGCTAGGGGCGTTACCAACCCCGGCGGCACTAACCTCGGGCAGTGTGCCGCGTGTATCTGGTTGACTCTTCTCTGAGTCTGACATGGTGCAAGTATGGGTGCCACGGGGTGCTTACTCGGACTCCCTGAAGTTGTGAGCGCACTCTTCTGCAAGGAGTGGCCTAAAAAGAAAAAATGTGGTGGAGTGCGGGGTGACTGGCTAAATTCTTTCCCTCAATGCGTAGCTACTTAGGATGTTTGGCCCCATGTTGGGCACCAATTGACACGCGTTCCCTCTTCGGATTAAGGAGATAGGGGTTACGGTGTTGACCACCCTCTCTGACACAGCGGAATAGAGGGGAGTCAAACCCCAGAGTGAGGTGGAACGAGATAGTTTCCCGCCCAGAGAGTTCTATCTACATCACTACTACGGTTGCCAAAAGTCGGGATGCCAGTAGTCCCGGGATGAACGCAGAGAACACTGATTAAGCAATTGCTGGGCTGGATGTCGATGACCTGGCTCAAGAAACTGTATTAATGCGCGTTGGCCTGGTCGGACGGCGTGTGAGGACGTAATCTGCTGGTGATGCCACGACACAGGATATAGGAGCTACATGTGGCGGGAGTCAAACCCTTACCGTTTTTCCTGAGACCAATTTAACAGTGCAGAAATTGGGAAGCGCTACCTACTGCGGGTGATGAACTCGACTAAGCTTTCCTGAAGCCAACTTTACAATGCTTGAGTAAACTGAGCTTTATCGGGGCTACCTGAGTGGGGGTCACACTGGCTACTGGGAATGACGGCTTGTCTTGGCGTTGCTGCTCTCCCTTAGTGTCATATTCTGGCCAGCATGCTCCTAACAGGTGATTGAACTATGATTCCTGCGTGGGCGGAAATATGGGTGAGTCTGGTTGTGGAGGTGGAGCAATTTGCGTATACTGTGGTTCTACTGTAGTGGACAGTGCTCATGTCGTTTTCAGACTAATACTTTCTTCAAGCTCACATCTCCTGTTGAGTTCGGTGCTCCGCACAGCTAAACTCCAGCGGGACTTAATTTACTGATCTTACTAAGCACTGCGTAAAATACCAGAGAGCAAAATATTAAAAGTGACACAGGAACTACAGCAAAAATAATGGTTAACTGAGATGTAGGTTTCACGTAATTTTTATTACGCCATAAGGAAGAAAAGCGGTAAGTCCCGGCTACATTATTTATAAAATAAATTTCAAATTAGCTAGGTGAAAAATTTAATAATTGTCTTGGTACAGAGAAAAACTACGTGAAGGCGAGCCTGGGGGAAATATTAATTAGATTAATTATTATCCAAAATTCTACGGTACACAATTTAGAGCATAACAAGGGTTTTTCTATAATTGCAACGACCTGTTACCGCGGGAGTCAAGGGAAACTGACTGAGGTAAGGGGTTGTGTGTGCAGGAAGTGGATTACCTCTGGAGATAGATGCTGCCCTCACGGTCAGCCGGGGAAGTGGGGGACGAGCCTTGTCCAAGCTGCTGGGACGTTGCAGTCTTCGCAGTCTGCGGATGCGGGCTGAAGACTTGTGCAGACTTCTGGAGCTGAGCTATGTTCCAAGCTTAGGGCTGCAGCTGTGTTGCATGCTGGGAGATGAGAGAGTGTCTTCTTCAGACCAGGGATAGCTCGCGAACCTCTTCGGCCGGCGAGCTCGGCATCTCTGCTGGACCATGCTGCTAGACTTCCTTACATGCTGAAAATCTTCTGATCAGCAGTTCTCTGGGGTGCGGGGATAGTGTAGCCTTCTAACACAGGGGTAGGTTATCAGCGTGGCGGGAGCGCCACTCATTTCTCATCTCCCCCTCTTGGAGCTACGACAAATTAAAAAACCTCATCCGGAGGCTGGCGGGTTGTGACGTTACAAGGCCCAAGGGTGCTTCCATCTCGGGGGTTTGTTGGAACTTCTTCCATGGCTAAGCGAAGAGTAGAGGATTATCAAAAATATTTAATTTATTCATGGGGGTGGCGCTTGCATGTGGGATTCTGGGTGGGCAATGCATATTGTAATTAAATGTGTTAATTACTGTTACATATTTGGCTGTCCAGCTTGTGGAGTCTCCATGCTCGATACGTTTAGTAATTTTTGCCACTGTTATGACTTGCCCCGACCTCTGGCTTCTCTTGGATGGGGCAAAGTCACCCGTAGAGTGCGCATCTGCACTGCACAGCATGTTGCATAATGGATGCAGTTTTCTCAATAAATGCAGTGATTCATATGTTACAAATAAGAAATGTTTGAAGCTTCTGACATTGTGTATAGGTTTCGGCTTGAGGGATTTTGTTTACCCAACAGCATTATAGTATTATTTTGTGAAAATTTGGTTACCGACTGTTAAATTCTATCATTATTGTGGCTGCTGCACCAAGGTAACACTTTTAATGTTCCCATCGCATTATACAATATTTGTATATATTATTTATATGATAAATTTTGTCGTAAGTAAAGATAAAGCCAATGTGTTTGGCCAGGGAAAAACACACATTTGGTCTGGAAAACCTGGAAAAGTCAGGGAATTTTGAAACGGAAATTGAGTGGCCGCCCTGTTATATGAAACTAACTTGAAATTATAAATTATTATTTCACCTTTTACCAAAAATGTATTTAATACCTCTGCTGTTTGTACTGTTTTTGAGCTGGATAAAAGGGTAAATATATAAACAAATTGTTGTCAGTATTGTACACTGTCAAATTAATTGAGAAAGTAAAGTTTCGCCCATATTTTAATAAAAGCTTTATAAAATTTGTATTTGGTGACAAAGCATTCATATTGCAGTGGGAGCATTATTCTGTAGTACTGGATATGTAGGCGTACATAGGATTGTAGTTATAGCAATTAATTTGTATATGAGTTTCAAAGCACATATATGTACAGAGATGGCCATGTACAGTGCATAAAACAAAAAATAAACTGCTTTCGTTGGACATAAATTTATTTATATATTACAGGATGCTGAATTATTAATGTTCTGTCAACTTTGTATTAAGTATTGATCATTAAATGTTTATGTATAAATCTTAGTTCATAAAGTTGACCAAAAATATTATTTAGCTATTAATGAAAGTAGTACTTTTGATTCATAAATATATGTAACATCAAACACAACATGAACACGTTTATTTTCCAAATGTAATTTTTAAATTTTTTGGATCATACATGCACTTAGTTTAATGTGTCTTTAGGTTGATGGGTATCTATGGCGCTTTCTGTATCTTCACTGGTTCAATATTTGTTTTGCTTATTTCAGGGTGATAGTGTGATAAGATATTTTGAGATCACTGCTGAGGCACCGTATGTCCACTATATTAACACTTATCAAACACCAGATCCTCAGCGAGGCATTGGTATGATGCCAAAACGTGGCTGTGATGTCAACTCCTGTGAGATTGCAAGATTTTACCGTCTGAATAATTCAGGATTGTGCCAAGTTATCACTATGACGGTTCCCAGGAAGGTACTGTATATACAGTAATATATAATAGTGTATAAACTGCATAATGATATGTAAAAAAAATTAATACATACCTAACTCTGGAAAATGAAAGTTTTTGATATAAGTAAGGTCTTAAAAAATCTTACTTTCTCATTTCTTGAAAATTGAATGCTACATACTTGGGTGTTAATCTTTGTGTAAATGGTTATTGTTGTGACAATTAGTAGGTCTGGGATATCTTACATTACACTAGAGTATTTAGTACCACTATAATGTTCCTTTTTATAAAATTGCGGAACTGTAACTAAATTGATAATATTTGACAATGTTTTGTAATAATGTTGACCTCAACTTGCTGCAACATTGTTTCTTTAGTGCAACAGATTCTTGGTGAAGGATATTTACACCGTCCAAACACTGAGATTAATCAAACCAGTTTCAGGGTAAATTTTGTTTATTTATTATTGTTGTGTTACTTTTTGTTATGTAGAGCAGCTTGCAACATAGCATCAACTCGCCATGTTACAAAACACATCTTCAGCACTCACGTTTGGGTATGTTTTTACAGTGTTACCTGGTTTGCTACAAAGTTTGGGTTCGGCTAGTCTCATTCGGTTAGAGGTCAAAAGTTGTTCTTCTGGTTGTTGAGAAATAATAAGAGAAAATTTCCATGTCTGAATCAGACTAGATTTTTTTTTGATGGTGTAGCACATTTACATCTATATCATCGTGACATCACATGACATGACTTCCTTCTCATTAAGAAATTACAGGTTACAGAGTCACAGTAGCGGTTACAGAAAGTTCAAGTTCAAAACATCTCGACTTACGAGGAAAATTTATAAGGCAAGAGGTAAGAAAAGGTAAACTTCCCCCTTGACATTTATTGGCTTCCTACACTTCCCGACACAACAGACTTCTTCAAACAGTTGTTACATTTATGTCTTGCACTCCTCGACCCAAAGTCGTCGGCCCGACATGTTGTCTCTTCAAATGTTGATTAACTAACTGCTCAAGCTCAGGGCTAGCCGCACTCTACTCGGCACGTTTAGCTACCCCCACTCCTAAATACAAATCTAAAAATACACATTTGGCCAGGGCTCACAACCTTCTATTCGCTAAACATTACATCACTGCGAGACTTCAAAATACAGAACTGCTGATGGCATGGGAAAAAAAAACTTAATTTAAAAATTGCGTCACCTCATTCTGGAGCCTGAGAATTCTAAAGTGCCACGTAGTACTAATAATTCTTTAAATACAGCCTCGCATTAAAACTGATAAAGCCCTTAATCCTACTCGGCATGAAAAGACTTTTGAAACTGGGGATTTTAACTAAAAGTGAAACTGAAAAACAATTATAAAAGTGAGTAAAATGTGTACAAACTGCAGTACTACAAGCTGTATAATTGTATGCATGGCTAATGTCACTTTAGGAAAAGAAAAGCCCAGTTTAAATTTAAAAAATCCACTTGGTTTTTGTTGTGTTCTTTCAGTTTTATTATTTATTTTATTTTATTTTTCCATATTTCTTTATACTTCTAATTTTGATTTCCCTATGCATTAAGTTAAAATGAATCAGCATCACAGAAACTTGTATATTTTTACAAAGAGTTAATTGTAATTCTAAAAGAAAAATTTATTTGGAAAAGGTGTTTATAGTATAAATAGTTTGCTGCCGGTAGAATTTGTTACGCTGGCTGTAAATAGATGAATTTTAAAAGTATTCTTTCTTGTAATTTTTTTTTAATAGTCATGTGTATCAAGTAGAATTGTATATATTAGTGATGGCCCAAGATATACAAACCAAGGTTTCAAGCAATCTGGGGAAAAATGGGAAATTTACGGGATTTGAAATACTGTGGGAGAGGTATGGGAATTTTTCTGAATGGCTGTGTTTCTGGTTTATGAAATCTCCCTTGGAACTTCAGAATCTGCACCAAGGGAACTTAATAGTAAAGAATCTGCAATGCCTTTAAAAGTTGGAATATCACAGCGCATTACTAATAATTGTGTCAGTGTCATACAGAAAGAAGGGGTTGTATACCACAGTCATTTTTGGAACAAATGTTGTTTGTGCGCGCACGTCGTTGCAGTTGTGTAATACTGGTAGTAGTGTGATTCACCTGCTTTTGCAAGTTTACTTTACATCTTTGGCAGACAACAGACATGCTGATGAATTGAAGCAGATTATTAGGTTGCAATTATGCAATGCAATAAATTGTATTAATTTGGTTTAATAGGTATATATTTAAATGACTGACATGTTGATGAATTGAAGTGATGATTCTGTAGCAATTATACAATGCAAGGAAGTGTGTTACTTTGATGTGATAGGTATATTTTAAAATGTGATTTTAAATGTGTGCCAACTTGTGTTATAAATACCTCCTTGTCTACCTTTCACACCATGATCGGCTACATGTTTTCATATTAATCATATGTAAAGTGACAACATTAACATCTACTTCACAGGGTCGCGTGACTGTACATATGACGTTCAAACATTCATATTCCTCGTTGCGGAAACAAGCTTTAAATTGAACTGGGGAGCATTATTCCACTGTCTGTTAACAGCCTGTTATATCACGTTGAATGAGTCATTAAGTACAGGCCATATTGTGTATGGGAACAAAAAATTTAGTTTTGGACACAGTCTAATTTGTGGCATCTGGGGATCGTCATTGCTGTGTGTAAACAAATGTCTGTGTATCTGTCTATTTCTCATAAGTAGATTTCATTTTACTTATGTATCAACCAGTTTCGTTGCACTGTTTACTTTCACATTTATGTTAATGTGAAATTTTGTCATCCAGTCACACTGAGTGTCATAGTTTATTTGTAAACAGCATGTGCATGTTACGAACTACTGTAAACTATGCAATCTTGCCTTTTTGATGAGCAGACACCCCATTTTAATTGTGAAATACGTTATTATTATTATGAATGAAATTGTGCTGTCTGACAATTTCCCTGAATTTCTAATACTTCCAAGTTTCACATATATTTACTGTTTAATATTGTGTAAATGTAGTACCCGAACACTTATAATATTAAAATTAATCAGTACTGCAACAGAGTGTGCATGGATTATTAATAGAGGCAGTGCGCGACTGGCGGCAGCTGTTCGATATTTGACTTTGAACTGGTGGCTCCACTGTTAAACTGCAACCCAATTAAGCCGCCCCCAGTAAATTGAGAGTTTACTGTATTTCATTATATAAAAAAAACCCAACAATTTTTATATGCAAGTTTAACTTTGCTAAAAATGTTGAATATTTCTTGCATTTGTATGAACAGCCACACAGTTATTGCATTTGATTCTTTCAGTGAAGTTACAACTTTTGAGTTATAACAATTTGAATGTTATTTCTATAGACAACATTTTCTTTTGCATCAAATAAACAATGCAAGTTCAAATTGCCTCACTCATAAGAATAATCGTAAAAAAAATCACATCTCATGAAAGATGATTTAACTGGAGCTCCCCAGTCTACCAACAAAATAAACAGAACCATAACTAGTACATTACATGGTCATAACAAAAATAAAACAGGCAGGAAAGGCAACCAGCTATATTAGCCTTAGTATTGGACTGAAATGGTCAGTCTTTCAATGTTTTCCACTAAATTCATAGAATTTGTTTACAGTGATAGTTTTCTTCACAGAAAAACAGCTGTGGCAAAAGGTAAAATTGTGTCGGCAATTCTTTTCAAGAACTGTCAAAATTTACTGAAATTATATGAAACTGAAAATATCTCCTAGTTTTCGATACATTGAAAGACTTGGAGCTTGGGGGGGGGGGGGGGATATTTCATATTGTGCCATATCTATTAAGATTTAGCTTTACTACAACCTCAATACTTGACTGCTGCGGATTAATGAACACATTTTAAATTGAGTTTAATATATTTTGCTGTAATATTTTTTTTTAATAATTTTTGATTTTTTGTTACATAGTTTCCAGGAATATATATTTCTAAATTCTCTGCACTCACTAATTGCAGACGATGGCATTTAGAGATTTTATGTTATTTAATAACCAAAATCAATTGTTAAATAATTTATTCTTTAATTTTATTAGCAGCAAAATTAATTGTACTGATGAATAAAGGAAATAACTCAACATATCACTTTATTGTCAGTAACAATTATCTGAAAAGAAAAACATTGTGAAACATTGTCTTGGCAAGTCTATTTCAAATCTTGGTCACAAATTACTAATCATTTTACAAATAACTGTAGAGCAGGCAAGTATTTATACTGACTTTTTGATTTTGTGATGTTTCAGTCTGAACTCTTTCAAGAGGATCTTTATCCTGACACACTGTCAGATGAACCAGCACTTTCTGCTGAAGATTGGTTTTCTGGAACTGATGCAGAACCTATTTTCATCTCTCTTAGAGGAGGATATGTCCCAAGCACACAAAAGAACGACTTGAAAGTACACAAGCGAAATGTGCTGGACAAAATGCCTCCTAAGGGCGGGTCACGTTCATCTTCAAGCTCTGCAGGTTCCACCATCGACAGTGACAAAGGAGGAGGTGGCGGCGGTGGTGGTGGTGGTGCAGTTTCAGTAAGTAGTGGTGACATTTTCATTTTTCTTTCACATAAGTTATATTTTAATATTTGCTAGAAAGTGTTACTACAGTGTAGCCAACTTAAAATCTTCATATAAGATAAAAGTGTTGAGTTTTTAGGAATTTTATGGAAAAGTAAAATTTTGGAAATGGCTGGAAAGTTTAGTTGCATTTCTTTTTTATTTATGTCAGTCTACAAAATTAGGCTGATTTTGTTGTTTCAGACAAGGTATAAAAAAAAGTGAAATTGCAATAGCTCCCCCCCCCCCCCCCCCCCCCCCCCCCCCCCCCCCCCCCCCCCCCCCAATAAATTCTTCTAGCATCACAAATTAAATCACATCACTAATAAATAAATTACTTCATACTCAGACTACATTTTAGTAACCTGCACAAGAATTTAACATTTAAAAAATACTTAATTTAAATGGTTTTGATATATGGAAATACTGTATGCTCAGTGTTAACGTTTATCTGTTTAGGTTGTATTTGTGGAGTCCTGCTCTTTTGTATTATGAATTTCTATTTTAATTTCTGTAGTGTTTCTCATGAACCACTGAAGAGAAAACAGTTTATTGTCCACAAATTAGTACAATTAAGGTCCATAAACTCCTGCAGTGACTAGAGCCAGTGACCCTAATTTTTTAATGTCTTTCTTTATATTGAATGTTTTTCAATAATTAATGTTTTTAGTTAATGAAAGTAACATAATATGCCTGTTTATATAGACACACAACACTGTCCAGAATTATGCAACTATGACTACGTCTGATCTGTGCATATCTCGTTGGCGCACCAGGCAGGGTCTGAACCAAGTATGATATCTACCAGAGTTCCTGCAGTTACATTCCTTGTAGCGGGTAGTAATACACACACACATCAGTATTATACTGTTCACCACAGTCTGAGAGCCACGCAAACCCTCCCTCAAAGAAGATGAGTGAGCTAGCTGCTGAGCGGCCAAAACCACCCCGTACGCTCAAGGAGCTCAAGGGTATGTAGAGGGATAACACCACCTTCCACGCTCAGGCAGCAGACCCAGTGACCTTGTGACTCTCACCATGCAGTCTCACCAAGGGAAAGCCAGTAAATATTTATACATACGTGCAGCTCAGGATAGCCAGTTGTTCGTTAGTGCTTCTTAGACCCAGACAGCCCCAGCAGCTTGCTCCACTACCTCATGTGCTGGAGCTCTCTGACCGCTCTATATCTTCCGGACAACCCAGAAGCTCTTCAGCTCCAACACCAGCTATGCCCAGACCTTCAAGATCATGTTTCCATACGCCGATCTTGAAGAAGTCTTCAACTCCCCTTGCTGCTTACCATTGGTAGCGGCAACCCTCGACAACCCTTCAGGAAGTGGGCCCCTCAAGTCCCTTCAGGACACAGCACAGGTTAGATAAGGAAAGTTAACAATTACCTAGTCGAATCTGCCACCCCCTTCACCGGACACTGCATAGTTTAGACTTCCGGCCAGCTCAAGGTAGTTAGGAGGTAGTACGGGCCACTCTGCTATTCCTCTCAGGAATAAAATGTATGTTCTCTCTTACTTTGACTTTCCTTTCCTTAGGTGCGTATGTACATCCCCGTAAACACTTAGCCCATTAGAGTAAAGCAGGAGACCAGGTATTATCAACTATTTTACTGACCTATTGTAGGACCGTGAGCTCCCCCTCAGGGACTCGTACGTTGTATAAATATATGCTCTACGGTCACCTGTTCATTGCACCTTGGTTTGTCGAAATGTAAAGCCACAACCATTAGAAAGATACCCCCCAAGGAGGCTAGACAACCAGGCCAGTTTGTAATCTGCCCACCGCACCACTTGTGTTGCCAGAGGGGGTATGTGACTAGTTCTGGAAGACCTCATTGCCTTGGGACCTACACCTGTACACCTACAGTTGTTGTTGGACGACTCGGAGAAAACCTGCCCTTTAACCACTACATTCTTTGTGTTGCCAGTTGGGGTTAAAGGTACGGCTCTCCAGTGGCCTGGCTGCGGCTGTGGCAGAACACTGCTAGCTAGGGCAGGCCATTGCCTGTTTCTTGCAAGGCCAGTAATAGTACCTCTCCATGCCTTACACCAAAAGGGGTGGTACAGATTTGCAGGAGAGAAAGGCCATGGCCACCTACAAGGCTACATGGGGCTACACCCCATCCAATAAGGCATTCTGCCACGATAACCTCCGGGATCGATCTCACGCCGTTCATCAACTGGAGCCGAAACCCATTGTAGCAGCCATCTTCCGAGGGGAGGAAGTCCTGCTAGGCATGACTTGCCCCTGGTTCTGGGGGAACCAAGCTCCAGCTCAGTGAAGGCATATTCCAGCAGTTCCAGCCACTGCAGTATCTTCGGACCACCCAGCTTCACCGGCAGCTCCAACAACCTGTACCCGCCTACCAGACTGGCACTGCAGCCCAGCCGATCCAGCACCAGTACAGGTAACGCCGTGACCATAAGTCAATATGTCAGACGGGTTGCCTGATCAGTACCTGACTTCATGCCCCATCACCTGGCAACAAGACCCACACTATACACTAGTTAGGCCCCAGCCTGTAAGTCAGTCATAACAGCCATAGTGTGCCCGACCTGCACAATAAAAACATGCCTCACGGTGATGTAGCCATTACCAGTTCCGGAGCCCATCACATGTCAAGAAAAAAATGGAAGGTTTTTCGTGCTGCCCAATGTGGGCCTAAGCAACTTTATGGTAGTGGTAATAAAGCAGAACTAGGTCGCCATGACCTGCAAGTACCAGAGACTAGCAGGACATCAAGCATAAGTCAGATATCGGATTTCGGGTAGTCCAAAATAACCCAATGGCACCCAAACGCCCCAGTAAACATGTCTGATGCTGAATTAAGCCAGAACAACCCCCCAAGAAACAGCAATGGCCGAAACCAATTCAAACAGATGCTATATAGCTACTTACCCTGGCACCGGAGTAAACTCAGTTATATGTGTATACTGTCAAAACGTGTTCCACTACCAGTGTCTAGACTGGGCAGATGAAGTGCACTTTACTGATGGACTTGAGTACAAATGCAACGACTGCCGCACATGCCAGTCTGCCTTCTGCAGCTGGATAACGTGTGCTCGAAGAGAAATAAACCTGTTACACTCTATCATTTGTGCCCAACCTTTCCACCACACGTGTATAGGATAGTCCAAGGAGTGAGTTACATGACTAGGGCTCGTATACCGTTGCAAAGTATATAGGCATGCAGCAGAATACCAGCCAAGTAACCCCGGTCATAGACATAGCCCGCAACCACCCAAGGCATCAACGAGCCTCAGTTGCCAGAGTTCGCTAGGCGTCCACACGACCCCATAGCATTCACCGTCAAGTGCAGAAAAGAATTCTGGGAGCACAAAATACCAAATAAACAGTGGGTGACATACACCCATAAACAACTTCGGGGTTAGTGTTAAGAGTGGTGGAATAATCACGGACAATTTGTTACGGAATGGGTCAGCTTTACGCACACCATTCTACACAGTTTCTCAGAGAAGTTCTCATCCACTTAACTATGGAGTTTTACGGTTAAGCCCAGCATGCCAAAGAGGAGGTCGAGATCTTTATCAGGTGTAAAGTATAAATGTACCGAAGAATCTACCCGTTGGAACCCAAAGAAAGTTGCACACGTAACATAGCACGCAACCTCTTGCGAAAATTGCACAACCTCCTCCAAATTCCGAAACCTCAAACAATAAAGGAATTAGTTGAGCAAGCGAGAGAGTCAAAAGGCAATTTTATAATGCAGGGGGCGCTCAACAAACCCATGATCAGTAGGTCAGCTGAGACCGAAAAACAACAAGCAGAGCAAAAGGGAAACAAGCCTCCTCCAACCCCATCCCTTCCTTACATAAGTGCCCAGTACTGCCTGGACTGACATTCGGGGTTTGTCCTGTCAGCCAGGCGGGCACCATAGATGGGCGAGCGGGGGAGACGAACACCACAAGAGAGCCAGTGCCCCCCCCCCCCCCCCGCGCACCTTGCGTAAAGCAAACAAGCTAACTTAGGCAGGAAATACCATAACCGGGATGATAAGCGGCTGTCATCACTGGGATTGAAGGACCATTCTTGCAAATGTAAAAGAAGAGTGAACCGCCTGAAGCGCCACACAGTGAAGTTGAAATAAATTGCAAAATAATACTTGCATTATTAGACTCTGCCGCGACTGACAACTTTGTGCGGAGCGATGTCCTAACCCCACAACAAAGGGCATCACTCCGGCCACAAACATATTTATTGCGAATGGCACAGCCTGATGCAACCCTACAAGTAGAAGGACGTACCACGCTCATCATAAACTTACATAAACACTCAAAACCTGCTAAATTTGTCGTGTCTGTAGAAATTACAGAAGCAGTAATTTTAGGCCACCCCTAGTTACGCCAGCAACAATGCATCATTGACACCGGGCAAGGAAGAGTACACATAGGAGACGAGTAAAGTGTCACTGTAAATTGGGAACACAGCCCTGAAGTGGCCCAGACTACATAAACCACCAGCTTGAAGCACCTGAATTCGTCCAGTTAAAATATATCTTGGAACAACATGTCAGTATGTTTGCACAAGTAGGGCACTTGCGCCAAACCAGGAGCATTCAACATGAGATATGGACCACCACTGAAGCCCCTTTATATAACTGCCCGCACAGTGTGTCCATTCAGAAGGCGGTACTTGATAATGGCACAAGTTCAAGAAATGAAGGAACAAGAAACAGTAGAGCTGTCTGACTCTACCTATAATTCGCTAGTGGTACTAGTACCAAGGAAAGACTGCCAGCTATGCTTCTGCATGAACTACAAAGACTCGAATGATGTGATCCACCCCATCCCATTGCACCTCCCGCCATCAATTTAATGCACATTATGAGAGAGATAGGGGAGGCCAACATCTTCAGTACCCTAGACATTCAGTCCGAGTACTGGCAGATTGCGGTCCACTCCGAAAATCGTAAATACACGGCTTTCACCACCCCCGAGGGCGAAACCCTGCAATTCCGAACTATGGTCTTTGGGCTAAAGAATGTGCCCACCACTTTCCAGAGACACTGTTGGCTGAAGTACTCACTGGCTACATATGTAAATTTTGTTTTGCCTATCTGGATGACATAATCATATATTCAAAAAACCTGGGAAGAGCACTGTGGGCCCCTCCAGAGAGTTTTTGAGCGCTTGGAGCTCCATGGCCTCACTTACAACCTGTCAAAAAGTCACTTCGGCAAGACGTCAGTTGACTACCTGGGGCATGTAGTGTCGCCTGAAGGAAATTACCAGCAAGCTTCGTCAATATGCGCTATTGAAGAAACCAAAGAACCAATGGCGAAGAGGCAGTTGCATCATTTCTTGGGATTATGCAACTGGCTACGTGAATTTGTGCCGGATATTGCCAGCCAAATGTTCTCCCTCCATCCACTCCTGGAGAAAGAAACCCATGGGAAGTGGGGACCAGACCAACGCAACGCGCCTTTGAGAGCCTCAAGAGGAACTTTCAGAAGATCACGTTGTTGCACTGCCCACAAGGAGGCAGCCCCTTGATACTCCAAACCTACACCTGTCAGAACTGTCTAAGGGACGTCCTGTACCAGGAGGATGCCGAAGGCCGCCTCCAAGTGATTGTATATACCAACACCCGGCTGAACGCCACAGAACAGTATTGCCATATTAACGAGAAAGAGTGCCTCGCTGTAATATGGGCAGTAAGGAAATACCTTTACCATCTAGAGGGCAAGCGATTCATCCTCCGAACTGACAGTAAAGCACTGCAGTGGTTCCGGGAATCACAGAATTCTAAGACCTAGCTCGAGCGATTGTAGATGTACCTCACCGAGTTCATCTTCGAAGTCCAGCATTGCCTGGGGAAAACAAACTATTTGCCCAACACCCTGTCATGCCAACCGGATTTCAATGGGGAAGACGAGGAGTGGGATAGAATGACCCCCCTCCGGTGCCAAGCTGCAGCCCCAAAGAGCAATTCTGACTCCTGCAACTCCAACTGAGTAAATACCGCATCACCTACCACCAGACATCACCCCGACATCCAGAAGCTCCTCCAGCAAAACCCTCAATGCTTTGAACTCTGAGATAATGTAGTTTGGTTCCAGAGCGGACACCCTGGGGCAGGTTGGCAGATAGGAAAAGACCTGAAAGCGGACCTCTGCAGCCGTTTCTGTGATCACCCACAAGCAGGACACCTGAGGATCAGAGTAACCTTGCGAGACTTGAGAACTTGCTACATATGGGATGAGCCACAGCATCAGGCAATAATATGTCAACAGCTGTGAGGCATGCTGCCGAGGCAAGACCTACCCTCTACCCCTGCCAGCACCTAAGTCCTGTTGACCGCACACTGCCTGGTTGCAGCTGGTGGCCGACCTGATGGGCCCCTACCCCAGGAGCACTCGCGGCAACTGCTGTCTTCTGGTGGTGACTGACCTCTTCTCATGCTGGTTGGAGGTCTTTCCACTTCCAAGTCAAGAAACTGCAAACATCGTCTGCAAATTTGAGATGGAGATTTTCCCCCACTGAGAGTATCCTGAATCAATTTTGTTCATATCACCCACAAGCTAACTCCTCTGACCAAAGGAACCAGGAACTCAACAAGAGCCATTGATGCCAGCTCCAGTGAGCTTGTCCTGGCCCAAACTCCCCACTGCCCAGGTAACTGGCAGTGGGAGCAAGAGCCCAGTGAAATGCCACAGCCAGGAGTGCGCTAGGCCATACTGGCCCGGACAAACCAAACCTGAGAAGCTCAGACTTGCTACATAGAAAGAAAGTATCCGCAACCATGTACCGGAGTATGGAGTTTCGACTTGTACGACGCTGTCCTCCAGAACCATCCCTTAAGCAAGGGTGGCCACTTCAGCACTGTATTGGCCGAAAAATGGGAAAGGCCCTACAAGATAGTGGGCAAACAAGACTACATATATTGAGCTGAAGATGTAAGAGGCCACATCCGAAAAGTAACGAGGGGCTTTCCCCGGAGAGGCGCCTGAATCCACAGCCCGAACCCAGCAGTCTGAGGTAGACGCCGATGAGGAGAGGGAGGACGACCCAGACCCCTGCACCTGCCGCTGCCAAACCGCCTCCACCGAGAAACAGGAGGGAGAATACGAACCCTGCCCGTTGAGCTACCAAACCGCCTCCACCCGAGAAACAGGAGGGAGAATACGAACCCTGCCCGTTGAGCTACCAAACCACCATGGTGCTGGTAGAGTTTCCAGTGTGTGGGGGAGCAGAATCCATCAGAACCCTGCCCTCTACGCCCACCATCTTCTTAAGTTATGCCACAGCCTGACATGCACAAATGTCTCCAGCAAGAACAGAAATCTCGTGGTGAAGCCCCTTGGACGGACAGAGAGCCCCATCATCTGCATCAGCCGCCAAACCACATTCAGGATCCAGTGTAGTCACCCCAGGTCAACGAGGTAGAGGAGCATCAAGAGCCTTTAACTTGTTTGGCTAACCCGCACACGCCGGCCCCAGAGGGCCCAGCCTACCAGAAGCCTGCAGCATTGTACGACGTGGCAGCCCTAGCAGTGACGCCGCCTCCCAGCCAGGAGGAACCCAGCTGCGCTGAGGTGGCAGAGGAACGAGAAGTGCCTTTGCCTTTGATGGCCACCCCAGTCTTGATGGACGATGCCGGGATCAAACCCTGCATAACTCCTTCCAAAAGGGAGGAGCCACCCAGAGGTGCTGGTGAGTTCGGAGGAACCCTTCAGCCCTTACCTCAGCTTGTACCGCTGGCCGTGTCCAGCCCAGACGACATGGCCACCCACCAGGTCTCAGCGCGTCAGGATGTCGAGACCCACCCAGCATAGCCAGAACGAGAAGAGGAGCCCAGCAGTGGTTAGGGGGCAGAGGGACCTGAAGAGCCTCTGCCTCCGACGGCCACCAGAGTCCCGACGTCGGATGACGCCAGAATTGAACCCAGCACGAATCCTTCTGAAAGGTAAGATCTACCCAGAGGTGCCAGCAAGGTCGAGGGAACCTTGGTGCCCCTACCTCAGCTTGCACTACCGTCCGCGTCCAGCCCGGACAACGGACACCCACCAGGTCTCGGCACCTGGAGGCGCAGAGACTCGCCCAGCGGTTCAATCGAACCCAGCCGCTGAGGTCGAGGCACCCAAGAAGCCTCGGCCCCTGTGGAACACCTAGACCACAGTCAGTCAGAATTATGTGGTCTCCTGTACCTTGGTGCTGGTGAGTGCCGAGGTCACTCTGGGTCATCCCCCAAGACAAAATGATGAGCCCTGCAGCCAAGCCAGAGAGGTGTTGGGGCACCTTGAGCCTCCACCTCTGCTGGCTGCCCAGCAGCCTCCCTTCTGGGAGGAGAGGGTTGATCGTTTCCCGGCAACTCGTTGCCCCCAGCTGGCAACTGCCGGGTAAAAAAACCCAGCACCTATGAGCCAGGCAAGAAGAGAGCAGTCCGCACATGCCTGGCAGGTACTGCGAGTCGCCGTAGAGGCCCACGGCTAGGTTCACGTGGCCATATCCTGTCCACGTGGCTCTGAGGAAGCGGGGCCAACCACTGAAGAATTGAACCCATCACCAGTGAGTACCAGTGCTTCAGCAGACTTATTATTATCAGCTATAAAATGCTGAGATAGGAAGTGTGTTTAAGACAAACTGTAGAAGCATCTGTAAATTGCTGTATTATTGAACAGTGAACCAGTTATAGGGAAATTGAAGACTGTTACCAACTGTAAATAGTTGCTTTAAGAAGTTAAAAAAAAACAACAGTTATTAATGCAGTTATCATTAGCTGCAATATACATAAGTCAACAAGTAAACAGCTGTAAATTGCTGCCTAGGAAGCAAGTGAAAGGAAAAATTAACAGTGCAGCCTTCAATAACGTCGATTTTTAATCAAGTCAACCAGTGACCAGTGAAAGAGACAACACTTTATCACGTAAATAAATACGTTAAGTCAACAATGATGTATCCAAGTTCTTGACACCCAAGGACTCTGTTAAGTGCTGGGTAAAATAGTGCAGATAAACAGACAAACCAAAGACATCTCGGTTCCAGTGTAAATAAAGCATAAGAGACTTCCAATCTGAGAAGCAGATGGCACCAGGCCAGTGCCTGAAGATAAAGGACTATCAACGAGCCAATTTTGAATGTTTTAATTAACTTCAAGGATTATTGTTGTAAATAATTTTAGTGCTTATGTTTGTTTTCAGGTTGAAATTTATCATTTTTACTAATGTTGGTGGTCCTGTACGACAATTGGTTAGATAAGTAATGTTATTAGTGTACTCATGTTGTTAGATACTAGCTAGTTTCCACCAGCCGAGGTGCCAGAATGCCTTGCGCCGGAAAACTTCCCCTAGAAATGTGTCGCATGTAACTGCTACCTGCCAAGCGACATGATAGGAAGTCTTAGGCAGAGCCACCTGTTTCTTGCCCTCAGCGCCACAGCAGGTAGAAGTCAGCTATCCACATGCCTTTCACGAGTGAGTCCTAGATGACACAGAAAGTGTTCGTTCTTTTGTATGCTGCTTGTGTTTTTTTTTATTCTTCCATTCTAAATTTCATCTCTGTAAAATGATCACTATATAACGTAACCAAGCCGTCAGCTAATTTTGTAAAGTGGCATATTAATATAGAAGGGTGCGATACCCACTTCACACCCGACAGCACGTCACATTTTTCTCTTTCTCCTCACCACTCCCCTTTGGAGGTGTGAGGGAAGAAGCCCATTAGCTGGTCATTCCACCCGACCGATCTCATCTGAACTGTTGAGAGAGAGAGATAGAGAGCGAGCGTGCGAGCATTACTCCAGTGAGTCACGTGGTGCACAACACCGCATCGCCAGATCTCAGCACACAGATGAACGAGCTGTACAGAGGCAATACTGTTCTTCTTGGAATGACAGTTCTACATCATTACCAAGAAAATTAACCTTAATGAATTCTCTGTACAGCGAAATTTTCCACATAAAATTTTTATTTGGTCCCGCCAAACGCCCATAAGAACAATGCATTTTTTGCTTCCATTTAGTGAAAACAAATTCTGTACGAAGTGGTGAAATTCTCTCTACAACGAATCACAATAGTTGATGATAGTGCACAAAACAAAGTAAATAATGTCCACAAATAATACAGAATTGGTCTGAATAAAAGGCGACCGTTTTTACATAAACAAGAGATGCGAAAATCGGCAGTCGCATGCTAGACGTGTGACGGCACGAACATTAGTTCCACACCGAAAACTGAACTGCATGTGTGGGTGGCCACGTACCCTTGAGAAGGTCATCGACAGGCTGGCAAATGTGATGCGCCAGTGACGTGTTTTTGTTTGTTTCAGTAGTAGGGACGGGCTGGTTCTGGACCACTAGGCGAATGACCTGTGGATAGAGCGGATTAATTGATGTATTAATGGCTAATCCAATAAATTGTTTAATCCGGTTAGTCCCAATTCGATTAATTTGAAAATTGGTTAATTGGATGAAGGTTTAATCCGTTTTTGGAAAATCTTCCACAATTATTATTATTTTTTATTTTTGGAGTGGTATCTGTACTGGGGATCTATTTCTGGAGAGCGATGTTCACAATCGGACGTCCGGCAGTCGACTGAGTGTAACATATTGTGCGAAAATAACTTCAGAACATCCAAATAATAAAATATACTATTTTAAGAATACCACTTAGGTCCCTATAAATGCATCCTCACCTTTACAAAAACACGTATATTGTATTTCTTTGTGCACATTATATTTTACTGTACAATGTATTTTGCTCTGTAGCTTGTGTACATATTCATCATTTATACCATCAGTATGTTTGTATGCATACATTTTCATTGTACTTCCATATAAACTACCTCCTTCTAACAAAGTGTTAAATTCTTGGTCCCCTGAGTTTTGTTATATAGAGGTTTTACTACTGTACCATCAAATCTCATATAAATTCTCAAGTTGTTACTCCCCTTTGGGACATAGCAAGGATTAGGAAAAGCAGGAAAGGGTACACAAACGTACAGTCAACACCACACACACACAACTCGGAAAAAAAATTACCATATATTGAACCATAAATTACACAACTTTTTTTTTTTTTTTTCGATATACTACTTGATACTGCTAAACTGGGGGGAGGCAGGAAAATATACTGCAAGATACAGAAAAGGAAAGGTCTTAATCTGTCCCAACAAAATCACAGCAAAGATTATGCAACGCTTTCAAAATCAATCATGCAAGACAAAAGGAGCAAAACTGTAACAAGCAAAACCTAAAACACACAACCTTGGAATAAAATTTACATTTAAAAAAATCACTATGATTCTCTCTATTGGAAGATAATAGAGATCTGAGTTGGCTACCACTCTTCAAAAAATATTTTGATATAAAAAGTAAAAACACATTCAATGGACCACTTGATTCATTGCCAAGAATAAGCACCCCTTACAAAACTATTAAAAACACCTATTTATATTTGTTACAATATTGACGGCAAAGAATCACTTCCCTGAATATCTAAGATACGTCAGAAAATTAAAACTAACTATTAAGAAAGACCTACACTGAAAAATGCAATGAAGACATGAATATTTCTACAATTCAACATTCCAACTATGTACGTAATCTACTAATCACCATGGCAACGTACCAAAATGACACAGTTATGAAATTACTTAGCTTTTCAACTTTCAAAATTGCCGGGCCTAGTGCCATGAACCCTAAATGTGGATTCCGATGTCGACGTCATCCCCTCGCATCCAGCCTGCATCACTTTAGAAGAAGACTGCACGATTATTCAGGCTGGCGGGCATTTATTTATATACCCCAAAATGCAGCTCAAAACACCAAGGAGAGGCAAGAAAGTAAAAGGAGTTTACGAAACATGCCAGACATATGTGTAGTTTCAGGTGCTGCCACGAGGGGGCACCTGATGGCCTCGCGAGCACTGCGTGCCCCCAGCCATTGTTGCCAATGCCTGGTTGAGGTTAGACATGTGTGGCTGGTCTGCTTGAAGGTGGGCTAGTCAACTCGAGAAAAGTTTTGCAAGGAATTTTCCGCAGCAGTGTAGTGTTAAATCTTCACTAACATTAGGCCCTCATTCTAGTAACATTTCTTTAATAATCTAAGCAGTGTTTCAGAAATGTGGGCTACTATTTTCACATTTCTTGAGTATATCTCAAACTTGAATGAAACGTCTTTTTACATACGTAGTTTTGTGAAAACGTGCGTACAGGGACGTAACGGTGTAATTCAGTTTTAGCAACTTTGGCTATATTGCAGTCACAATTTAGGAGAAGTTTATTTTTCACCACTTTGTTCAATACTCGCTCGGCCCGATTCACTAAACGTAGTGCGTCATCTATATCAGTCCACATTGCAAGTGTTATGATTTTAAACTTGTTCCAAGATACTTCATGTAGTAATTACAAAATACAGGGATGTATATTTTCACAGTTTATAACACCATAAATGGGGACAGGAATTAAACTCTTCGGGCTGGCAGGACAGTTTTTGGCAGGAAAATGGAGTACACACGCACAATTTCTTGAAATAGAAGAGTTGACACTCGTGTCAAATTTGAAGCAAGGCTTCAAAGTTACTCGGGAATGGGCTCATATGCTGTATGCACTTGTAAGATTGACTTGGTTTAAACTTTGTTTTTATGCCCAAAACACAAAAACTGTATTTATGTTAAGTCTATGTTCAGTCATCTGTAGAGGGAAAACAACACATTGTAATATGAATTATTAATTTATTTTAATGGATTGTCATCTTCCAACAAAAATAATACCCTTAAGGATAGAGGACCTCCCCATTTTGTCCAAATTAAATTTAAACACAGTGTGCCACACAACTATTTACAATTGCAAAGTTAATTTTCAATGGCTTCTTAACAAAGAAAAATTCTATATTAACAAAACAGTTATGTAAACTGTAGCATGTTGTTTTTAAGCAAGTTACCACTCTCATGGCACTTGTAACCACCCCCCCCCCCCCCACCTTCTGATAATTTGAAAAATAAGTTCTGTGGAACTGTTCTCCCAAATAAGGTTAACAACTCAACAGACCCAATGCCCGCTTCCCAAACAGGTCCCAGAGGAAACAATAAAGTTTTCAGTTTTGTTATGTGAAGCACCTTCAATAAGTAGAATAAAGCAGCAAAAGGCTGAGCTTAAGATTAATGATGCCTACCTCATAACAAAGTATAACAGTGGGAGGCACACATCATGTGTATCTAACCTCAAAACTTGTTTATTAACTAACTGAAACGTTTCTTGGTTACCATTAGTGCTTGTATCTATTAGTAATACAACCTGCATCAAATATTTAATGTATGCAAAAACAAGGTAACTAAAAAAAAAAATGTGAAAAGGAATAAAAAACATTATAGCGATTCGGGGTTGACGAGCCATATACTTGCTCAAAAATCACCACCACCTTTTTAACAAGAAGATAATATCTGTTCATATTAGCCATGAAATCAATAAATAAATAATAAATATTTTGTTTAATACATTGTTACTTTCTTTACATATTCCCTTTTTTTTTATATTGTTTGTTTTTTTTTTCTTTAAACTTGAAAGTAGTAGAATGTCTGTGGACATGTTTTAACTGCAGTCCACTGTGTTACCCAGGCCATGCATGTGAGTAGGTCACACCTAATCTGTCTTGTGTTGCACTCCCAAAAATAATGTTTTGTACTCTTTACATATCTATATTTGTTTGGCCAGCCTGTGCAGATGTTACAATACCAACATTGTTTCAAATTATCAATATCACTTCTATCTTCTCCACCTTTCTCCTCTGCCTTCTCTCTCATCTATCCCAGCTTCTAAAGATAAGTTCCTCCCTGGTGTTAACGGGAACTGTGTTCAACAGAGTATTGTTGGTGATTCCCCAAGCTCACAGAATCCATCTTACTAGTAGCGGAAAGACTCCCAATCTTGTGTTCATAGTCCGGTCCTGTATCTTATGGGTACGCAAGTCTGCTCTGGCCCCACATTAGGTTCCAAAAGTAACTTGACAGTGTTCCATTAACATAGGTGGTGACAGAACAGATTCTCTTATTCTGCGTGAACTAAGGTTGCCTTTTCAGGTTTGTTTAATGGTCTATTTGTGGTGGCGATGAACATGTTCTGGTCTAGTGTGTTGTGTGGATCACTGTTAGCTTTAGGGTTATATAGGTAATTCTAGCTTTTCTTTTCGTCCCTTTGTTTATAGAATGCCATTAGTAAGGGTAGTGTGGTGAATTCTTGATGGTTGAATGATTATGATGATCTAATTCTCCAGTGGAAGATCAGGAATGGTAAAGACACCTTCTTTCTTATACTCTGTACCTGATGGTGAGTCACATTTGAAAACAGAGGTGGTTGAGTAGGATTGAGGACTTATCCTTACCTTTCTATGCCACTTTACTTTCACATTTCCTCTGATTCCAACACCTGGTGGTGAATCACGGGGGCGTGCTGGATTATTGGTTGTGATGGAAGCAACCTGAAATTGCAGTAGGTGTATCCTAGCACTGGCTTCTTGGTATTGTGTCCAGAGAGGGGACTCCTTGGCCTAACTGATGTAGATGTACCAGCCACAGTACCAAGTACTAGGTTGTTAGATGATGGGAACACTCCCAACCGTTCCCCCCCCCACCCCCCTCTTAGGTGCAATCCCCACTGCAGCAAAACATTTTGCTCCTGTTCCTGAATGTGTGTCTGGTTTCCCACACCAGTCGTCTTGTCAAGAATTCCCTATGGACTTGGAGGTTATGGGAACCGGGATGTAGAAGATAGATATTTGGGTAATGGGTAAGCAAGTTGGGGCAGGTTGGCCATGGTTGGCGTGCACCACAAGGTGTGGTAGCAGGTGATGGCTAGCTCTTCCTGCATCTGGATGTAGGGTTTAGACTTCATGCATCAGCTTTTCATCATAAGGCTGATACACAAATAACCTGTGCCTATAGGTATGTGCGGACCCCAATAACTACCTAGCAAATCACTTCAGTAGCATGTAACAATTGAAAGATATTATGAATAAACTGAATAATGCAAACTATGAATACTATTAATTCCTCTGTTACTTAGAAACGATACTCAGTGTACAAAATCAGGAGACATTGCGTGATCACTACAGCCAACAGAAAAGGCAGCTGGTCGAAGGTACTCTCATGTTGCGGCAAGAAAGTTCAGGTATCCCACTTGACCACTTCACTTAGTATGTGTATACAAATCCACAAAGATCAATTCGAGTACAATAAGAAATAGCATCTTTCAGCAAATCTAGGAGACAGTTTGAGATATTCTTCATAGCACTAGCTTATCAAAACTCTCTTAAAGCAGAATATACTTTTCATTCATACAATAATAATGCCGGCATAATAGAACATCATTGCTCTGTAATCACAAACTTCAAGCTTTTGTGGCCACAATTATACTCTATGTAATTGTAGCAGAAATCCTTTTCTTCGTGTAGTTATAATTTGGAATTCTTGGCCATGGCTGTTTCATAGGTGATAATTGAAATCCATTCCATTGTTAATTTGTATGGAAGATACACAAAACAATGACGACCTAGTTTACTCATTGCACCTCTCAAATTTGTAACTTTTCATAAACCACACTAGGCAAGAACTGCTTTTTCAAATAGTAGACTCACAAACAACAAAGAGAATTTCTTTTTCCAGTCAGACTGGGTGCTCCACAGCACTCTTCCCTCTACATCAATAGAATTATTAATGAGTCCAGAGCAGTCCAGAAAACCCAATCTATACTTAATGTTATAAAGCGGTAGTGTTTGTAACTTTGTGTGTTTGTTTGTTTGGATGTAGGAGGTAATCTTCGTAACTACGCATCCTATTTTAAA
This sequence comes from Dryococelus australis, assembly GCA_029891345.1. Taxonomy (NCBI): domain Eukaryota; kingdom Metazoa; phylum Arthropoda; class Insecta; order Phasmatodea; family Phasmatidae; genus Dryococelus; species Dryococelus australis. The sequence goes on from CM057009.1 coordinate 322,319,097, forward strand.
AATTCTTTCACCAGCAGAATGCTACGTTATCACTGAGTGTCATAGGCTATATTTTATTTTAAAAATCAATAGGGATCTCTACTAAAACTCCAATAAGTGTAAATAAATGACCTATAAAATTCCTTACATTGTGTGCGCTGCGAAAACTATTGATGATAGAACAAAATAATATACTACGGCTTTGCAGAACACATCATTATCTACAAAAAGTGTCGCGACACCATATGTCTAACTATTATAGTTATGTCACAATAACTATTTTTTTATTTTAAAAACTGAATTAAAACGCCGCCGCTAGAAAAGGCACTTTATTTGTACCTTGGTATTAATAGTTATCAAGTAAATTACTTCACATTCAAGACTGGTTCAGTACCTGTATATTACTTTTTGAATTATTCAATTCAGACATTCCATTCAAAAGATGTCATGAGTATATGTATCATTTAATAAAAATAATTAAAATCGTTAGATGATGTTTAACTGGTCATATTATCAACAATTTATTAATCCTTATAAAAATAAGCACGTTTATCGGCACCATTACTAAATACATGTGATTTTTGCTTTTTACTGCATATTATTTTGACGTATGGTTAAAGAGATAATACGATACAAATAAAGCATGCCGCGCAGCAAGGCCACGCCGTGAAGCTACCGGCGAAGCGCAAGGTCAATGTTCTCAACGCGTATGACTGCGAGGCAGGTAGTGCAGCCAGATCGTGGGTAAAAAATGCCCCCACTTTGTGCCTTTTTCAATGTACTTAGACAAGACTGTTCCACAAAGTGGGGGTACGTTTGACCCACGATCTGGCTGCACTGGCAGGTACCCGCGCGCAGTCACGTGGTTGGTGCCATACGCAGCACACAGCACGTTTTATTTTCCGAATCTGTCCGTCCTCATTTCATTTATTGTATTAACTTAATACTAATACCTATCCGCTCATACATTCGCATGCAATTTGTTATATTTTTAAGTATTTTTTCAGAATCGTACATCACTTCTATTTAGTTGTTTTTATCTTAATTACTCTAAAATCACAACGCCATGCCTAAAAAAAAAATCTCAGCTTTCACGTCAATCAACTCAGACAAGAGCAGCTAAAATACGTCGAGCGGAAGAGTCTTCCTCTGAAACTACACAGCGCCTTGCGAGTCATAGAGAATACATCTCACAAGCGCGTGCTAGGGAGTCCAGTACAGAACGCTCGCAACGACTTACTAGCCAAAATGTAAGAACCTCACAGGCCCGTGCCAGGGAATCTAGCTGTGAATGCGACGAGCGGCAGGCTAACAATAGGCAGCGTGTCTGTGATGCTCGCGCTAGGGAATCTAGTGCCGAACGTTCGCAACGGCTTACTAGCCAAAATGTAAGAACCTCACAGGCCCGTGCCAGGGAATCTAGCTGTGAATGCGACGAGCGGCAGGCTAACAATAGGCAGCGTGTCTGATGCTCGCGCTAGGGAATCTAGTGCCGAACGTTCGCAACGGCTTACTAGCCAAAATGTAAGAACCTCACAGGCCCGTGCCAGGGAATCTAGCTGTGAACGCGACAAGTGGCTGTCTAACAATAGGCAGCGTGTGTCTGATGCTCGCACTAGGGAATCTAGCGTTGAACGCTCGCAGCGCCTAGCCGTAGAAAGACAACGTATATCTACGACCAGAGCGTGTAATCGAATAATTGCTCACGGGAATCGATCAGCCTTTAATTATAACCCAAATATTGATTATGCTCAGCAAAACACTGTAAAAATTGGGCAAATGAATAAAATTTGCCCTAAATGCTTTGCAAAAAAATGGAATGATGAAGCGAACGGTATGTGTTGTGCTGGAGGCAAAGTGGTTTTCCCTAATATACAGGAATCACCACAACCAATAAAAGATTTATTGTTAGGCACTCATCCATTATCTACGCATTTTAAAAATAACATACGCAGGTATAACACACTGTTTCGAATGACATCATTCGGTGCTAAGGAAATCCGGGAAGGAAATTTTATGCCTACATTTAAGTTAGAAGGGCAGGTATACCATTTGATTGGTAGTCTCCTTCCACCTTCTGGTCAAAGTCTGCAGTTTCTACAGATTTATTTTATATCGGATGCTGATCAATTATCATTACGATCTAATATAGCTCCCAATTTAAAAATAGAATTTATCAAAGAATTACAGTCCGCATTAAGCAGCCACAATATGTACATTCAAAGTCTCAAATACAACTTAGAAAATAACTCATCGGACAACTTAAAATTAAAAATTCACCCGACCGCATTCCACGTGGTCAACATCAAGGAAGATACAATTCACCTGCAACAAACGAAGTCGCAGTTTTATTAGTTGACGAAGACAAAGGACCCAGGGATATAGTCATTCATTGTAAAGATGGACATCTAAAAAGAGTTTCGGAATTACACCGTGCGTACGATCCTTTGCAATACCCTTTAATGTTTGTGAGAGGCGAAGATGGTTACTATTTAACAATCCCTCAAACAAAATTCAGCCAGAAATAAAACAATTTCATGTATGCAATTTTATGCGTACCGGATAATGATCAGAGCCAATTGTTTTAATCCCTTACACTATTACAGAGATTGGTTTAGTCAATACTGTGTTGATATGATGGCTAAAATGATATCCGAAAGACTAAATTACATACGTCAAAATCAACAACTAAGAGCTGACGACTATGTACATTTGAGAGATGCTTTAAATCAGGATGCTAATATAAACCCTGCGAATATTGAACAACACGTCATCTTGCCTTCAAGTTTCACGGGATCTCCACGTTATCTGTACGAGGAAACTCAGGATGCCATGGCGTACATGTGTAATTACGGGAGACCTGATTTATTTGTAACTTTTACTTGCAATCCGGAATGGGCAGAGATCAAAGAAGAATTATTACCTGGCCAGCGGTCATTTGATCGTCATGATATAATTTCCAGGATATTCCATTTAAAGATGAAAAAAGTGATTAAGTTATTCACAAAAGTCGAGATATTTGGTAAGTTCAAATGCCATATGCTTAGTGTAGAATGGCAAAAAGGTGGGTTACCACACTGTCATATGTTGTTTTGGCTTGAAAGAAAAATACAACCTGATGAAATTGACAGTGTAATAGCTGCTGAATTATCGGATAAAGATGGCGATCCAGTGTTATTTGATATCGCAACCAAAAATATGATACATGGACCCTGTGGGGATCAAAATATATCACCACCATGTATGAAAAACGGAATTTGTTCCAAAAAAAATACCCTCAGCGTTTTGTCAATGACACCCAGACCGGAGAGGATGGATATCCAGTATATCGTCGCCGTAATGCTAAAAATGGAGGCCATAATGCTATCTTGAACATTAGAGGAAGAACTGTTGTTATAGATAATAGGTGGATTGTCCCATATTCTCCAATATTGTGTCGAACATTTAACGCCCACATCAACGTGGAATACTGCCACTCTATTCAGGCAATTAAATATATATGTAAATATATTAATAAAGGATCAGACCAAGCTACTTTCAGCATTCGAAATTCGCATGAGGAGGTAGAAAACTATTTAAATGGTCAGTACATCAGAATCTGTCTGGAGAATATTAGAGTTTCCGATCCACGACCGGTATCCTACTGTCGTACATTTGGCTGTACACTTAGAAAACTGTCAAAGGGTGTATTTCACTACAGGAACGGCTCAACAAGTTGCCCAAAACCCCCGTAAAACTACACTTTTAGCTTTCTTTGAGCTCTATAACACGGACGAATTTGCAAAAACTCTACTATACCACGAAGTTCCACACTATTGTACTTGGGCTAATAGCACATTTTCAAGAAGAAAGCGCGGTCAAAACGTTGATGGGCATCCAGGAATAAAGAAAGACGTTACTTTGGGAAGAGTATATGGTGTACATCCTTCTCAATCTGAGTGTTTTTATCTCAGAATGTTATTGGATCATGTTCGCGGTCCAACCTCATTCAATGACCTAAAAACTGTAAATGGAATTGTCAAAGAAACTTATCAAGCAGCTTGCCGAGATAGAGGTTTGCTTGCAACTGACGATCATTGGGAGAATACTTTGAAAGAAGCTGCAATTTCGCAATGCCCATTAAAGATGAGGGAGTTTTTTGTAGTCATTCTACTATTTTGTGAGCCTTCTGAACCCTTAAAATTGTGGGATAGCTTCAAAGATGATTTTTGTGAAGACACAGAATACGACAGCAAAATCAGGATTTAACTTTGCAATTAAATGATCACCCGTACAATGAAGGCTTGATAGATATAGAAAATAAGCTTGTGGAATTAAATGAAAAAAGTTTAAGTGATTTCGGATTACTGTCTCCTATTCGCTCACGAAATGATTCAATAGTTACAATGCTGGTACATCAGTACAATGTCAGTGATTTGAATAATTTTGTCAACGAAATTGCCAAAATTAGTCTCAGATCAATTGCAAGCATTTAATACAATAATTGATAGTGTGATGAATAACAAAGGCAAATGATTTTTTTGGATGCCCCAGGAGGCACAGGAAAGACATTCCTGTCCAATTTATTACTGGCAAAGGTTAGACAGTCTGGAAAAATAGCTCTGGCAGTCGCTTCTTCAGGAATCGCTGCTACTCTATTAAGTAATGGGAAAACTGCACATTCCATGTTCAAACTCCCATTATCAGTATCTCTGGACCAACAATCCGTATGTTCTATACGCAAAAACGGCCCTCTTGGCAAATTGTTACAGGACGCGGCACTGATAATGTGGGATGAATGTACGATGAGTCACAGAGCCCATGTTGAAGCTGTGGATCGAACGTTAAAGGACCTTAGAAGCTCTACTGCCATTATGGGGGGAGTTACTTTTGTGTTTGCTGGGGATTTTCGGCAGACACTCCTTGTAGTTACAAAAGGGACGCGTGCAGATATCATCAAAGCATGTCTTAAATCATCTCCCTTATGGAGTTCTATTCAACACCTAAATTTGCGAACGAATATGAGAGCCTATCTTGGTGGAGACACGCATAAAGATTTCCCACAACAATTGCTCAGACTTGGAGGAGGAGTTTTTCCTTCTCTAAATTTGGGCACTAATTCTGCTGAAATCATTTTAAATGAGACATTAGGTCAGATAGTCCACAGTCTGCAGCATCTTCAAGAAGCAGTATATCCGGGCCTCGAAAATTTACAAGAAAGAGACTTTCACTGGTTGTGTTCCAGGGCAATAGTAACGCCTAGGAACGACACTGTCAATGAAATCAACAATCTCATTATACAAAGAGTTCCCGGCCAAGTCAAAACCTATAAGTCGATTGACACAGTCACCAACTTTGACGATGTCGTCCACTTTCCTCAAGATTTTCTAAATTCGCTTAATCCTTCTGGCTTGCCACCTCACGAACTATCATTAAAAATCGGTACTCCTATCATGCTTTTAAGGAATATAAGCCCTCCTAACATGTGTAATGGCACAAGATTGCTCATTAAAGACTTGAAAGAAAATTTGATTGTCGCGACCATCCTCACCGGTCCAGCAGCCGGCCAGCTGGCAAACATCCCGAGGATTCCCATGATTCCCACGGATTTGCCAATATCTTTCAAACGGTTGCAATTTCCCATAAAAAGATCGTTCCCGATTACTATTAATAAGTCCCAGGGTCAAACTTTATCTTTGGTTGGAATCGACCTACGAAAAGAGTGTTTTTCCCATGGCCAACTATATGTTGGTTTATCACGAGTTGGAAGTCCCGAGAAACAGTACATTTTGCTACCAAACAATAACAGGATGTCAAACATTGTCTACAGAGAATGTCTTAGCCAATAACATATTAAATACTTCTATTTCAGATAAATTGCATTGTAATATAATGTATATTAATATGAAAAATTATAAAAAAGTAAAAAAATATCAAATAAAAATAGCAAAAAAACTTTAAATTATAAATTATTTAATTAATTATTAAATTATAATGTGCTTTTTTTAATGCTTTAGGAGAGTTTACCCAACCTAATTAATGCCTTGTTAAGCAGTTTTTGTATCTTAATTTCACCCGTGCGAAGCCGGGGCGGGTCGCTAGTATTAATGTAAACAGAATCTCGTTCATTTTAAAACAAACTTTCACTCAACTAGGCTTATGAATTTAAAACACATGCAATTTTTTATAGTTTATACCACACTTAATGCAATATAATATATAATGGACACAAACCCATCTTACATGAAATGTTATTGCAGGTTATTCATTAATACTGGTTTTTGGGTGAATGTAAAACTGACAATTTATTTTTGGTTTGTAGTCTGCAAACCATTGAAAAATGTCAATTTTTTTTGCATCATTTTTATAACGTAAACAATTTTGAGTAACATCTATTGAACTTGTGTGTATCATGTACATATTAATTGTATTGGTGTTTTGATTTCAGAGCAAAGTAATTGAAGAATTTTACGAGGAGATTAGGAAATTAAAAGCTGTGATTGTAAAACACGAGACACGCATCCGTGCGTTAGAGGCCCGCGTCAGTTCAACAGATGAAGATGAACGAAAAGTAGGGGAAAGGCATTCAGAATCGGCACCATCTTCGCAGTGGCAAGAATCTGAACATGTTAACAATACCCCTCATTTGTCAAGTGTGTCTGCATCTTCCCAAGAACTAGCTCCAGATGAAGTTTAATGAAATCCAGCTCTCTAACCTGGAAAAATTCTATTGTATATTTGTGCTATGTGAGAGCTTGATTATATTTTATATTGTAGACTACAATTTTTTTTATCGTAGTTATGTTATTGAATGATTGTTGTATATTTAATTAATATTTGTTTTAATTTAAAATATTTAGATAACATTTTATGAAATTTTTACTAGGCAATATTTTAATATTTTATGTTATAAACTTACAAAAAATGTTTTAATTTTCTGCTTATCAATTTGTGTGTATATTAATGATCTGAATTAAGTACATGAATTACCAATTATTTATAATGATTTGTGTCAAAAATTAGTATTTATTTAGCACTGCTTTGTTTACATGAAAAGTAACTTGTATATTATGGTGTTTGATTAAGTTTTGTCTGTTTTATGCACCTTCAGTAGTTAAAATTGTGAATTGCATTGTTTATGTTTTACATGTTTTTGTTGATGAAGTGTGTGTATATTGGAACGTGCTCTGTGTTTTCTGGCATATCTATTAGTGTCTGGGATTTTAGGTTTTTTTATACTATTGCAGATTTTTATTTTTACATCTAGATACGATAAAACAGAAATAAGTTGAACAAAGATCTCTTGGTATGTGATAATAGTAACCAAAAAAATTTCCACAAATCCATAAGGTACTATGCATACATAACCCATGTGTTTGTCTGTTATCTCATTGATGTGGAACAATTTTTAACTTAATTTACATCAATAATGCCTAGATTCATGGCTGTGACTTATTTCACTCATTAAGTTATTATCCTAAGCAGATGATGTTTATTACACATCCCATGTGCAAGTCTGTAAGTGCCTGTTGATAATGTAGTTGAGGGCAGTGAATATGCACGACAAATGCTGCTGATTATGAAATTCTGGTTAGTGGTAACCTAAGGCATTTGAACATCATTCAAATATATCAGGTAAGAAAATTTAAATACACAATTCTTTCTAGGAAAAATATGTGAATTGTCCACAAAATTGCTTAGAGGTTGCAGAGAAATGTTTTGTTCATGTGATATTATAAATTGTGTATGAAAGTGAGAAATTTAAAATGAAAAAGGATGTTCCTTTTTTATTTCAATAACATAACACATTTCAAAAGTTGTTGCTCTATATAAATAATGTAAAAGTATATACAAAATGACCAGTTCTGTCATAGAAAAAATCAATTTTAAACATGAATCATGCAAGAGTGGTGAAAGTGTCTCAGAATGCTTACTTGGAGTAAATAAATTTTAGTGTTCTTAAAACGTGCTTGTGTAGTTAGAGGTAGCATAGAGTGTGTGTGTGTGTGTCTATATATATATATATATATATATATATATATATATATATATATATATATAAACCTATTTTACTCTGAAGAGAAGTGCATTTGAGTGGAAACTGCTTCTGCCCTTGTACCCTTAATTTAAAAAAATTGCACTTTTGAAATGGTTTCTATAAATGTTTTTCTGAGGATTTTTGTCAATATAAATTTATGTCACAAAAGTTTTGATATTACAAGTATGTATGTTACAAACTGTCTAGTTCATAGGAATTTGAAAACATTTGTTAATTATGACACAAGATTGTTAAGTTACTGTTACAGTTTTAAATGAAACTTATTTTAAACAAAGATAGAGCTATATACACTGACTATTTCTTTTTACACTTCTTCTAGTGGAGTTTTTCTTTAAGTGGCACTAAATTTTGCATACTCTATTTTATCTATCTACGCTTCATTGTATAAATTTGTAATTTTATATCAGCCACATTTATCGGCATTGTAGCAAGCAGCTTCCCACAGGCAGCCATAGGTAAACCACCAGATGGCAGCACCTGACATACCATTGGAGTGTAACAGTTATAGGCCGTTCACTGTAAAGTGAGCACTTTTGAAGCGCTAGTTACTTTTTTCTTTCAACCAATTTATATCCTTCTGCCACTTTTAAATGTAAACCCTGCCATGTAAGTAATAAACACAGTGTGTACATTCACTATACCCAAAACCAAAAGTCCGAGACCACAATGAAATGTATTTATGGGTTATTATGTCTGATGAAACAGCTTCAAAAAGTGCTCACTTTACCGTGAATGGCCTATATCAGCCAATAAAAAACATCTGAAACTACAGTTTTTTGTGAGTAAATGTTTGCTCCTTAAAGTTTTATGTATTTGTTTGGGACAAGAAAAGATTTGTGTTGGACTTATAATATTGTCAATTTATTAGTAAAACATGCTTTGAATGACAATTGCTAAGGTATCACACTAATTATATGAAGTATTATATTTATTATGAAGGCAATAAATTATAAAACCCACTTTAGCATACATACACAGCCTGATATCCTCATATGCAGTAACTCACAGCATAAATATATTAGTGCTGTTTAATGGAAATTCATCATGAACTACTGGTTAAAAAAAAGCACAAAAAGTGAAGCTTGTTTTACTAACTATATCTATACCAAAATCCATGTTTGATGTACTTATTATTGTATCATTATAAAATTGACATTTTAAAATGTAGTTTGAGTTTGGAGGTGTGCAGTCAACTCCACCTATAGTGAACCTCTATGCACTCGGTTCACTACATCCAAGTTTCACTAAAACCTTACAAGAAAATAAAATACAGTAGGTAGGTATGTACCCTGTATTGTGTATATATATTTAGTAAATACATTGAACTTCCTGACATCACTCCAATTCCAGCTAATTAAATTATAAATGAACGGGGCAACAATAGGCTATACTGGATGTTTTGACTGGACATCATAGCTGCTTTTAGACATATTGGAATTATCCTACCTTTGTCCTTCAAAGAGTCGTCAGCCTACAATATTGTTTTCAACACTCTCTTTCAAGCATTTAGAAGAGGAATTGTTTTGAAATATGTTACAAACATATTTTACAGTTCCTTTTTTTTTTTTATGTTTTAATTTTTATATTCACTGTAAATGAAAATTTTTATGTACATGACTCGGGACCAATGATTTAGGTTCAGTATTGTCGAATGTTCACTATAACCGAGTTCACTACATCCAGAGTTGACTTTATCTACATTTCTTACATTTTTGAATATATCTAAAATCCCAGTGGATTTTACACATCCAAATTAATACCTTTTCAAGGCAAGAGCATATAAGCATACAGCTTTTTTCTCCACATACACAATATATTCATTTTATACTATTAAACACGAGCCTTGCTTGCTGCCACCATTATTCAGGAAAAAACTCCATTAGGTGGCGGTTGAGGGAGATTAAGTAGCGACTAGATTTCTACACTTAAAAGGGCCAATGTCACTTAATGTGACTGAGCATATAGTGCAGATTTCCCTTTGTAGTGATAATGGAGGCTAGATTCCTGTCTGTATACAGTACATAATCATACTTTTTTTTTAGCGGTACTAATGGAGTAGTTAGAAAAGAGAAAAAAAACCGATTTAGTGGTTTTCCTTTTTTTTAATGATATATTGTGTAATGAGTTACAAATAGAACAACATTGCTGCATAACATGGAGCCGAAGTAATTTTTTCTGCATACAAGGATTAAAAAAACATAAGAATATTAATGCTGGAATATAGGCAAAGCTCAGAGTGGTAATTTGTAATTCAGATGTGGACTTTTTTCATAGAGGTAGCAAAATACTAAGTACAGTATTTCACAAGAAATGTTATCTGTACAATAACCAGACCCATGCAGAGTCACCTGCATATACCAGTTTGCCCCTTGATATTGTAATCTTGAGTCATTGTGATCCTGAAGAATTTACACATTTAGTATAGTATGTTTAAGGGAAATGATAAACTGATTCATAACAAATGCAGTAATAATAAGTTGAAACTTCAAATTGCTATTTCCTAAAAAAAAAAAATATCCATCCAGAAAACAAATTTGCCAGGTAAGTGCTATTTGCATGTAGTATAATTTTTTTAGGATACAATAGCCTAATTATTAAAATATCATTACTATTCAAAAAATTTTATAGTAGAAGTTCAGGCTGAAATATTTTCTGTGGCTTTCCAAAAGTTGTTTTTCTGTACCTTTTTGTATCATTTGAGCTATCATTACAGTTTCAAAAAAAAAAAAAAAAATTTCACTAATTTTGTATAAAAAGTTTGAAAGACATTTGTAGGTATCAGACCATAAATAATTTTTTCCCCATATTCTGCTCAATGTTCATAGTTCACAATAAAGAAAATCAAGCTATCTGTTTCTCACGTGTAACTTATGTTTAAAGAGGAATCTGCAGAAGACCTATTACTGTTAGTAATATTTGGTACAGATGATCCCAGCCAAGCTCTCTGGTGCAACACAAGGAAGGTGGAGGAGAAGCTTGAATAGTGAATTACAATTTCTATTGCCAACAATGGATCAACTGTTAGTGACTAGCTTAATATACAGTAAACTCCCGATTAACAGTGTTAACACAAATAAGTGAATTTGTATTTTAAAAAACCCGGATAAATGAATTTACACATTTTTACTATTAATGGAACAGTGATATTGGTTCGGAAAATCGTGATAAAACATAGTACCTATTACACATTTCAAAGCAAACACAAATCATGCACTGTATGTGCAGGATTTAAGTACACAATACTTTAACTGATATTTATGTTGCACCGAGTATACGTAATTCATGGCGCATCGAGTATACACATCCTTTCGCCGGTGCCAGGCGAGCGCGTTGGGCGATCGACATGGAGAGCTAGATAAGCAGTCTGTAGTTGTGTGTTACTTTCTCACTGTGCGTCACTCAGATCCGTCCTTCAGATGGCAGAGTTAGTTGAAAGTTTAGAATGCAATGTAACAAAGACTAGATTATAATGGGATTTTAAATGAGGCAACCTGGCATTTAAACAATACAGTACAATCCCCATAAAAAAAATAACTCTTACATTACAAAAACTTATTAAAAACTTTACCGACTTACAAACACCCACAAAAGTTTAAAATCTCTGAAATGTTTAGTTTTTTTGTTAACATTTACATACTTAAAATGAAAGAAAGTAAGAAAAGTTAAACCGTGCCTTTCTTGAAAAAGGCTTCAATTTTCTTTTCTTTGTCATCGGAATTGATGTTTTTGTTTGTGACACACCATGCTCAAATTGTTTTATTATTTCTAACTTTTCCGCAATAGTTTAAACTGTCCTTTTACACTTTACTGACGTTGCGAAAACAAGTGAACAATGGCCCGAGTCGGCAAGTGATAAACTGGAAAGACATGTTTCTTCCCGGCAGCAGAGGATAACAGGTCATGTCCGAAACCAAAATGGCAGATTCTTTATTTTGTAATTTGTCATTTCAGAAGTTGTAGACAGTCACTTGTTTAGCACTCGCTGTGACACATTTTTACATTAACAGTGAAAAATATTTCTACAATCATCACTGGAATGCTGCGCATCCATTAATAAATAAGAAAATAATATGTTATGCGATAACGACTTCAAAAAAATTTGTTGCTAAATATATAAACAAAGCACAACAGTTCCCTGCTTTTTGAAACATGCCTAGTGTATTTTATGAACAATTATTTGGTTTATAAAGCAGTCATGCATGTGTTAATTTAGTATGTTTGCTAGTATCCGCTGCTAGATAGAAAATACAAATTTAATTTGAAACCATATTACAGACATGTAAATTGAACGAGTTCCAAAGGACTTTCGGTAAACCATACACTGTAGCTGACCATTCAACTTAGTGAGTTTATTGGATATGAAAAATTTGGATTATCAGGAGTTTGCTGTATTTTTAGTGGAAATGTTTCTATTTGTGCTTGAATATATGTAAATGTTTTTACTATAGTTTCCTCAGTAATAAGTAGAAGTATTTATTTATTAAGTAAGGCAAATTTTAGTAATTTAAAGTATCAAAAATTCGTATTAACTTAAAATGTTCTTCAATTATATGGTGTACCTTTTGGAAAACTCTGTGGCCATTTTTTGTAACCATGTATGTTATGCCCCAATGTTTTATTTATCATATGTTTTGTAATGTTTATGAATAGTTATTAGTATTTTATCTTCAAGTGTAACAAGTAGAATGGAATCAATATGCATCCTTATGACCTTCCAAGGGATTTCTCTGAGGAGATTTAAAATTTGATTTTGTTTATGACAAATTTTTTGCATTGCAAAGTTGCATATCTTGGCTTAGTTATACCTATTTTTGTTGTCAGAAGCATATTTGTAAAGTAGTTTAATTTTGAACTGATGGTTCAGTATTGAAAATACAGATATTTTCTGAAATTAAATTTTAATTTATTTTGAATAATTTTAAATAATTGGATTTTCATAAAGTTTTAATTAATTAGTATCTATAAAGTGCCCAGTTATATAGAACATATTTCAGGTACATAGATAGTACAGTCTCAGCCCATTTTCACATACTTTTAAATAGTAGCACATGTGTTATGAAAACATTATATTAACCTCTTTAAGTTCGAGTAGCTATTGTCATGTATGCTTGTTGGTGAACTTTGCCATGGTTAGGTGAGTTTTTTTGTGTATTCTTCTGGTTATACATTCATTACATTTCTCTAATTGTTGCTGGGCTTTGCCTTATATGATCCCACTGGGAACAAGATGTTAGTTTTTCGTAGATTGATTCAAAAAAGCAGTTAACAGGTTCATGTGGAAATCGGCCAACTTTTATTTTGTCAATATTAGACTTTTATTTTACATAACTTCAGTAAATGCATTTTCTTATTGCACTCTAAACAAAAATAAATATAAAATAACGTAAAATATTCAAACAAGGTTATCTTTAAATAATTACTAATAACAAAACAGTGAAATGTTCAGCCAACACTAAAAATTCATGTGGTATCTATTAAGAACACATTCCTACCAAGCATTTTTACTGTCACTGTAGTATACAGGTTTATGGAACATTGCTTATATAATTTAAGTTTAAGGGAAGCATACCTGAAGTTAATTTTTTTTCTGTTGAATTTGTTTATGCCAGAAAGTACATGAAGCACATTTGTATTTTAATGGAACCATGTTGTGAAAATAACGAACCTGGTCACAAGTAGCTCAATTAAAAATAATTATTACTTGTATATTATGTTTGCATTGATGTGTGTAAACTGTGTACGACTTACCTTGTCTTGAAACTGTAACATTAACTAACATTTAGTTAATGTGATGTGTGCTGAATTGTTGGTTTGTGGTGCAGTCTGTTAAATGTGAGCAGGTAGCTGTTAGGTGATGTAAGTAGTATTAACTATAATTTGGTAAAATATAGCTGGCAACTCTGAGGCCTTTAAGTTAGCTTAATGTTAACTACACATTATTGGTAGATTCTTTATTTAATATTGTAAAATTCTGTTCTGTTTCTTAGTTTCCTTAAATTCAAAATATGTTCTTTTTTCTATAAGGTGGGTGAAGTTGTGAAGCTTCTAAATTTGAGTGATCTGTGTGGTGTTGCACCCAATTGTTTATTTGTAGAAAGTTGTCAGAAGTGTAAAAAAATTTTTTTGTACAATGAAACAGCAAGCAAGTTACAGTGCCTGGTTATTCTGAATGAATGCAGTGCACATATTTTTGGCATAGTTACATTTTATATATTAAATTCACACCAATGTGTGAAATTCATATTACAAATAATGCCAATAATTATTGCAGTCTTATGTAAATATTTACTTCGTACAATCATAACAAAAAAAAATACAAAGTGCATTAAAATCCACAGATGTAAATAGTAAATAATTGCTGATTGACTTTAATTTCAGATTTTATATAAAATGGTAATGTGTAGCTTGTATTCATTCAGAATTCATTATGTCTTCGAACAGATTTCTGTTTGTCATTGCAATAGTGTACAAAAATATTGACTTTTTTTTTTTTAATAAAACCTTGTTTTCTCTTACAGTTTAAAAGTGTAGATAGTTATAGGTTGTACTGTGGCCTGATTTATTTGTCTCTTAAAATTCACACCACCTTCTAACATTTCAATCTAAATGGGAAACTTCACAAATTGGCTGAGGGAATTAGCAGCCAGTTTAATGCCTTTTTTATTTTGTGTCTTAGTGGTAGTGGCTGCAGAATTGTGGCTGTCAGTGTGCTCCTGTATTTTAAGATTAAACCAGTTTGGATATTTGGTTTGTTTAAATAAATATCTCAATAATAGATCATTTAGGTTTTTATTGTAATAAATCATGGTTTCTACAATTCAGTTTGACTCAGTTGCATAAACATTTTATTTTGATTTTTAGAAGTTGCAAGCATATATTTTTTTTTTTTTTAAAGCTTGGAGTAACATGGTACATCATATCACATAAATGAGACTCTTAAATACTTTTTCTAAAATAAAGTTTTGAGGAAAATATTACACAACCCCTTTTATACCCCTTAATTGTCCACCTTCCAACAATACACACCAGTTTCCTGTCACTCTGTAATGCCTGTACAGAATGTTTTTACCCTTTTTTTTTTTTTTTAAATACTTCCAGTGTGTTTTATGTCATCTTGAAATTACTACCAATTGATGAGAAACTGATCTTGAAGTAATTTTAAAACATTGCCACTGAATAAACATTTAATCTGTAGTATGTGGTAGTATTATGGGACAAAAAATTTCAAGAAATAAAAATATCTGTAATTGTACCAAAAAATATTTAACATACTGTTCTTTCTGGTAGCTGTAAAGTGTGTAAAAAAGAAAGATTACAATATTAATGGATGTGTTATGCACGGAAACAATTAGTACTTCATACTTTGTTAGGTATCTAACATGATGTTCAAAGTACTTTTCAGTGGTAAGATTATAATCATGTATAGCAAATAGTGTTATCAAGATGGGCAGGCCAGCATTATAAGTATTTTTGCTCGTGAATATAAAGTAGCCTCCCTTTGTAATGGTGAAAGTAGAACAATGTAGGGGTTAATAATGCCAATAGTTTTAATTTTAAATGGTGGGTTGCATTTTTCTGCCCTAAAAAATTTCCCAGTAATTTTTCTAAGTTCTGTTCACTTTATTAGTTTTAATTTTAAATGTGTTTAATGCATGCTGAAAGGAAAGTGAGTACTTTTTTTTTTTTTTACACACACTGTAAAAAAAATTCTGGTATACTTCTTAAACTGTAATTGACGTTTGTAACCTATACACTGTATGGAAAATACCATACATAAAGCTGCAGATACAGGAATATTGAGAGTCGCTACTGTCCACAGTTGGAAACTTCTCTACACATTTGACTGTTTTTGAGCAAATTACGGAATGTTTGCAATGAAGGTATATGGGGAAAAATTACCATACCCGCTTTATCACTAAGTGTATAAACTTGTATGGTAAATTTTTGAATAATTTCTTAGAGTGAATAGTTTAATGTGATACAGTAAGCAATTTGGGTGTGAATGTGTATGGAGTAATATTTAAAAACTATGTACATTTTAAATATAATTTTTGTAATATTGATGATACTTTTTTAAAATGCTGTAAAAATAATGTGTTTAGACTGAATACCATTTATGAAAATTAGCACCAAAGATAAGATAATTGCTTCAGTGGTAACCAAACCAAAAAAATTAATGCAATTATAGGATGACTTATAGAAATAAGTACAGTTTGTGAGGTTAATTATATTTTGTACATAACATTAAATAGGTGCATGGTGATGAAAGGCAGAAAATCACTTTGTTTCAAAGTTTTTTGTACATATTAAAGAAAAAGTGTGTGTTTTCATCAGTATACTTTTTACACAGAAAATTATTATACATGAAATACGGCTACAGTACACAAAATATGTTTAAATTTATAGCATTTGTATTTTTAATTAAAAACTTGATTGGCCTTGCAGATTTCAACAGCATGCATGTTGTAATGCTGTGACCATGAGTGTGCATTGAAAACATATAGAAAACATTAACAGTACAATTTACTGCACAACATTATTTTTATGAACTAAATATTTTGGGGCAATTAATGCTTATGTTATCTTACTGTACACTGCAGTCTCCCAGTTTCTAGTGGATTGTAGCATATAACTGAAAACAGTTTGCTTTCATAACTCTTTGTAATGCTATCCATCAGGTTAATTTGGCAGATTCTGAAGAAGCAAACTATGAGATGGTATGCAAATGGGGGTATTGTATACAACTAATATTTGGAAAAGAAAGGACATGTTTGAATTTTAAATTTAAATTTTTATATTGATGGAGCAAGCAACCTTTGCAAGTTAAAGTTACTGGCATAGTCTTTAGCTCTGTGTGAAATTGTTATGCTACGTAAATGTTTACATGAAAATGAAAAAAAGTATGATTATGTATAAAGTGTCCCACAATTTCTCTAAGGTTATTGGTAGAAAAATCCAGATACTGTTCTTTAACAACAGCCCAACACTCCAACACTATAGAAGTTGCATTTTGTAAAGGTACACAATTTTCCAATATATAATTTCATTTACTAGAGAGTTTGCTCAAGGTAGGGCTTTGTTGTTTCTCCTGAAAATAATTAAGTGCATAATTATATACTTAAATTATATATCAAAACAAATACTAAGTGTTAGTTTTTTATAATACTCTCTACCATGGGTGGTTCAAAGAAAAAGGATAAGGGAGCTTGGCCCCCGCACCCCCCCCCCCCCCGCCCTATTTCCTGACTTGATTTTACACAAAATAAAATAAGATTATTTTTGAAACCATGTATATTATTAATAAAAGAGTATTAATATACTTTGTGTAGTAACAGGAGATTTTGAATGAAAAGTTTTTTGATGGCCTATTCACCAAGTACTGACACTTATACTATAGAACCTTTCTCTAACAACCCCCCAAAGTTTCTAGAAATTTGGTTTTTATGGAAAGGAGGTTGCTGTAAATATATTGGGAAATTTCGGATCTATTTTAACCCACCCCCAACCCCAGGATGAATTGCAATTTTTTTTGTCTAAAAAGTCAGTGTTATTTGTCTCAGGGGTGAAAATGATTTTTAAATTTTATATATATATATATGCCCAAAAATTTCTCTTGTCTTCCAAAATATTAAAAACCTTGAGCAGCGCTAGGATTTACCAAGCATTGTAATTCCGTGTTCTATCATTCAGGGAAAATTAATTTAATTATATAGTCTGACATCTTCCAAATGAAATGGTAAACCTTGTCCTCAAACAATTACAAAAATTGTAACATTAGATGTTCTAATTTTTGCGAGTGAAAATTCAATTTTTTAATTGCCTTTTTAGGAAAACTCTGAGAATATTTCAACATAACATTAATTTGATTTAATAAACATAAGTCTTCTCAATTAAGTGATAATACAGAACTCTGTCTGCTACCACCGTTATCGCCAAACAGTTACAAAATCAAACATTGAACACTGCGTCAGAGCTTAAGCCATATTTATAAACAAAACATAAACTTTGTTTGCCCCATATTTGCATACAAAACAGAATTTTTGTTTATTTCTTACACAAAACCTAACATTCAGTGCGAAACTTAAATTCCAAACCTCAGTTTCGAGATATGGTATTTATACCGCACACAATTCCTACTTTCCAAAACCTAGGTTTCTAAAACTCTGGTTTCAATTGAAAGTCACGTCTGTGGTCACATAAATGGAAGGGGGAGGTGGGTGATGGGAAGAGAAGGGTGGAAGTGAGGCAGCAAGCCTGTATCTGGCTCTTCTCATGGGTAATGGACTGGTAAAGAGGGTCACAAGGTGAGGAAGATTTGCTGTGGTTGCATGCTGCCCTTGTGTAATAAGTTGTTGATGTCTAGGGTTGTATTTGTGATTCAATTTGTAGACTTCGAAGTGGCTGATGGCTTGTCCAAAAATAACTAACTCTAACAAATTTCCAACAAGCAGTAATCAAAAACCAAGAGAAATCAGTCGTAAGCTCACAAGCAAAGCGAAAGGCAAGTGAGCGAGATCACAATGGCAGGCAAGAAACATACAAGAGCAGTTGCAACTCAACAATATGAAAAGTAGGTTCTACGGTACTGCCAACGTTAGAATGCAGAGTAAACTATTAATGTTTATTTTGTAATGTTGGCAATAAAGTTCTTAATGTTGCCAACCAGGTTTTTTTTTATACTTATGTTTTCTGGGCAAACTTATGAATTGCATCATTTAGGTGCAGTTATTTCATTCCACGAATGCATTTGAGATGGACCGTAATCACCTACATGAAACATTACTATATAAACATATTCATGCAAATATTCACGGAAATGCACGTTGTTTGAAATACCACTTGTGGAGGTAAACTTTGCTATAGGAAACTGTAGAAAGTCAACAACTTGGGTAAGCACTATGCTCTTCTATAGTTTACAAATTTGTTTTTTGGTCATATTTTTCTAGGCAATGTTGAGGTTTCAGACTGTTTTATTAAATTTAATATGATAGAATATGTTGGACAAATTCATCAGTGTGGTCAAATTGGTTGTATTCTCATTGTAACTTTTAAACTGCAGTCAGAATCCACCCATCTTTTCAGTGTTTAGATTTTTTTTTGTTTATTCTTCTTGGGTTTCCTATCAAGATGTACAATGTGCATTTACTTGGCAAAATATATGTATATTTAATTAGTTTGTTTTACTAAAGATGACAGTATTGGACGTAAATTATGGATGCAAGTGTTTGATTTTTTTAAATTCCTCAACTAGATGTCCCTATTCACAAATCATTACAAAGTAAAATGGAATGTAAATTGTGTGACAATGTGCACGTGCAGACAAAGTTAACAGTTACCAATGGCTCATTTAGATGAAATTAGAGAGAGATTGTAAATGATAAATGGCTGGTTGAGGTGGAGAGATAACAGACTTTGTTGGCAGGCAGGAAACACTAATGGATGATTTAAAAAATAAAAAAAAATTGGTGACAGTGTCAACATATTGGTCTTGGATAATTTCAGTGGGAGGTCAGTACAGTAGGGGGTTGGGATTTCTGTCTAATTTTCCCCAGTGGCAGTAATATATTTTTATTGATGTGTTTCTCAAGAATATTTGGTTCTTATTCTATGTAATAAAAAAAAATAAGATTTATGTGACTCTTGTGCTTGAGTTATTTTTGGTTGTTTGGACAATAAAGTGGAATTTGTGGTGTTAAGAACGGGCTGTTTTATGTTATACCATTGGGGAGCTGTGATATGGCAAGTTAAGTTATATCGTTTGGATCTTCATTTTACAAATATACCACCTCGAGATGTCTTTCATTGAAACCAGTACATTTTTATCATATTATAAATTATGTGTCTCAATAGTAAAGTAGTCACGTATAAATTTCAGTAGTTTTATTGTGAATTCAAGATAGGAATTTAATTCAAAGTTATTAAGTTTTTGATTGAAGTAAAATTAGAGGTTGTTTGTTTTGTTGCATCTTTGTAAATTTGATGTAACACATATAGCATAACAGAGAATACCAAGTATATAACTCAATTATAGCCCAGATTTGTGCCAAGTACTGTGTTAGCAAAATTTATGTAATTCGAAGCATTCTCTATTACATTTGTGGATTTTAATTTACTTTTAATGGTTTTTCAGGTCTGTAATCTGTGATGGAATACCGATTACTGTAGGCAATACTTCAGAAAACACATGTGCCTCAGTTTAATGGTGTCAGTTATATTTTGCTGTGGTAATTTGATATTATTATAATTTTTTCAAAATGTCAGTCTCAGTGGTAGCACATTACCTGTTTATTTTATGACAGTTGTACAGTATTTAAGCATGTAGACTTCAGTATGGTAAATTTTGTTTACAGAGCTAAAAGACCATTTCCATCATTCTTGGTGTAACCAAGAAATGTGGAAACCGAGACTTGCAAAATATTATTTGAGAGAGTGGTGACAAGATGATCATTTCTTGATTTTCACTGAAGGAGAAAGGTTGTTGTTTAATATTTTGGCACGGGATGTTCTTTTGGGCAACTTCTGAATAACCATGGAATAGTGATGACTTCTGCAAAACAAATTTTTGCATTTGCCCCAGTAGTATTTGTATTGTGACTGCGACCAGTTTCATGATGTAGGAAGCAGTGCATTGGTAATTTCTTCAGCCATATGTTCATGCATGATTTACTGTTAATTGTTATGTGGTAATTTCATCATAGGTTACTGTAATTGATAATATAATGAAACTCTTTTTTGCTTCTGAAATGTTGTTTTTAGAATTTGGCCTAAAGTGTTTACATTTAATTCTGTGCAACTAATACCGTGTCACACAGATAAGCCATGTATGTTTGGTGACAGTGAAATAAAAACATATAGTTCAAATTTTTCTTCGCCCCACTCTCCCAACTGATAGAACATTGTAGGTACTTGCGATGATAATTTTTGGAAATACGTTTTTCTACTGGTTTGCATGTGGAAATGAAAGTATTAACTTTCCGTATACTGTAATAGTATTTTGGCATTTTCTTTCAAAAATGAGGAGACTGTGTTGTACTTCTGCTTTCTTGGATGCAATTTTTGCACTGGTGCTACATTTTTGCCTATATTATATAACTCATAGTTGTAACTTAATGTAAAAACAATAAATTGTTACTATCTCGTTACATTAAAATTATTTGTATGAAGTTATTTTGTGTAAATTATGTGCCTGCTATTACTTTTGAGAAAAATTTATGTAATGATGTTATTGTGGCTGCATTGTTAGCCAATATGCATTACTTTTGATGCTACTGTTTATAGAAGTCAGATATTTTTATATAAAATGCCTTCAATATTATGTACCAAAATTTTATGTGCAAAAATGCCTTTTTATATAAAAAGGTTGCGGAAAGCAGCCTTGTGTTAATGGATTGTATATACAGTGATTCTGATTTTAGTAATACATTTTGTGAGCTACTATATAGTTTATGGAAGTTGAGTATAATTTTTGTTACGTAATAAATTTGCTGTAGTGTTGTTACTTCATGATCTATAGGTATTTGTAGATTGTATCACGTTGACATTTGGATAAATATATGTATATTTGTAAAACTTCTGTAAAACTTAGCTAGTTGAATATGTTGGCACAAAATCTTGTAATTGTTTTGTATTTAAAATCATTTTGTAATTGTACTCTCATATTTATCTTACTGATCAGTTAAACAGCATAGAATGTTTGGCCAATAAGGTAACATTTTTGTGTAATTTTTCAGGTGAATGTTAATTGGTAAGGATTCTTCGTAATGCTGTGGGAAATGTATCAGATTGTTGTTGTTTATAAATCATAATTTTTCTGTGAACAGTTGACAAATTCATATTTTTCACTAGACTATCTCAGAAAAGTATTTTTTAAATCAAAATCCACTGTGTTATTGTTTTTTTTTTTTTTTGTGAAACGGTGCTAGAAAATTGTTTTGCTTTGTTTAGGCATGAGAGTATTTGAGATCATAATGCTTATTTGATGATAATGCATCTAGTCTATCATAACATCAGTGTGCTTGCATTGATATGTTTTATTTATCTTGAAAATAAAATACCTCTTGGAAATTTTTCGTAAATTTATTTATTTATTTATTATTTTTGTCATTTAACATGTTGCTATTTTCAAGTTTTGCACTGTAAACTTTTGTAATGTTTTATTTATCATCCTGTTATTTTATATTTTATACATTTGAAACAATACACAACTGATGTAAGACTAAGTATAATGTGTGATTTATTCGACTTATATTGCATATTGCAATTGTCTGTTTAGGCACTTTTTATCAAAACACTGAACCTACTATTTTGTCATCAGTCTATAGAAATACATGTTGGTCTGAAGCACTTGCCGTTAAAAAATTTTTTGACTCTTGAGAGCTGGCAGTATGGATTCATGTATAGCTTTTTGATCTAGTGAGATATGGATGTGTGTAATGTCAGTCTACTCAGAAATTGCTCTCATTTTACCATTAGTATTTTAGTTTTACTTTGTACACGTGATTTTAAAGAACTAAAGTAAATAAATACAGCAGTTTTGCAAGTGCAGTCTGACACTACCATGCCTGTGTTTGACCAACTGCCATCGAAGGGATTCTAAACATCATATTACTATATAAGTGGTCCACAAATAGAGGGGGCATGTTTGTATGTGGATCCTGCATCATTTTGAAAAGTGTTTTTAATAGTTTCAAGGTGCCAGTTACATAAGAAAATTATTTAAAGTGTTTTTTCATGTCATTAATAAAAAGAGTGATAATCACATTTTTCTTTCTCTGTATATGTGCATCCCTCTTCATGTGTGTGTCCGTCTGCTGCAGTGTGTATGAGAGCATGTGCACGTGTGTTTGTATTAAAACTGTATTGCAAATATCTGTTGCAAAATATCAGTATTCATTTTCAAAGTTACACTAAATATTATACTACTTCAGTACAACATTTAAAATATTGATTTGAGTGAAAAGGGCAGTGAATATGTTTGCTACCAATTGATTTTTATATATAATTATTTCATAGGTCACCCAATTTTTTAAATTCTGAATCACTTTAAGCAAGTTTGGTTGATTTCTTTGCAGGTTAGGTGACATGTTAGTTTATTGTTTTACAAATGCATCTTTTTCATTTAAACTGCAAATAATTGTTCTTTCAAAATTATAGGTGTTAACACACAGGACTATAATCAGAAGGTAGAGCTGGAATGAAAAATGGCAAGTACAGGGAGCTGTAACCCTTAATGGAAGACAATGTTTTACATTTTATAATGAGTAACATTGCTACATCTCTTCCCAAAGTAATGCTTAATATTGAAGGGTAACGAATTGGCCATCAATCAGTTGATGGTTCATTACTATGCAAATATCAGTATGGTTTGCATTTCATTGTATTATAATGTGTTTATATAAACAAATGTGTATTAAAGCATTAAATTAAGAAAATTTCTATATTTTCTGCACTATTTTAGAGTAAATCCTGGATTTAGCATGCGGCCGCAGTGGTCGAGTGAGTAGACTACTCGCCTCCCATCAAGGCGAACTGGGTTTGATTCCCGGCAACGTGGCCCTGTATTTTCGCATGTGGGAATTATGTCATGATGCCACTGGTTGGTGGGTTTTCTTGATCTCCCATTTCTCTCACCCCTGCATTCTGCATTGCTCCATACTTACCTTGCTGCATCCTCATCTGCTCTCAAGATCTCAATATTAAGAGCGGCCCAAATCTCTTTACTCACTTAAAGAGAAGCTTTATCTCTAGCATTCCTCTTTTTCTATGTGCGTTGATGTTTTTTGCCCCCCTAGTTGATATGCCACAGTACACAAAAAATCTGGCCGAAACATGATGTTGACACGTGTCGCTTAGGACTTGGTCAATGTGACTTTGGTGTGCACTAGGTCAGATGTGCTCTGGTTAACAACTATTTACTCTGAGTTGGCTTCTGCCAGAAGTTAACTCTGGTTGGGTTGGTTGATGATGCAGTACAAAGTTAGGTGTGGGTGGTACTGCAATATGTCTGACTGTTATCTTAGCCTGTTTAGGTATGACTGACTTACTAGGGTACTCGGGCGCCTGTGTCTTGGAATCTGGTGCAGGAGCAAATAAACTGGGACCAGAAGTCTCCTTGGTAGTGCTGGGCGACGAGTTACCATACAGTGTGGTATACTTCTTGCTCCACTCGGCGGCTGCACTGCTTCCGAAGGTGTTCGATATGCCCAACCTGGTGTCACTCCGTGACCAGGGCACGAGTTGCTGGATGGTAGTTGATGCCGAGCCTAGTGTGTGTAGGGAAGAAAACAGTTATGCTGGCTAGAGAGGAAGGCCTCTTCAGGTGTCGGGTGGCTTGAGCTCTCTCCCGTGAGGTACCGCCACAAGGTGCAGAGAGGTTACTGGTACATACTGGCTTAGCAGCAAGGAACTTTGCCTTTTGCTCCTCCCTTCGAGCTCCATGCCTTTCCCCAAATGGTATAGAAGCAGAAGTGAAACTTGACTGACTCCTAGTTGGACAAGTAGTTGACAGTGCCCTAAATAAGTGTGTAGCAAACAGTAGACTGTGCGAACCCTGTGCTCCAATAAATTCTGCACCTTGGCGCACAAACCTGGAGCAGTGGGTCATGTGGGCCATCTTCCTAATACTGTTGGGTGTGGTCCAACAACAGTTGGAACTCCAGTCCCAGGCAAGTACCTCTGCCAGCACCCTCGGTGCTCCGGCAGCAATACAATCCGAGGTGATTGTTGGATGAGTACCTAGTGGTTGTGGCTTTACCTTTCTATACACTATAGTGCATAGAATGGGTGGCCGTCGAAAGTGGTGTGTGTTTACAACGTACAGATTTCTGAAGGGGATCTGCAGTGCTACACTATGATTCATACTTATAGAAAACCTGGTCTCTTGCTTGCTCTGTACAAGAGTTGAGTTTCTAGCAATTGGGAAGGATTTATCTCTAGAACCAATTCACCCTTGGGATATGTAAGTTATTTGAAAACTTTTGGAATGGAAAATAAGTTTTGTTTCTCCGATTTACAACAAAGATGCAGTGCGGCATTAAGTTCACAGTATCGCTTAGCCAAACTTAGCTGGATGCAAACGGAGAACATATTATTCGATTAAACCAATATTAAATTCGAAATACTGCATATTAAGACAGTGGCCAAACTCTGGTATATACTGGTTTACTTGCATAAAGCCCTGCTTAAAATCTACTTGTATGCACGCTGTGTATTATTCTGCCTTATGTAAGATTAACATTGTCGTAAGCTTCATCACTTTATTCATGTGTAGGTCAAGTGAAACTGTGAAATTATTTGAAATGTAAATATCTAACAAATATGTTCGTTTACAATTCAATGCATTGAAAAATAAACAGAAAGCAAAAGAAATGTTTTAAGTTATTGATGCCGGCCAACAGCCAGCGGTGCTAGAACCCATGATGGACTACCACTCACGTGTGCCACACGTGCACGAAGAGGCCAATAATTTTGATCTTTCATATAAATTTTATTTTCATTGTAAAATGTGTTCTTTTATATTTGCAGTGTTTAATATGTCTTAAAATGTGGTCAAGTATTTGTTACTATTTTTAGTTGGATGGTTATAAAATTCAAAGTGCCCGCAGCACCGATATTAAGAACACTTAATATTCCGGCATGAATTCCGTCATAAAGAGACAGTAAAATAATAATGAAATTCATAAGAAAATTATAGAAATGTAAAACAATACTTAAATTGTGCCATTTTATTTTCAAAAATTAAATATTTTACTCGGCATGCATAGCACTTCCGCTTATGTGAACCGCATAGGTGGCCATGGTAGATCCGTGCGACGCTTGTCTCAGGTCAGTCTGCCAAGGAGAGCTAAGACACTGTCACGTATGCACTACAACTTTTGGTCGCTTATTTAGGATTCCATAGTCGATTTAGTTTACCGGTTAAACTTTGCTTGCGTACGTTTTTGCCAGACATTTTCCCCGACATTATGCTTCTGCTTTATTAATTTCTTGCACCCTTGTGGCATTTTTTACTTAATTGAGGAGGAGGAGGAGAGATGTCAGAGAAGTCGCGTCACCCACGTAACTTGAATCAGGTGCCATCCGCCTATGTTTATGGGGTTTCATTGCAACTTGTACATTATTTCTACACGCAATTTTATGGATACTATTTTTATGTGTGTATTTGAGGGTATTGTTTGTGTTTGAATATTTTACGGCGGCATCACGTATAACCATGTGGCCGACCGAAGCCAAGTCTTTGTATATGCCATTATTGCATTTTGAGAGATTATTTATGTAACATCGTATGTGCAATCATTTATTTCAGGGTTCAGTATATTTTTCACGTAAATTGACGGTTTTTGTATTTGACCATGCAGTCATGTTAATGTTTGGTTTTACCGCCATCAGGCATATTACAAGCCTGTAACCACTTCAATTGTAAAGAGAATAATTTTCTCAGCAAAAATAACCATTTGTCTGAATTTAGTTTGCAGTTTCCACACAGAAAAATTGCAATTTCACCTGCTCCTAGCCAGCTCTGTTTACAGGCCATGACCACACTAACCACGTGCTGGAGGGTGAGTCCCGACGAGTTTGCGTTAGTGATGCTGAGAGGCCTCGCATGTTAAAATGTTTTCATCAAGGGTTTCATTTGTAATTCACCATGTCCTGTCTTCAAGGTAAAACCGTCAGTCCACCCTAGCAGCTATCTGCCCTCTTCCCTTGTAAAGGCTGTGCTTTCAAGCACCTCAGTGAGCTCATCCATCAAGGCGACCACTAGAGTAATTGCGGGCTGGGGAACACCCAAGCAGAATAGGCTAGTAATGACAGAGATAATTATAATTTCATTGGCATATTGATGTGTGTGCATAACAACAATGGAAACAAGTCTACAGTGCACTAAACTCTTTTATTCAGTATTGACAGTGTCCAAGCCACAAATATTTTATTAAGTGTTTATTGCCATTGATGTTTAGTAAAAAGTTTAGTATTGCCTACATGTTTGTAAGTATGTGCGGGTGAGACACACACAGAACCCACAGCATCCCTGAGAACCGTGAGTCCCAATAGTGTGGTGATTGGGCAGTACCGCTGGTCCCCAAATTGCCTGTAAGTATTTGTGGGTTCATTTGTCTAGTCTCTCACCCGACGGCATCAATTGGCGTTCCCAAGTGGGGCCAAGTGTGTTCATCTGTGTCAACCGTGAGAAGATGGCAGACACCATGCCTGATAAACCACGAGAAGCCCTCAAGACATCCTCGTCGGCAACCGTGACACACACGAACTCGATCGCGAACTATTTGGACATGCCAATCAATTGATGCGTGCATTGTGGAAGGGTGAGTGAACTCAATTTGTTCAGTGAGAATCTATGGGATCAGCCATTATGTCAATGCACGTCCGACACAGTATCCACACTGTCAGAACCATGCCTGTGCGCTTGCACCGGATGTGACGGAGCGGGAACGAAGTTGGCACAGTGCCAGCAGTGCAAATGGGACTTACATTTGTGATGCATAGGGCCTGATGAATATGTAACCTTGTGCGATGGTGTCATAAACTGTGTTGAGTGCCGTAAGACGAACCGTGCTGAGATTGTGCCACCAACACCACTAGAGGTAAAGCCCACACCAGAGGGTTTGACGGGACCTGGCAGAAATGTTCTCTTACCGACTCTCGTGGGACACTGCTCAGAAGACCTGGGTACGTTCTTTGCAGTGTGCGAAGAAAAATTACATAGGCATCGCATGCATGGGGATGATTGGACTGGATTGGACTCCCAACAGGTTAAGGATAACTGCTGCCATGTGGTGGAACTACGTCCGGGACTATTGAGTCACGTGGGATGAGTTCTGAGAGTGTGTGCTAGTCGATTCGACACCGACGGAGATTCTATACAGGCACAAGCGCGACTGTATCACGAACAGCAGATATAACACGAAGTAATCGAGGAATTCATCCAGCACAAGTTAGGATTGTATAAGTGTTAATGCCCAGGTCAGGAAACTCGCGGAGTATTGGAAATAATTGTAACATTGTCAAAAACTGGATAATAGGCCATTGTTGTGCAGAGCCAGCCGGAGAGCGTGGAACTGTTTACACGAGATGCACGTGCCTACGAACAAGATAAGCAGGCTCATGAAGGGAACATGTTTCGGACAAAGTGAACCTTGCCGCCTGTACGTCCTGCATTGGTTATCGATGTCACGCGACCGCCGCCCCCTGTCAGGCAGATCACACAGTCGCCGCCACAGCAGGAAAACCCATCCACTACGTGCGCAAGTGTGTTCCAAGTAACGGACAATACTGTGAAAGCATTAAGGATCTGTGTTGAACTTGAAGGGAAAAATATCACAGCTGTTATTGGCACTGCTGGTAGTCACAACTTTGTGCGTGTGTGTTTGATACAAGCAATAACAACTAGGGTGCCATCGAGATGCTTGCAATTCGCTACCGCACATCAACAGGGAGAAGCGAAAAGTTTTATGCAAGTAATGATAGGAATCTGAGAGCTGCGTACCAAGTGTGTTTACATTGTACCAGACTTCTGCGAAGAAATGATTTTGGGACTGCAATGGCTTGTTGACAAGGACGCCGTTATAGAACTGCACCTGACTCGTCTGCACGTGGGGACACGTGGCTGATGAACCATTTACGCCGTGGGAGCCACACCACCAGCAACAACTGCTGTGCTGCTTGCTGACTTCGAGCACGAAATGCACGCCACACATCAGCAACAACTGTAACATCTGCTTGACCGGTATGCCAGTGTGTTTCACACTGAGGGGAAGCTGCAGCACACTGACATCATTGAGCTTGCGATCGTCACTATGCATGAGGACCCGGTGTACTCCAAGCCACGAGACCCAGGTATTTTCTTTCGCAGTGTCATCAACCAACAGGTATATGAGATGCTCAATGTTATCGTTATTGAACCTACACAAAGTCTCTCTAATTCAGGTATTTCCCTTGCTCCAAAGAAAGAAGGTGAATGGTGATTCTGTGTCGACTTTCGACCCCAGAATAAGATTACCATAAACATGAGACACTTTGTCAACATTAGGACCAGCTTCAGTATTCACATCACTTGATTTAAAGTCTGGATGTTGGCAAGTGCCTATCCACTCGCAGGACAGAAAGAAAACAGCATTTACTACCCCAGATGGACGTAGGTTTCAGTTTGAAGCCATGCCATTTTGTTTAAAGTGTGCCCCTGCAATGTTTCAAAATTTAATGGTTAATTTATAGGATGGATTTACTGGAGACTTCGCGATGGCTTATCTGGATGATGTACTTGTTTGGTCCAACAGCTGGGAAGAGCACTGAGAGCACTTGCACCATTTGAGTCTTGTATTTGAACGGCTCGAATGTAATAAACTTGCGTGCAAAGTGGAAAAGGGTAAGTTTGGGTATGAGTAGAATGGAATTTCTAGGACTCTATGTAATAGCAAACTGACACGAATCTGAACACATACAGGACATTCAAAACAAACCCACACCCAGATCACATAAACAAGTAAGGTAGTTCTTTGGCTTAATTAATTGTTAAGGGAATATGTCCCAAACGTTTCCATAATCACTGCACTGTTAACTGCTTTGTTGTGTGAGAAACGTAAATTTGTCTGGACACCACAATCCGATCAAGCATTTACAGACATTAAGATGCATTTCAGAACCGTAATCCGTTGTCTAGATTCAACCCAGAGTTACCTATAGTTGTACAAACGAATGCCAGTCAAGAAGGCATTAGGGCTGTGTTGTATCAGGAGGGAACACATGGGGGAAATCCATATATGTTACCAGAGTGCAAAGTTTGGGAATGCAGAATGCATATCACGTTAATGAACAATAATGTTTGGCTATTGTGCATGCATTGTGGAAGTACTGGCTGTACTTGCTAGGAAGGCAGTTTACACTAAAAAACTGACAACCGATGCTTTGTATGGTTAGATGGAATGCATAACAGGAAAAGCAAACTTGCCCACTGGGTGCTGTTACTGCAAGAATAAGATTTCAAGGTAGAATATGTGGTGGGGAAAACCAACGAGCTCACAGACGCCTTGTCCAGAAATCCTTGCCCGGATGTAACTAATGATGCAGAGTGGAAAGAGGCGCTACCACCTTGCTGTGCATTACCATCTGCAAAGAGAGAAACTCTCTTATAAAACATTGTTACCACACCACCTGGCAAACTCATTTCCTTGAATGTATGTGATGTGTTAAAGGAGGTACACACTGCACAAGAATATTCCCCAGATGCCGTGCAATGCCGACAAATTGTGCCGCATGTTACACAGAACACTGGAGGGTAGTGGACAAAAAAATACAAACCAAATCACCTCGTAATTGTGCGCAATGGCAGAAGTATGTACCGAAAGAGAAATGGGAATTTGTGTTAAAGTATGCACCCAACAGTTCGGAGCATGGACACCCGTGATCCGAGCAAACATGAAAAACGTGCAGATATTTTTTTCACTGGCCGGGGATTCAGGGAGAAGTCTGGAAATATGTACAGAACTGCATCATGTGTAACACCCGTAATCTGTGGAGAGCAGACGGGACAGCCAAGGCTGCCAACCGAGCCATTCAAAACAGTAGCTATCGATATCATGAGAGTGTACCCGCGTACAAAAACTGGGAAAAATTTCTTGTTACGGATTTGTTCACCCGTTGGACCGAAGCATTTCCCTTCAGTAATGTTCGTGCATGCACATTTGCACAAGTAATGCAGAACGTGTTTTTCCCGATGTGGGGAGACACCAAGTATTTGATGACAGACAATGGAACATGGAGGGAGTACTGTACTAGGTGGGGAATGGAACACCGTACCATCCCAGGGCTAACAGAACCGAGAGACAAAACCATGACATCAAAATCCAAAGACATGTCCGGTTAGGCGAAAATCATACTAAGTGGGCCGAATTGATCACGGAGGTGAAGTTTTGCCTACAAAACAGAGTGAATGTGGCAACCGGGAAAACAACCACCAAGATGGTACAAGGTCGCGAACTCTGTGCACCCGGAGCACCCCGCGAAAAGCCGTCCAGACCACCTGAACAAATTGCTGAAAATCAGGTGCAAATACATGAAGAAGCCAGGGCGAACCAGATCAGTTATTGTAATGTGTGGGTACCGGATAGCAAGAGGCCGACATCCGAATCTGTACCTGGGATGTAAATGTATGTAAGAGAGAACCCGTTATCGGCCGGGGCGAAGAAGTACTGTGCTGGACTGGAACCTAGATGGACAGGGCCAATGAGAGTGGTGGAAAATATGGGAAATTACATGTATCTAGTGAAGTTGGGGCCCAGACATGACGCGAAACAGCACCATGGCGACCTGCAGATAGCCCGACCGCCTGTAGTGACGAGGAGCGAGTATACGACATTTCACCCAGTACCGCAGCAAGTTGGGAGAATTTCACTATGGAGTACACAGGGAAATGTCAACACGTACACTGAAGAGAACAACAACACTAACACGGGAACAGACAGCCAAAGTAATGAACTGTCATTTAAGGGTTTTGCGCCGACAGAACACTTAGCACCTAATAGTGAGAAGGTGGAAGCAAGTAGGATCACAACACCATTTCTGGGTTTTTCTGTTGGTAACTGTAACAACACAACGAATCAGAGTGAATTTAAGGGGTTTCCCAGTGTACACTAAGAAAGTGGTAACATACGTGCACATGTAATTCTTAACACAACCAGTGCCAGTTAATTTGAGTTTTAAGGGGTTTCCCCAGGCACAGCTGAATTTGGTTATAACCAAAGTGTAAATGTAAATCTTGATACCATTTGTGAAGGCGAGATGCATTTTGGAGGCTCTCCAGTTCCCGCAGGGGAGAGCCTAGTAGGACAATAGAGTTTGAAAGGGTTTGGGGAAACTAACAGAGTAGTGAGTGTGATGTCAAGAATCTCAACACAGCACTCGCAAGAGGCGAGCCGAGTCACCACCATATACCCACAATGTTGTTCCTGTCTACGCCCCCACCCGTCTTCAAACGCCGAAGAAAGCAACGACCTCTGAGGGCATGTGTCCTTTGCCCTCAATCGGCAACCAGACGGGCAGAGACCACCGGAGCAATGATGTATTGTTCGCACCGTCGTGGCCTTCGAAGGAGGGGTCGTTTGATGCCGGCTAACAGCCAGCGGCGCTAGAGCCCATGACGGCGCTCACCACTCACGTGTCACGTATCTCGCACGTGCCCATAGAGGCCAATAATTTCGAACTTTTATATAAACGTTATTTTTTAGTGTAAAATTTGTTCTAGTGTGTTTGCAGGGTTTGATGTGTTTTAAAACGTCTTTAACTGTTTGTTACTATTTTTAAATTGTTTGGTTATAAAATTCAAAGTGCCTGCGGCACCAAGATTAAGAACACTTAATATTCCGGCATGAACGCCGTCATAAAGAGAGACTAAAATAATATTGAAACTCATAAGAAAATTATAGAATTGTAAAACACTTTAATTTCAATTGTGCCATTTTATTTTCAATAATTAAATATTTTACTCGGCGTGCATAGCACTTCCATTTATGGAACCCCATATACAGCCATGGTAGGTCCTTGCGATGCTTGTATCTGGACAGTCTGTTGAGGAGAGCTGGTGAGGGAAGACACTGTCATGTACGCACTACAACTTTTGTTCACACTTAGGAATCCATATTCAATTTTGTTTACCAGTTAACCTTTGGCTGCGTATGTTTTTGCACGACATTTGCCCCAGCATTATGATTCCGTTTTATAAACTTCTTGCGCCCTTGCGGAATTTTTAACTTAATCGAGGAGAAGGAGGACAGATGTGTCGGAAGGGGTCACGCGACCTGCACAACTTGAAAAAGGCACTATCCGCCTATCTTTACTGGGTTTCATTGTTACTTCGGCATTGTTGCTACACACAATTTTAAGGGCTTTGTTTTTATGTGTGTATTTGAGGGTATTTTTCATGTTTGAATATTTTACGGCGACAGCACGTATAACCACATGGCCGACAGATGCCAAGTCTTTGTATATGCCATCTTTGCGTTTTAAGAGCTTATTTATGCAACATCATACATGCAATAATTTATTTCAGGGTTCTATGTTAATTTTATGCAGGGTTCAATGTAATTTTCACGTAAATTGATGCTTTTTGTACTTTACAATGCAGTCACGTTATTGTTTGATTTTACCGCCATCAGGCATGCTACAAGCTTGTAACCACTTCAATCATAAAGAGAATAATTTTCTCAGCAAGAATAACCTTTTGTCTGAATTTAGTTTGCCGTATCCATGCAGAAATATTTGCAATTTCACCTGAACCCTGTTGTCTGCTACAAACTTCATCCAGCGGCATCCGCGCCATCTAAACTTGTTTTCACACATGTGGGTGTTTATTGTGAATACTCATCTCATTTCACATCTTGTTTCATCTATCATTTAAGGATTTATGCAATTTGGTTATTACTGTACGGTGAAATTATTCTTGTCCTATCTTTCTCTGTGTATAGGCAGTCACCACACTTCCCACGTGCTGGAGGGCGAGCCCCGATGAGTTTGCATTAGTGATGCCGAGTAATCACACGTGTTAATATGTATTAAGGATTTCATTTGTAATTCACAGTGTCCTGTCTTTAGGGAAAAACCGTCAGTCCACCCTAGCGGCTGTCGGCCCTCTTATTTTGTGAAGGCTATGCTTTCACGCACCTCGGTGACATTATCCATCTAGGTGTGCACTAGATTATCTATGGGTTGGGGAATACCCAAGCGGAATTGGCTAGTCATGACCAAGATAATCATAATTTCATTAGCACATTGACGTGTGTGCATTATAACAATAAGAACAAGTTTACAGTGAACTAAGCTCTTTTATTCGGTAGTGACAGTTCCTAGCCCCAAATATTTTATTACGTGTTTATTTCCAGTCATGTTTAGTATTGCCTGCGTGTTTGTAAGTACACACGGGTGGGACGGACACACAGAACCCACAGCATCCTTGACAACCCTGAGTCTCAATAGTGCTGTAATCGGGAAGCACTGCTGGCGCCCAAATTACCAGTAAGTATTTGTGTCATCGTTCGTCTCTTGTCTCACCCAATGGTGTGATTATCAAAAATGGGTACCCAATACTTTTTATTTAACGTTAAGATATGGAACTTCATCCCATCCATCTTTACCAACTTTACTGGGTGCAGGTAGGTATAGTGACTATTTTCTAAGGTCAGTTACAAAAGTGCTCACTTTATCCTGAACATTCTTTAGTAACATTACAATAACGAAATTAAAACCATCATGTGCATTTACTTCTGTCAAATAAAAATATATTATTTTAAAAATCATATCTCAAAAAAATACATACTTTATTTATTACTGAATGACAATACCATGGCATAGCAGCTCTTGCGCTGCAATATCTGGATTTCGCCAAAAAGCTGATCGAGGAACTTGTCTTCCTATCCAAGTTTCATGGGCGTGGCTGCCATGTTGGTAACAAAGCAGCGACAACAGCGGTGCTATATTTTCGAGATGTCGATTTGTGTTGTGGCGTAGCCGCCGCCGATTTATCATCACCGAGGCTAAGCCGCTCAGCGTGGGGGAAGTACAGACCGAGGCCCTTGTCTTCCCAAGCGGTAATCGTTTGACTGGACTAGGGTTAGAGGTAGCTAAACCTCCCCGCCCTGGTCCCCCATAATATAGGCATGTGCGGCGCTCGCATGTCAGGAGTGTGGTTTTGTGACCCAGTATAGCCCCTGGGCCACGGTTGTTCCAATCTTCATTCCCCTTACTTTTGCCTACGAAAGTAAGGGGAAAGGCGGTGGAGTTCCGGTCCCTACTGGCACAGAATTTGGAAATTCAAAAATGTAGGTCTTTTAAATGTTTGGTAAAATCTATAAATGTTTGTTAATTCAATTTTATAAAATATTCCCGTGAAGTTAAGCAAAATGTCAGGAAGAAGCAGAGAAAGCGGGGCCTTCCTCTAACTATATCATTTAATAAACCGTGTCGTGGCATTTGGGGTGGTACTGTGTTTGGTGTGTGTATTTAGGTGTTGAATGTTAATAAATAAGGTTTTGTTTTGTATGGGATGAGGGTAAGTGTATTAGGGAACAGGTTTTGTTACTAATTAGCATTTTCAAGGTTTGTGGTTTATATATTAATTGATTTTATGAGTATGTGCCGGTGGGTGGGGCTTTATATTAAAGGAATTTCCTGATTGTATTTCAGCCGAGAGCGGGGCTTCTGTCTTCTGAGGAGAGAAGGCAGCACTGCGATTTAAATAACAGGTGTTTGGTGAATAATTATTGTTAACTTTAGGGACATAATTAGTGTTAAAGTAGTTAATCCTTGAAGAGTTGCTAGGGAAGTATAGAGAGGCGTGTTCGCTGTGAGCGTAGCGGGCAGAGTGGTGTGTGCGATGCTACCGCAAAGTAGTTTTGTTAAACTGACTGAATTTTGTCCCGGACCGATCGGAGAATTTCGACTGGGTGCGGAGGTTTAGGAGATGTTAGTTATTATGCAGGAAGCATTTTTAGGGTGTTTTATTCTTCTATTTTTATCGAGGTCGTAGTCTCCTAGCTGTTTAATGGCGGGATTTGAATGTGAGAGTAGTTTATTATAGTGATATATATTGCGGTTTAGTAACTGTGTCTTTATAGTTGGAATTTTTTAATGTCCATGGATCGATAGGTTGGCAGTGAAGGGCACTGCGTTTATTATGATTCTTAAGTACTTATTTTGAATTACTTGAAGGGAGTTTAAAATGAATTTATTATGTTTCACCAGACTTTGTTACCATACGAAAGGGTTGATCTAACTATTGTTGTGTAAACTAATAGTTTTAATCGTCTTGGTAGATTAGTGCTTTTTAGCATTGGAAACAGTTGCGGTAATTTGCTCAGTGCTGCCTCTTTAACTGTTGAAATGGTATTGTCCAGATTAGTTTAGAGTCAATTGTTAATCCTAGGTATTTCGCGGTTTGTGTGAAGGGGGCTGGAATATTATTTAGAATTATTTGACGTGAAGGCTGGAATCTACATCGAGTTAACAATAATGCTAGTGATTTAGTAGGATTAGTTTTAATTTCCCATCTTTCAAACCAGTGTTCTAAAACGTTTATTTGAAGTTGAGTTAGGAGGATAACTTATAGCAGTTTTTTACTGTGGGTGTAAATTATGGCATCGTCCGCGTACATTTGTACTGAGGCATGGGTTATGGGGATGTCTGAGGTAAAAATATTATACAGAAATTGAGAAATTGCTGAGACTTGTGGGACACCTGCTGTAATTTCGCGAGTAGTTGAGTTGGCATTATCAATACTAACAAAGAATTTTCGGTTTTGAAAGTATGAGGCTAGTAAATGTATGTAGCAGTCGTGAAAATTGAAGTTAATTAATTTTTGTAGTAGTCCAGGTATCCACACCTTATCAAATGCTTTTGCAATGTGTAGGAAAATGGCTACTGTGACATGTTTTTGCATTGCAGATAAAGAGTCTGTGGTGAATTTAGTGAGGGCGTGAGCAGTGGAGTGTTGGGCTCGGCTCGGCTCTAAACCCGAATTGTGTTGCTAGGATAATTTGTTTTTAATTCTGCATGTACTAATAATCTAGTTAAAAGGAGTTTTTCGAAGACTTTACTAAGGGAGTTGAGTAGGGAAATAGGCCGTCTGGGATAGAGTGATTTCTGCCTGGTTTGGGGATCGTGTTAACTTTAGCTGTTCGCCATGCTATAGGAAAATAATTAAAATTTAGTACTACATTAAACAGGTCAAGGATTGCAAATAGTGCATTAGCTGGGAGGTTCTTAATAATTTTATAAGTAATTTTGTCGTGCCCTGGAGCTTTTTGATATTAAGTTTTTTAATTAGTACGAGTAATTCTTTAAGTGTTATTGCTTCTGATTTTGCAGTCATGGTTCTGTTGAAAAAAGCTGTGATATTGGTTTGAACATTTCTGGAAAAATTTGGATCTCTTAGATCAGCAATGGGTGAGAACTGGCTCTGATAACAATCAGCTATTGCATTTGCTTTGTCCTATGGGACGTATAAGAGGGTTCCTGCTGTGTTTATGATGGGCTGGGAGATTGATTTTATAGTTTGGCCTTGCAAGGTTTTTGCTATACGCCAGTATTTATTGCTTTCACTGTG
Organism: Dryococelus australis; assembly: GCA_029891345.1. Lineage (NCBI taxonomy): Eukaryota > Metazoa > Arthropoda > Insecta > Phasmatodea > Phasmatidae > Dryococelus > Dryococelus australis. The sequence goes on from CM057009.1 coordinate 322,356,218, forward strand.
TTCAAAAGCAACAAGTTTTGGGCCCAGAGCGCGATGCACAAGCACATGGCGAAAGTTTTGAAGAAAAGCTGTACAAGTGACATATCAATGCACGGAATGGCCAAGGTATGTGTGAAGATATTTGATGGCAAGATGTAAGATAACCAACATAAAGTTGGTGATATGGCAGAGCCACTAAATGGCTCGAATTACTACAATTGGAAGTTCATAATGCTTATATTACTTGCAGAAAATTATGTTGCTGAGTATGTTAACAAGTAATATGTTGAAATTGAAGATGGAAAACCGACATGTCATTCAGATCAGAAAAAAATCGGGCTAGAAACTTAATTGTTCAATTCGTTGATGATTCTCAAATAGAAAATTTGCGGGATAAGGTAAGTGCATACCAAATGTGGAAATGCCTAGAAAATCTGAATGAGAAGAAGGAATTGCCTGGGCAATTGTATAGAAGAAGTTACAGTCAATGATGCTTAATGAAGGTGAAAGTGTAGATAGTTTCCTGAGGCAGTTTGATGAAGTGGTAAGGCAGTTAAAATCTACTGGTGCAGAATTAAAGGATAATGATGTTATATGCCATTTATTGTTGAGTTTACCCAAGTCATTTGATGTAGTGGTTACAGTCATTGAAAACATGCCACCAGAAACATTACTGCTTGAATTTGTGAAGAGGTAGCTGCGAGCAGAAGAAGAAAAACATAAGTACAAATCTACTAAGACTGAAGTACAAAATGCAGTTGTGCCATCAGCATTCTCATCAGCAACTCAAAGCGTATGTTATGAGTGTGGCAAGAAGGGACATATCTGTCGAAACTGTAAGCAGCTACCCAGGAACAGCTTAAGAGGTGCAACTTAGCAGGGTGTACCAAGAGGGATTTCATGGACATCATCGACCTGGAAGGTATTATGGAAATGTTCACCAGAGTGGACATTTCCAAGCAGTTGGTCGTCAGGAAAATCAATCTCAACATTACTCAACAATGTAAATGGAAAGCTAACAAGATTACCATTTGATAACAGAACAAAAAGTAACAGTGTGTTAGGCATAGTTCATTCTGATGAGTGTGGTTCAATTCCATCTACTACAAATGAGAGTCATGAATATTTTGTTAAATTCATTGATGATTTTTCAAATTTTACAATGGTGTATCTGATCAAGTCAAAAGGTGAAGTTACAGAATGTTTTCAAGATTATTATAGTGTGACAGGCAATATGTTTGGGCAGTTTGTATCAAAGCTAAGATGTGACAATGGAGGAGAGTATGTTGCACAAGAATTGATTGATTTTTGTAGAAAGAAAGGCATAGTTCTTGATTACACAGCGCCATACACGCCTGAACAAAATGGCAAGGCAGAGAGGATGAATGGGTACGTTGTATGATCAGTGAATATGGTGTACCTAAACAACTTTGGGGAGAAGTGGTCAGAACAGCAGCTTATATTCTAAATCGTAGTTCAACCACAAGCATGGAAGGAGTCACACCGGCTGAAATTTGGTATGGGTGTAAGCCAAACGTAAAAAAAAATCTGAGGGTTTTTGGATGTGTAGCATACAGCCATGTACCAAAGGAGTTGCGTACAAAGTTAGACAATAAGGCAAAAAAATGTATATTAGTGGTATATTCTCGAAATGGTTATAGATTATTGAATCTTAAAAAGGGAAAAATCATAGTGTCACATGTTGTTAAGTTTGATGAAGGTAATTTTATATTTAAAGAAAGAAATGAAAGACAACTTGTAGAATGTAAACAGGATGCTGGGGACTGTAGTGAACCTGAAAATGTTGTTTGTCAGTTCAGTAGATGTAAGTGAAGAAGGAAAATAAAGTGTATTTAGGGATCACAAACATAGTGTAAGTCTGTCAAAAAGATTTGATGACTATGAAATGTACATGGCATATAATGTGATGAGTTTTGTAGAGAATGTTCCAAAGAACCATGGTGAAGTAGAAAAAAGGGTCGACAAGGAAATGTGGTTACAAGCAATGGATAGGAAAATTGTGTCTATTAAAAAAATTGAACTTGGGAGGAAGTAGAAAACCCAAAGAATATAAAAGTTATTGATACAATGTGGGTATTTGCATTGAAACCCTTAGATGAGGATGTAAGTGACAAGTATAAGGCTAGACTAGTTCCAAGAGGTTTTGCACCAGAAGGAACTGTAAGTAGTTATGATATATATGCACCAGTAGCTAGAATGACTACCATAAGAACATTGTTAACTGTTGGAAATCAGAAGTCTTATCATTTTGAGCAGTTGTATGTAAAAACTGCATTTTTGAATAGTGAATTGAACGACGATGTATATATTTATCCACCAGTTGGTGTTAGATGGAAGCATAACTCTGTTCTTAAATTAAATAAGTATTTGTATGGTCTTAAGCAGGCATCTAAGTGCTGGAATGACAAGTTTAACAAGGTCATGTTAGAATAAGGTCTTGTAAGGTCTGAAAACGATTGTTGTCTGTATACATTGATGAGTGGAGATGAAATGTTGTATTTACTGCTTTATGTGGTTGACATAATTCTAACCAGTTCAAGCGTTAATCTCATAAATTATGTTAAGTCTCAGCTAGCATCAAATTTTGAGGTTAAAGAAAAAGAAAAACTGAAACATTTTCTTGGGTTGGAGATAAATCATGACAGGGAGAACAAAGTTTTGAAAATTAACCAAACCAAGTACACTAAACGAATTTTGAAAAAATTTGGATGTGAGAATTGTATATCATCACCAACACCGTTTGAGCCAAAGCTAAACATAAAACCTTGTACACATGAAAATGATGTAACAACAAAACCTTTAAGGGAATTGGTAGGCTGTCTGATGTATCTGATGTTGGGTACAGACCAGACATATGCTTTGCTGTAAATTACTTCAGTATAATTCTGGACAAAGCAACTGATGAGGCATGGTATCAATTAACAAGGGTCTGAGATATTTGAAGGGTACCGCAGAAGTTGGATTGGTGTACAGAGGAAACCGTTTCCCTGAACTTTCTTATTTTGTTGATGCAGATTGGGGAGGAGATGTAAATGATCGAAAATCAGTTTCAGGTTTTTTGTGTAAGGTAAATGGAAATGGGATATCCTGGGTGGCAAGGAAACATAATTGTGCAGTCTTGTCAACAACAGAGGCAGAACTCGTAGTGTTAAGTACTGCAGTTTGTGAGTGTTTATGGTTGAAAAAGTTATTGTCAGACTTAAATATCAAATTATATAAGATTGCAATGTATGATGATAATTAAGGTCGTATTGCTGTAATTCCAGAAAACATTCGAAGGGTAAAACACATTGACTTGAAGTATCGTTTTGTATGTGATAATGTTAAGAAAGGTGAGATTAATGTACTATTTGTTGAAAGTGAAAGTCAACACGCTGACATTTTGACAAAAGGTTTAATCAGATATGTATTTCTGAAGAATTGTAAAGAAATGGGACTAAAGACTCTTGGCGAGGGGGGATGTTAAGTTATGAAGGTCGCGAAAAGTGTAATGTTTGTTATACATATCTATGATCCCTTCCTGTTCCTGTTGATAGTTAAATGAAGGAGATGATGGAAAGGTTTTGTGTGTTGTTATGTTATTGCAGATAAAAGGTTGTCAATATTGCTGTTTAAGTCTAGTATGTTCTATGTAAATAAAAGCAAGATAAAGAAAATAAAGAATACATTAAACCATAACTTAACAGTGAGTATTTATTTCTTTCGCTGTGTTCAAAAGCAACAGTTCGTTTCCTGGAGGAAGTGCATCAGGTCGCAAGGGTTGGTGAGTGTTGAACTGATATCGCCGATATCGGGAGGGGTCATGGTGGGAGGGGTGGTTGTCGTGGAGGGGGGAACGGGTTTTTGGTTGAGATCGAAGAGGAAGACTGTTGTGTGTTGTGGGGCTGTGTTTGTGAATGTGTGAGTAAGAAACATTTTCCTTAACAATGTTCCTAGTAGGAGTTGGAGATGGAAAGTGCTCCTGTGTGAATACAGGGGGTTTACAAAGTGTGGGGAGTTGGGTTTCGCGTTTTACTGCGGCCTCCTGACGAAGTTGTACCAGGCGGATGTATTCTGGGCAGAGCCTTGAATTGGCTTCCTGCATTCCTTTCCCCTTGCAGTTCACACAGTTGGGGTTCTTGTTCAGGTTCTCACAAGCTGTGTGGGGGTGGGGGCCATGTGCAGTGACAGCAGACAGTTCGGAGGGCACAGAAGTTTTTTGTGTGGTGGTAAAGCCAGCAATTTTGGCACTGAGGGATGTCCCCAATCCTCTTTTTGTTCGGGCGGGGTTGTACTGCCATCATGTTGATGCAAGTGATGTTGAGAAGGGTGGTGAGGGTGTCGTTTTTTTGCATCTGTTATGCAGAAAAAATCTTGTGGTTCTTCCAAGGTGTGTGATGGGTTGTTGGGGTCTGAGATGATTTTTCTGAATTGATTGACGTTGATGACAGTGTAATGTCGCGCCTCAAGGTCCTCTTTGATGTCTGCAGTTGGGGTTGTTCGTGGGAGCCTGATTACCATTTTCGAGGGTGTTCTGCTGCGATACTGAATGTGTAAAAATGAATGTTGGCAATTTTCAGGAAGTCTTTTAGTGAGCGATATGCCTGTTCGTGGGTGTATGTGATCTGGAGGCCGGCTTGAACAAGGGAAATTCGAGTACCTGTAATGTACATTGAGCGGATTTTTGTGATTAAATGGTTGTATGTGGAGGTGTCAGGCACGATTAGTTTCATGGGTTTCAGATTGTTTCTGTGGTTGGGCGCTCAGTGTGAGAGGTGGACGGAACAGATGTGCTATTTTGAGTGTTAGTGAGAGTAGCTGTTTGTGTATTTGCCATGTTGGTAAATGGTTCGAAGCAGTTTTGAACTGCGAGTGGCTTGGGCTGCGGTTCTAGGGAGTGGCTCGGGAGATTTTCCTGTGGTTTGTTTCCACAATCCAGGTTTCATTCTCAAACTGTTGATCCAAAAATGCCTTACGGCGGTTGTGTTTTGCCAGCAGCCAAGACATTCGTTGTTCTGCAGTGAGTTCGAGTGACATGAGGGTTTTTTTTGTACTGAATCGTGTTGTTCTGTGGTGTCCATGATGACTTCGTGGGAATCCAGTGATTGGTTTTGTGGTTGGTGAAAAGTTGTGTTTCCCCCTTCTTCGAGTGGGGCTAAAACTGTGCGGGTGGTGGGTTTGCAGGTACCAGGTTTTCTGTCTCCAACGAGCCCACATACCCGCCCCCCGGGGTCGAGTCAGCCACGATCGTGGAATCAGAAGGGTAGTTTACTAGAATGGGTGTGTGTAAAATGTTTGTGTTGTTTGGTGTTCTTAACCGCTGCAGGAAACAGCAACTGCTGACCTAAACATGCTACGCTCGAGATGACCGGTTGTCCAGAGCAACGGGTCGGCAGTTGTTTTCCAGTGTCGCGAAAACTACAGGATGAAGGCGGTACAATCCGCCGAGAAGAAAACGGAAAACGATACTGTCCACCTGAAGTCCAGCAAACAAGCGATGCCGAAGTACCAAGAGCGATGTAGCTAACACTAGCATGTTTACCCTTTAATTTTTTCTTGAAAATTATGAATGAATTTTGTATATATATATATATATATATATATATATATATATATATATATATATATATATATATATATATATATATAACACTAATAAATCTACCCTGAAAGTTAGAAAAAGGTGCCACTATATTAAGGAAACCCTATTTACTGCACTTTATCAATAACAATATTCAAAGCATGCAGGAGAGATATAACAAATACTATATAATGGGAATACGCGAAACTCTCCGAAATAACTAGCGATTGCGATGCACGCACCATCTAGCAGTGCTGGACTGATGCTTTCCCAACCAATAAAATTACGATTTGCATACCATAAGTGGTTATAACTTATGTGATTATTAATATTATACAGAAAATCATATTTACATTATGATAAGTAAAATATCACTGTCTTTAAATACAATCAATTTTAGAGCTTAACATTTTCTTAGCACACTGTTTTATTAACAATGTGCATTACTTTTGTAGTTTAAAGATTTTTCTTGTTAAACTATTTTGATTTTAATTCTTCATTTTTCTCATTGACATAACATTTAATCTAAACATTTATATATTTGCCATTAAACAACTGCTTCCAGTGATCGCTTATTACTGTCGGTTGCCGACATACCTTCTGCATTAATTTATGTTTAACACCTTCCATACTTTCGTGAATCAATTTTTTTAAAAACATTGCATAGTAATTAACGACACCGCCGCACAAATCCACTGCTACCTGGTTTGGGTACAACAAATTTTTTCCATCATATTGTTTTGAGTAAATGTGGACACTATGTGGATCAAGCAGCCCAGCCCAGCCTAGAACTCTTACAGGAAAACTGTTTACCCAAACAAAAAAAATGCGAACTCTTGTTGGTGATAATCTTGGCCTATAGTATCTTATTGTCATCTTACAATTTTGAAATAAATTTCTAGTATGTACTAATAAATATTTTTGTGCATTGTTCAATTTTGGTGCCATCTCATGAAGCTTCTTTGTTGAGTTATCTACTTCAGACTCTGACAGTCGGTCTGCTAATGAAGGCCCAAAAAAAAAAAAAAAAAAAGTACCTGTATTGATTATTAAACTGTCTTTAAAAATCGAATATATATTTCATTCAACACAGACTGTTCGTACATAATTTTTTTCTGCTGCTACATGATTAATACTGGATTCATCTGTAGAAATGCCTTTTTTTTTAGGGCTCTGTATTTTGTGTGATTGTCATTTCTGTAAAGTCCTAACGAATACACTTCCCCAGTTTTGAGTCTGCGAACAGAAAAACAACTTCCTTATCTATAATAACATTCACCTACAGCAAAATTAGCACGAAAAAAATGACATCGAGAACTAATATTTATTTTAAACCACATTCAAAGCTTCCCTTCTGCAGCTCGACACCCACAGGCCACAAATGAAACAAAGCACATTAATCGTTTCTAGTAGTATTTAATGGATTTGTAGGGTTTAAAAACAAGTAGGGGGTAATGTTATACATTTTGAACATGCATTAGAACAAAAAAACTGTAGTTGCAAAGCATTTTTTGTTTATATGTCAATTGATGTATACTTACATATCTTGGTTTTTGGGGAAACGAAATAACGATTTAGATGCATTTTTCACATTGTAATAACTGCAGCCATAAAGTGCACAAATTTCTCTACAATTACATTGCAACAGGTAAGCAAACAAACAAATATATTCGCATAAACAAAGAAAAGTGTTCATTATGCAGTCGGTTTTCCTGCTATGCTATCATTTTACTCAACACAGATGGGAGTGTTCATCAGCCCAACACCGCTAGGTAGTGCATGCATCGCATTCGCAGATAGACAGCATTGCTCGGGCTCGGAGTTTCGCGTATTCCCATTATATAGTATTTTGATATATCGTACGTCGTTCACATGCCTGCCAACACTCAACAACTGCAGAATGCAATTTTGTAAAACATGTTGCATGGTTTTGCTTTCTCAAGTCATGTTGCCATCTGTGGAATAGTAATCCAGCAATGTATATTTCTGTAAACTGATGTGTGCCCACGTGACCCCCTCCCCCTTAGTCCATTTGCCTGCAGATCCAGGTTCCGTAACACAGTGTCTATGCATGCTCTATGAGCGCAAGTGCAGTGTGGCAAGGAACGACGCAGGTGCAGAGCAGATTGAGCATGACCAAGTGCACGTGACACAGGAATCCGAAAATAGACCCTGTAAAATCTCTGTTATTTAATTTGCGCAATAAAAGGGCAAAGTAAGTTCACGCAAGGGGACACAAATAATACAGACACCTGCCTTCGTAGCCCTAAATGCCTCAGTGTTTTCGAAGTGTCTCTTTGTAATTATCTGTAATGTTCATTCACATGTCTTTCATCTGCACATCATCCCCACAGTGCAATGTTTTGGTATAATGGATAATATTTACAGGGTTAATTTTAGGAGCAATATGTAACAACTGGCATACAGGGTATGTGTCCGATTTGCAAATGTTGTATGCAAGGAAGTAGTGCAGTGCGGGGTGCCAGCCTGCCAAGCCGGCCGTCATGCCACGTGGAGAAAGTCAGTAGTTGTTCGTCTTTGTGAGGGGTGTGCCGCCTCACGCCGGGGCTTGTGATTCACATGCTCAGGCTGCCATCGCCATGTTGGACTAATCATTTCACATCATAAGTTAATTTAGCATACCAGAACCTTTTTCGTATTTCAGCTGCCCGAGATTCCATCACCCCTCGCACCTACCCAGTGCTTGCGTCGCCTGGGTAAGCTTAAATTGTATTTAAATTATTTACTGTGTCTGTGTGGCTTTAGCACAAGCTGATGGGTTTGTAAGCAGCACAAAATGTAAGTTTTCCCGATGGGAATTTAATCATGTACTGAATAAATCGCAGCAGTGGCGAGTTACCACGTGTGGTTTATTACAAGTCGCCGCAAGGCATTTAAGGTACTGGCCTCCTGCCAAGTTTCACAAAGTGTAATTTACTGTGCAAGTATTATTGGAATGCTCCTGAGTCGGTGTAATATGTAACAGTGCTTCGTATGGGAGTTATTCAGTCGGTATTAATTTTATTCTACGACGAGACAACAACTGCACTTGGAGGGTTTGCCGTGGTCATAGCCCGAATGACTCGAAGGAATGACTCCACAGCTGCACTCCGAATTCACGAGATTATCATACTGACAATATCTGGTGCCCTGGGTAATTATCTTCACCAAGATACCATAACTATATTCACAGCTCCTCATCTAACCAATATCCTTATTGACCAACACCTTGGGACTAGTTGCCAGCTTCCTGCACATTAGATGAAGGTCAAATGTTTTCCCACTTTGGTGCAAATCATCATCTTAATATCTGAGAAATTTTTCCTTCAATTTTCCCGAACTGAAACAATTTTTTCCAAAAATTTTCCTGCAATTTTCCCGCATTTTCTCCATATTTACCAACAATGTGGGAAAAACATGGTCAACCAGGCGACCAGCAAGACACGTGGCAGCATCGAGACGTCTTCTAAATGCCCCAACGATGCCAGGGAGGACACAAGTGGCCAGAGAGGAAAGGACTTCAAAACAGCTTAGCACCACCATTTATTCAACACAAAGGGGTAGTGGTGAGAAAGTGGCGAGGAGCTGCCATCTTGGGACAGCGACGTGACATCTCAGCAGTGGGAGAAAGGACAGGGCGATTCGAGTGCGCCAACACACCCCTCTGCCCGCATTGCACTGCACCATGAGGAGGGAGAAGGAGAAACGAGAAGAGGGAGGGACATCTGGCCGCTCCCCCCCCCACACACTACACTGCATGCTGAGTGGAACAGCTGAGAGCCTACTGTCTGTTGACCTCTGCGCACGCCGTGCAGGACTGTCATGCTCCTGCAATACTTCTGAACCGTGCAACCATACTACCATGCTTCTGTTGTCAGACCACCATGGATGGCATGGTGCAGTACGGTGCACCAGCACCATTGTGTCTGCAGTGTCTGCATCAAAAACCATTGAATGTGGTAGACAGATACGAAATGGGGACCCGATTTTGGAAGTGCGACCAAAAACCAGCCCGGCAAGCAACCGCATCGCGAGCAATCACGGAGAAGAGAAAGTGACAGAACATTTGGACAGTATCAACAAAATCCAAAATTTACCCCAGTTACATCTGTCCAGAAGATTGTTATGCACTAGATCGGGAACCACACTAATCATGTGTGCATGGTGTCACAAGCACGTGCACCAAGAATGCATGAGTCCCACGGAGTTACACATCGCAACAGGATTGTGGTTCATTTGCGACTAGTGCGTTGGAAAGTTGAAACCGGCCATGATCACAAACATTTCAACCGACTTACTCACGTACAACCAGACTGGTAATTCAGTGTGCCAAACATAATACAGCTGACGAAACATTATGCAAGCAATGAAAATGGCCGGATATTGTATCACCATGGTAAACACGGTATATCACATCGAGAGTGAAGGAAAAGACGAAAATGGAGCGCAAGTCGAGGAAATACACTGCAAGATCGAGGATGTCTGCAACCACATGTCACCTGCGGGCGGGGCCCCCATGACAGCTTTCAATCATCCAGTACCACATAGCCAGTGACCTCAACCACTGTCAACCCTATCCCTATTACCTCTACAACACCCACCTATGACACCTTACCTACCACAAATTTCTGCCTACTAACCAACACCAGTATTCCCACAACATATTCCCAGCATATTTCCCACGTCTTTTCCGGCACCGACACCTCTAACATCTTTTCCGGCCCATAGCTACAGACCGCAACCTGCACCCAGCTGACTACCAGAGAGGGAACAGCAATGAGAAGCAAAACAAGACAGAAGCAGGCCAGACACCGCCAATAGCCTGAAACGAACACCGGCACGATTTCAACACCTACCGACATTTACTGGCATGGCAAGCAAAGACCCTATCGATTTCTTAAAGGCGTGCACGTCACATATGAAACACTACGGGGAGAATGAACATGAGTGGGCCATTTTCATAGGCGGCCAATTGCAAGAAGAAGCAGGGAAGTGGTGAGGCGCTGTCAACCACTACGGCATGCAGTGGGAGGAGTTCGTGCAAGCTTTTCAGTGCCAATACCCAAGTGTGTTAACATCCCTACAAGCGCAAAGCAAGTTACTCTGGCAGGAGCAACAGCCTGGTGAATAACTACCAATGTTCATCACGTGAAAGGCACATCTAATCAAGTAATTCCACCCGCAACTGCCACATCGCGAGGCACTGGAAATCATTGCCAAGTGTGCCTTACTGGAGTACAGAGCTGCCCTTTCTACCTTTCCTAAACAGCAATATGGATGAGGTTCTCAAGGCTGCTATCATTCTGGAACGAAACCGGAACTCATCACATCGTGAGAGCAGAACCGCTTGATGGAGGCACGAGCAAAACGGGAGTGATAACATCACACAATGGTACAGGGCCAACGGTCCTGTGAAACAGTTCGCTAGCAAACCGGAATGAGACAAAGCACGCGTGAGCAGTGAAAACATTCCGTGCCGCCGTGATAAGCTAAGTGACAGTACGCATGGGAACACTGTGCAAATCCATGTATAGTTTGATAAGAGCAAACTACCCGTGAACCTGTGTCACTACTGTTGGCCAGCAATTGTTTTCCACTGGCAGAGAGCATGCCCCAACAACCTGCACCTGGATACCTACAGAGGGCCAACCCAAAAGGGCAGGGAAACGGCCAGTAGGAGCGAAGAATCCTGACGTTTCTTTCGCCCTGGCCATGTCAACAAAAACTGGCAAAACCTTGCAGTAGGCATTCATTCAGCATGTGAGTGGTTGTCAGGCGAAATTTATTCGCATCCTTGTGAGCATGAACTGTCAACCCTGTCACACACTAATTGATATGGCAGTGTCACACAATTTTGTGCAGCCATGTTTCGTGAATCCCAGTGACATAACATCTAGCAATCACGTAATTATGCTCGCTACTGGCCAAGTCAGTAATGGAGCACTGGGCCAAGCTACTGTAATGGTAAAAGTCAGGGACCTAGAAACGGTAAAGAGTGCAATTGTAACTGCAGAGGTTAAGGAGGATGCAATATTAGGCATGCCTTGGTTACAGTAACAGAATACCATTGCAGAACCAGCGGCTAGGAGAATTCATTCTGGCGCAAAAGAGCAATGTACAGTGTACACTGTAGAGAGGCCAGTTGTTAGTGATTTATGCCCGGTATCATAAAAGGAGTTCGATCATGTAATCCCCCAGCAACACCAGGCTGCATTCCAGTGTTTACTAAGCAAGAGGAGATAGGTTTTTGCCAAAACCGACATTCTCAGATGAACGACTGTAGCCGTACATGAAATTCTGTTAATGCAAGAGGGGCAGATATACATAGGGCCGCAGAGTTACATGCCACATTAAACCAAAATTATTCATGAGCACGTTAAAGAGATGCTAGCAAATGGGGTTACCGAGCCGATGCGCAGTAAATATAACTCGGCCATCACATTAGCGCCTAAGAAAGACGGGAGTTGGTGTTTCTGCGTGGATTTCCATCCGATCAACCAAGTCACATGTAACTATCTGCCACCTTATATCAGCGTAAAAAAACTTACTCGCTACACTCGGCAAGGCAATGGTAATGACGTCAGAAGCAGATATTGGCAAATTTCCATCAAACAGGAAGACAGGGAGAACACCGCATTTATGACATCTGATGGGCGGCGATTCCATTTTCGCGTGATGCCTTTTGGCTTCAAAGGAGCATCCACTACGTTTCAGTCAATGATGGTCCATGTGCTGTATGGGCTTATTGGCGACTTTACGCTAGTGTACCTGAACAATGTGATTATTTGGTCGAGCAGTTGGGAGGAGCCCATACATAATGTCTCCATGGTACTAGAGAGGCTCGCAATCAATGGACTTACCTGCGCCATGACTAAATGCCATTTGGGTAAAAGCAATTTGGAATTTTTAGGGCATATTGTAGACGAGGACGGAAATGCACATTATCCAGAACAGATGAACTTAATAGAGGACCACCCAACACCATGCACACACAAACAGCTCCACAAGTTTTTTGGCTTAGTTAAATGGCTGAGGGAGTTCATTCAAGAATTCGCAGTACTTACAACCCCTCTCACGGATATACTTTCTCTCCAGAAGTGATTCATGTGGGGAGATGCGAAAGAAAAATAATTCCAAGTAATAAAGAAAAGTTTCTGTTCTTGCCCCAAACTAGCACATTACGAGCCAGGCAAACACCTTTACTTGCAGATGGACACAAGTCAGGAGGGGCTGGGTGCCATTCTGTATCAATGTGGGGAGGACGGCCCGAAGCGAGTCAACAATTTCGCTCGCTCAAAATTGGGACAAGTAGAGGGCAGATACAATGCAAATGAGCAGGAAATCTTGGCAGTAATGTGGGCGGTGATAAGTACCTGCCCCACCTGGAATACAAACGTTTCACCTTATGAACAGACAATAGGTGCCTCATTTGGCCACACACGATGAAAGAAGCTCGCAGTAAACTCACCCTGTGGGTGTTGCTCCTATAGTCCTATGATTTCACAGTAGAGCACGTCCCCGGGAAGGAGAATTAACTGGCAAACACATTATCCCACATGTCCGATGCAAGCATAGTGGTTACAGATGATGCAGAATGGGAGGAAGTTCTCCCACCTGCCATGCACGAGTTATTCCATGAGATACAAGTGAACCAAGAACAAGCTGGTGGACGGTGATATCCTTTTAGACGCAAAGTACTGGGAAATAGTCGATGCGCAAGTCATCTGCACAGTAACGAGAGAAAGGAGAAATGTGCGAGAGGTACCGTGGAACAGTGGCGTGTGATGGAAGGGAGTTTAGAAACGTGAACAGCAAACAACACGAAATGGCGTCTGTTTGTACCATAAATGTGTGGGATGAAAGCATTGGAACACGCACACACAAGTAACTTAGCAGGGCACCCAGGTGCACAGCAGACAATCCCAAACATCAGACAGTATTTCTTCTGGCCAGGACTCTCGTGCGACATACAAAAATACGTGCAAAAATGTGTTAGGTGCCGGACATTCAAATCACTCAGGACATATGGGGTAAAGCAGCAGCAGACCTCCTACCGAAATGATCATTCGAGACCATAAGCCTATACCTATTGGGGCTGGGAAAATGTTAATCCTGGTCATCACTAAAATCTTCTCGCGGTGGGTGGAGGCCTATGCAATAAGCAGTGCAAGAGTTACCAACATCATACAAGTACTGGAGCGAAAATATTTTCCCCACTGGGGCTACCCCAAGCAAGTATTAACGGACAACAGAACACAGTTCATCGGAAGAAAGAGGCAAGAAAAGTGTACCTGGTGGGGGGTGTAACTCTTGAAGACGGTGGTGTATCACCCCAGAGCCGACTCCATGAAGTGCCACAACCAGGACCTAAAGGTACAAATGCGGCTCTGTGTGAGTGAGATACAAAACAGCTGGGCAGACCACCTGCCCGCTGCCCTCTTCACCCTCCGCCGACATGTGAACGCCGCAACAGGCTGGTCATCTGTGGATGTACTATTGGGCCAAAACATCAAGCTTCCCAGCGAAAGGAACTGCCCACACAACAGAATGAGAGAGAGTGCGGAGGACAGCACAGAAAGATGAAAGAGGAGGAAGCAGAGAGACAGAGAGTAGAGAGAGAAACAGGAAAGGTATGCAGCAGGATGGGTCCCGACGTGCAAACGGACCCCATCCACGCTTGAACCTTGACAGTTGGTGTACGTGAAAGCGCATCAGCAGTCAGCAGCCCACCAAGACTTCTGCCCCAGACTCGCTGCATGATCGACAGGTCTGCAACGGGTTATAAAAAGGCTAGGACCAACCACCTACCTGATCCGCATGGGAATAAGGACAAGCAAGTATCACAGTGTTGCCATATGCCTGTCACCCAGAGACATCTGCGGCGACAACGAGGCCAGTGGTAACATCGCCCACGAAGGTGCAACACCTGCTGAGCTCGCAGAGCAAAGAGAGAGGTGGAGAGTGGTATGGCACATCCTGCAGGAGGTCCCCCACCAGAGGACATCATATCGCCGATGCTGGACGAGGCCACGTCCCTAAGGTGCCAGGATGACATAGGCCTGGATGACGGAGGGCGCGTCAAAACCTCAACATCCACTGGAAACAGTGCACAGAAAGCAAGAGACGAGATGCACACACAACATATAGGAGGCGCACGTGTCCTTTAGGTTCACGACGGCGCCGTTGAGTATGAGCTCCAGGTGAGGAGTCAAGCATGGAAAGTGGGTCAGTATCTGCCCCAGTACCACCAGCAGTGGGTGCCCATGGCACGATGTCACCCAGCACAGTGGTCCAGTCAGGGCGCATCCGAAGGCCGGTCCAGCAGAGATAGACGGTGCAGCTGCTACCAGTGCAACCCGAAGAGATCTAGAACTGTCACCAATGGTGACACCTATGGGAGAGGGTCCCTCAGGAGACGATGTGACGCCCGTCAATGGGATGCCGATCGTCGAGGAGGACAGCACGATGGAAGATGCAAAGGTGCCAACACCAGCTGGGGAATCACCCGAGAGTGACTCCATCCCCCCAGTAATCGCTAAACCGCCTAGCTACTGGCAGCGATGTGGGGTTGCACATGATGACAGCAGCAGTGGTAGCAACTACAGAGAATCGTGCGACTCGTACGAGGTTCGTCACTCAGCATGGCGACGTCGGTCACCTGCAGCATGCCATTTATGCGTGAGCACGGGAGCACAACGGCGATGGAAAGAACATGCGGAACGACGGCAGCAGCCAGCAGCTCCAGAACTTAGGGGCTGTAAAGAAGCCCCAACATGCTATGTCCATGATTGGCAGACACATGGAGGTTTTTCTGTCATCAGTGACGTGTGTGGTTGCAAACGGTCTCGCGAGGGGAGGGCGTTCGACGCGTGCCCACATTGACCCTTTCCCCTTAGTACATTTGTCCACTGCAACAGGTTCTGCAACACAGTGTGTGTGGGCGCTCTATGAGCACAAGTTCAGTGCAGTGAGGCAAGGAACAACACAGGTGCAGAACAGAGTGAGCGTGACCACATGCACGTGGTGCAGTAATCCGAAAATATAAACTGTGAAATTTCTATTATTTATTTTGTGTAATAAAAGGCCAAGGTGTGTTCACGCAAGGGAACACAACTAATAAAGATGCCTGCCTTCGCAGCCCTAGAGTCCTCAGTCTTTTCAAAATGCATTTTTGTAAATTTCTGTAATGTTCATTCACATGTCTTTCACCTCCACATCATCCACACAGTGCAATGTTTTGGTATTGTGAACAATATTTACAGGTTTAATTTTAGGAGCAATATGTAACAACCGGCACACAGGGTATGTGTCTAATTTGCAAATGCTGTGTGCAAGGAAGTAGTGCAGTGCGTGGTGCCAGCCCACCAAGCCGGCCGGCACATCGCCGAAGAAAGTCAGTAGTTGTTCGTCTTTGCGAGGGGTGTGCTGCGTCACGTCAGGGCTCATGTTTCGCACGCTCAGGCAGCCATCACCATGTTGGACTAATCATTTCATAGCAATAGTTATTTTATCATACCGGAACCTTTTCGTAATTCAGCTGCCCGAGACTCCGCCACCCCTCGCACCTACCCAGTGTTTACATCGCCTGGGTAGGCTTAAATTATACTTAAGTTATTTAATGTGAACACGTGTCTTTTGCACAGTATTACCCGAGCTGATGGGTTCGTAAGCAGCATCAAATGTAAGCTTTTCCCGACAGGAATGTAATCATGCAACTGAATAAATCGCAACAGTGACGAGTCACAACGTGTGACTTATTTCCAGTTCGCCGCAAGGTATTTAAGGCATGGGCTTTCTCCTGCCAATTTTCTGAAAGTTTAACTTACTGTGCAAGTTTGTCGGAAATGGTCACGAGTCGGCGTAATAAGTAACAGTGCTTCGTATGGGCGTGTGGGGAGTCCAGATATCCCACAATGGTACAAGTAAGGTAGTTATTCAGTCAGTATTCATTTAATTCTATGAGGAGACAACAACTGAACTTGGAGGATTTGCTATGGTCGTCGGCCGAACGACCCTGGACAATGAGTCCACAGCTGCTCTCCGACTTCACGATATTGGCAACCCGACAATATCTGGCACCTTGGGTAATTACCTACACCGAGATTACAAAACTATATTCATAGCTCCTCACCCAACCAATATCCTTATTGACCAACACCTTGGCACTAGTGGTCAGCTTCCTGCAGATTAGACAAATGTCAAGGTGAATATTCATTGCTAGTTAGATAGCACGTACAGGTTGAAGAATTGATATTGTTTACGAAAAATGTTAATTATTATATGCCACTCTCATCCTATAATTTAAATTTGACATTTATTTTGTATGTACTGTAAGCTATGTAAATTAGTATTTGGTTTCAGAAATATTAGTTTTAGTATATTTAAGGTGTCATCATTAGAACAGTAATATTTGTATTATTTTCTTACCTGTTTTCTCGTTAATGTACCACACCGTGTATGTACTGGTTGGAAGGCATATAGATCTAACCTACACAAATTTAAAACAAATACATTCCTGTGGTAGTGTTTAGATCTGAACGAATGGCCACAGTATGTTGACCATTACAAATCGAGAGATAATGTATTTTTCTTCAAACAACCACACTTAATTTTGGTATTTAGATACATAAGCTACACTTACATAAGCCTGCAGTAAGCATTTTATTTATCACTGTGCCTATTTAAAATTTATATTTGTAATGATGAGAGTTAGGATCGCCACAGCCATCCCGGTTTCAAAAGTCACCAGCCGCCACCAATCCTATGATATTAACAAACCTGTAACCTGGTCTGTTGATGCTTCTCAAAGCGGGTTGGGTGCAGTTTTATTTCAGGACGGTCATCCTACTGCATATGCGTCAAAGTTTCGTACAGTCACTGAAATACATTAAGTCCAAATATAGTAGATGCTTGCTACAGTTTTTGGAGTGTAGCACTTCAACCACTATATATATATATATTATATATATATATATATATATATATATATATATATATATATATATATATATATATATAATGAGCAGATAACTGTGGAAACAGACCATAAGCCACTGGTTACAATAATCAAAAAATAATTAGTAGAGTGCCCAGCCCGGTTGCAGATGATGCGGCTTCAATTGCAATGGTATACATTAACTGATGGATATAAACCTGGTCTCTTGGGATTGTCAAACACATCAAGGTTCAACAGAAAGGAGTACTGAAATTGACAGAGATATATTTACATGTATAATCATTGGTTTTGTGTTCCATGATATTTGATACCAAATTGCTGGAATTTAAAGTGAGCACTAGTAAAGACATTGAACTTAAAACATTGTGTCAAGCCATTTATTTTGGCTGGCCTAGTAAGTTTCAATAGGTACCTCAAGTACTGAGAAAATTTTGGACATACCGAGAGGATCTTACTTGTACATATTGTCTTGTTGTAAAGGGAAATTTTATTGTTATTCCCAAAGGTATGAGACAAGAGATCTTTAGTTGCATTCATGGTGCTTACCAAGGTACATAAAAATGTATACAAAGAGCACGTGGTAAAGTTTTCTGGCCAGGTATAACATTTGAGATAGTCAGTTTTGTAATCAGCTGTGATGTGTGTAACAAGTATAGAAAATCTAAGCCTAAGCATCCCCTGCTCCCTTATCCAGTCCCTGATGGCCCATGGCAAAAGGTAGGGAAGGCAAACCAATAACTGTGTTATAAAATAGTTAAAACACTGTTTGCTAAGTTTGGTATTCCAGCAGTAGTAATGCCAGATGGTGGCAGCATTTTCACTTCGGGGGAGTTCAAAAATTTTGCTATACAGAGGAACTTTCTTCATGGTACATCTAGTACACAATATCCCCTGTCAAATGGTATGTCGAATGCTACATCCAGACCATGAAGGAAACCCTTAAGAAAGCTGCTTATCATAAGTATTTGGAGTTGGTTCTTCTTGAGACTCGTAACTCTCCTACTGTCAATGGATTTTCCCCAGCTCAGTTGCTCATGGGTAGGCTGTTTACGACATTCATTCCTGTTGTACCATATTTGCTGAACCATTTACAACCTGATCATACAGCTGTTCGTAAGTCCGATAACCAGAAACAACAGAAATACTATTATGATAAACGTGCTTGTAGAACAGGGGAGATACCACTGTCAGCTGTTACAGTGCAAACATCTAAATGGTGGGTTCAGGTGCCACAATTATTATATCAGCTGATCGCCCACGTTCTTATGTACTCAAAATGGCCAATGGCAAAATTGTTGAACGTTCTGCGAATGTGCTATGCTCATATAAAACAAACTGTAGAAAGAACTTGTACTCTGATGATGCAGACAGTAGGCATCCGGAGGGAGGAAAGACGGAGTTTATTTCCTCTGCTAATCACGAAAACAATGTACACCCACATCGTGATACTAGTAATGATGAGGTTTTATTTAACGATGGTTTTCGTGGTTTTACAAAACAGGTGGGACATGTGAATGAAAAAATTAAGAAATGAATATGCAACTATTGAGGGGAAGGATATTAATTTGGTAGGCAATGTTTCCCAATGACTGCCATAATTCTCTCTCTTAAACCAGCACTGAGATTCTGTAACTACACTATCTACCAAAAAGTAATTGGGCACCTGTCCACAATGTTTGCTCGGTGGTTGTCACCCCATTAGAATTTCGTAGGGCCACCTCTTGCGGTTATAACATAAGCCACCTTGTCTGGCATGCTCTCTACGAGTGTTTGTAGGACATCCACGGGGATTCGTCGCCATTCCTCTTGCAACCATTCCATGAATTGAGCAATGGATTTTGGCCTCTCCTGACGAGCCCTCACCCGGCGATCCAATTCGTCCCAAAGATGTTCTATAGGGCTGAGGTCGGGGCTCTGGGCGGGCCAATCCAATTGGCGAACATTGTTGTCGGCGTGCCACTGCATAGTAGCCCTTGAAACATGGCACCTGGCATTGTCATCCTGGAAGTAACACGGGTCTATTCCGTAAAAACGCCACAATGTTGGGAGCATTTCATTATCCAGAATGTTACAATAGGCCTCTGTGTTCATGCTAGCTCAGACAAACTACAGCAGTCCTATGCTGAAGGCCATGAAACACAAGTCAACTGACGTACTGAATTACCTATCTTCATGGGTGCCCTATTACTTTTTTGGTAGATAGTGTATTTTTCACCTCGTTTCGATCGAGATCGTCTTTAATTTTGATCGAAATAAAAAATGCAATTCTGTAACTTGTTTTTCTTTCATTTCGATCGATTTCCGGCATTTCAATTGAGTTGTTATTTCGATCGAAAATGTTAGTCGTTTTCAACATGGCAGAGGGTTATAAGATCTGTATTTGATTAAGATTTAAAGATTTCAATTTTTATGGGGCTGCATATTCACACATTTCTGTTAAGAGAATGTCTTTATGGACCTGGAACACTCTATGTAAGATTATATTGTAATTTTGAATACAGATTCGATTATATTATTTACTCTAAAGTTTTATTTGTAATCATATATGAGTGTAAATAATTAAAATGGGTAAGAATTAATCTATAAAACATAATAGTAAGGTTTAAAAAAAGTATACTTTTTAAAATCGAAGTACTTTTTTATAACATTACACATATTATGCTAGTAGGCCCTATATTAACAATATTTCAAAATATTTGTACCATTATTTATATTTTGTTACGAGCTAGGCTGTTGTGGGATGAACATCACTCTCGTGGCTGCTCGCTCGCTGGGAACCACCTGCGACTTGAGGACCAACTAAACCGAGGTGCATCTGCGAGTGCGATAGGACCATGGCAGCTTGGGTGTGGCGACTATCCGCAACTCGTTGCATCCCCAGGTAGTGGATAGGGGATCCCCAGGCTCTGGGATGGCTGGAAATAATCAAATACCAGCCCGTGGACCAACTGGCCAGTGCGAGAACGCCATCATCGTGGACGTCTGGAATCTGGGCAGCTCAGTACGAGATGGCGAAACACATCTGCTGGAGATGGCCCAATGATCAAGGTGGGGAGGGGGATCTCGAGGTGCTGAAAAATGCAAAGTGTAGCGATCTCACTGCTGGATTCTGCGGGCTGCCGACTGCGAGTGCGTGATGAATGGATTGGAATACATCGGACCTTGGAAGTAAATCAATGTCAGCCTTGAGTCCTGGGCCAGCGGATTCACCACCACCACTGATAGGCGCAGGTTGTCTCGCATTCCCCAGACCGACGGGATATTTTGGAGGAAGGGGAAGGGGTGGCTCCCGAAAGAACTCTCCCTATTTCACCTATGGGTTGGAGATCCTGGCATCAGCGTGGAATGGCGAAGATGGAGTCGGTGTCATGACTGAGCTGTCCAGTTTTCCGACCCACTCGGCGAGAAGCAGGGGGGCCCCCCGACATTCTCAGTTGCTGTCAGAACTGTAGTGCTGGTTCGCCCACATGGCAGTATTGACAGTAGCTCAACTTTAAGGGCACCTGCGCCCACACAATGACTGGCATCGGCGTGGAAGCTGTTCTGTCCCCTGTAATACACACCAGCTGCAAACTCATTACATTTCACCCCGCATCAAACCAAGAGAAGTCTTTCTAATCCAGTTAAAATGAATTATTTTAACCTCCCCGACTGTCACATAGATTTTCCACGGCCCTCTCCGCTTTGCCTGGTTTGCTACACTCTTCCATCTAGACCATTCTTCTTTCGGGATGTGCACATGGCTACAATTGTGGCCATGGCACTATAACCCTGCTTAGCCGCGATGCATGCTCCCATTGTAATAACTAAACCCGATCTAAAGAGTAAAGGCCTTGCCCTGAGATGCATCCCATTCTCCAACCGACTTAGCTACTAAAATGCATGCCGGAAGGCACACAGAACTGTGAAGGTGGTCATGCTGGCATAGCGGGATTTGGGGGTTCACCAGGAAAAATAATTTATATTTTGTATTTCGTCGATCTGTTCAAATAGCATTAAATTAACTACTTTGTTAGGTGGAGGTGTATTACTATTGATTTATATACTGATGGCATTGTCAGATTTTATTTAAATAAAGGGGCAAGTACAGATTATGAATCAAAATAAAAACACACATTATAAGCAATGTTCTTTGCTAATTAATGTACATATATATTAGAATAAAATATGTGATTTCTCTCTGTTATAAATAGGTACATCTTAAAGCATAAATAAATATAAATGTACATACAAATAAGTGGTAA
The DNA here is from genome assembly GCA_029891345.1 of Dryococelus australis. NCBI lineage: Eukaryota > Metazoa > Arthropoda > Insecta > Phasmatodea > Phasmatidae > Dryococelus > Dryococelus australis. The sequence continues at coordinate 322,377,978 of CM057009.1, forward strand.
ATATTAGTGCCTGAAACTGCAATGAGACCATGATTTAGGTCCCTAAAATCATCTGCTGTTGTTTGTTTACGTTTCATTTCCCGCATTGTGAAAGAAATGTCAATATTTACTGTTCTTGAAATTCTGCACAATACATGCAAAATTGAATATCAGTGATCAACGTACAGAGGCAAGAAGTTTTGTTACAGAATCTGATCACAGGTATGGCAGAACAGTTAAATTATCTAAGTGGTATAGTAACAGTGACTATGTGATGAATTCAAAGTAGTTATGAAGTATAGACAGGTATTTATGGAAAGTAGTTAAGGTTTTTAACATAGATAGTAAAGGTGGGTATTTAACACAATGGGGAAGGGCATTTGACGAGCTCCCGGCCCTTTAGACCGTTTGCCCGCCATCACCAACACCTGCAATGAGGTGTTGGTGATGGCGCTCTACCATGTGCAGTAGTGCATCTGAGTGCTATATGGCATGGGAGCAAGACAGTGTAGTGTAATGCAGTGCAAGGGTGTGTTGCAGATATGCTGCAACAAACTGGAAGGTTGGGGGGGGGACAATGGCAATGCGGCCATGTGGTCATGCATACTCAGCACAAGGATACAGGAAGTAGTACCACATATACATTACAGAGTATTACCACTATATTAGATATAAGCTTCCTAGACCTTGACCCCATTAACTTGAATGCCCTAAAAAAAAAATATTCGAGAAAAAACTCATAAAAGTGAGCAAACATAATAGCTTACAGTCTACCTCCATCATATCGATTGCAGACTACCTGGACCTCATTACCGTGAATGATTTTGAAAATAATAACTCGAGAAAAATGCATTAAGGTCATTAAGCATAATACATTAAATACTACTACCACAATAATAAATGCGAACCACATTTACATTGAGCCCATGATTTTGTATGACCTTGAAACTTAAACCAAATGAAAAAATATGTAAAATTCAGCAGGCACAACTACTATCACCATATTAGATGCAGACAACCTCGATCATTGCCCCACAATCTTGAATGACCTTGAAAATACACATTAGATACTTCATAAGAGTCAAAGAACATAATGCTTTGCATAATAGTATTGGATTCTTTCATACATAACGAGCATTTGTGCCAATTCTTGGCTTACTATTATAACATCTACAATTATGCAGTTAATGTTCAAAAACAAGAAACAGGTTGAGAATCATTCTGTAAAATTTCTAATTAATGTATACAGTTTTTAGTTATCCTAAGAAACCAACACATCTGTAACACTATCACAATAAACAAATTTGTGTAGATTTTACTCTAATTACACAGGTCCACCATGAATCTATAAGTGCATGACATACTATATATATATTAGTGGATTACACTTATGAGTAAACATGCCCTGCACTAATATACAAGTTTATTTGTCTTACTGTTCCCTTTTGTAAGCAATCTTTAAAATTCCACACTATCTGTAAGCAATCTCTGAGTAACGATTCGGCATACAGTAATTATTTATATTCCTTAATATGCACTGTTGATTTCAACAGTTATTTCAGATATGGGTAAGCGAATTTTCGTAATAAATTATAGATATATTGATTATACTTCAACTTAAACCAATTTGGCAATAATCTCTAAGTAATATTTCTAGTTATAGTCTTTACCTGTAGATAGTGTAACACTTATTACTAAAGAACTGAAGAATTCGCGGAATAATTTTGGGACAAGCTAGAATTCATAACAAATATGTTTATGTAACATTAGCCATTGTTCCACAAATTGTTTGACACATCCTGGAGAATGGTCTGGATGTGTCATCTTCCATTGTGACAAAAAAACAATGTGCAATTGATATCTGCACATTTGCATCTCAGACTGTAAAGCCTAGCTTGCAAGTCATTGAACTCGCAATTTTTTCAGGTCTCTACTAATTGCAAGTTATTTTTTCTACATTTGTAAATTATCTTCAGACTTCCACATATCTTGAAGGAATCTATGCAAATATTCTCGCCATATTATTATACTAAATATTAACATTAATGAAGTTATGAATCCAGTACTAAACATTGGTGGGTTATCTAAAAGCAAATTTTCACCATACTATACATATTAGTGGTTAAACAAATATCAACCTGTCTGGCAGGAATTTTTCAGTAGATATTTAGCATAATTTGTACATTTGTAAGGAAAACTAATTATTTCAACATACCTGGCAGGAATATACTAAACATTTTAGACTAAACTTATATTACAACAGACTGACACGAATCTGTCACTAAATTATAGCAAGACTATTTACAATTGTAGGTTAATCTCAGAGTTCAACAAATTGAGAAGGATGGATATTAGTAGACTCTTGGTATAATATTTATGTTTGTTTTGTAATCCTCTGATTTTAACTGACTGATGTGTTTTGGAGTATTCACAGAGTATGAAAAATGAAGTAAATAACCAAAATAAATTAACTAACTTGTTAAGCAAATCTGCTTGGATTAGCACAATATTCTTGACTTGGGCTAAAGAACTCTGTGACCTGGATGGATGTAAAAATATTATGTTGTTATACATAGAGTACAACAGAGTGATCGAAAACTTGAAGAACTCAACACACTTTGCAGGAATCTAAAATTTAATTCTCGGTTTACCTCCCAATATATATACATATATGGAGTTATAGACGAAGAACAACTGTCTAGACACGAAGCTATCAGTAAACTCTAGACATACCTTATGGATTTGCGATATATCCTCCGATTTCAACACATTTATCTTTAAATAAAAAATAAAATCACACATAATATTGTAATTTATTTTTACGTATAAATCCTGCTAGTTAGCAGAGTTGAGAGTAATAGATCGGCAAATTCTTGGAATTATATATATTATTTAAATGAAAGGGGGTAGTTTATAGATTTCAACATTTCTGTTAGGAATTTATCAATAATTATTAGCTTACTATCATAATATATTCTAATGTGAAACTGTTAACTTATCTGAATATTTTATAGAATTGTGGATTATCCTCCAAGTTCACCATACTTGGTAAGAAGCTAGAAATTATATTCTTGTTCTCTATTTAATTATAAATATTTCTGTTATACACCAGCCCTCTATGAAAACGATCACTAATTATGAAAAATAATTTATGTATGTGTGGGTTATCTTCTGTATTAAACCTACCTTGCAGAAATGTATGAGTATACACTCTGTAAACTTTTATACTATGTACATATGAATAGCAGTCTGAGTTCAACAGCTTTTAAGAGAATCTGTGTATACATTTTCGCCATACTGGATACAAAGGCAAGCTTTTCTCAGAATTCAAAATATCTGGATTTAATTTTGGATAAAATTATTTTATGATAACAAACTGTATAATAATATAGAGTAATTTCTGAGTTAAAAATATAATTTTGGTATATATAATTAACTTCTTGAAATAATTTATATAAGTGAGTGACCTCAGAATTAACCACTTGTGGCATACATGTGTTATAAAATTTCAACATACAATTAAAATTTGTATATTTGCAAAGTAATATTTCACTTACAAATGATTGCTAAGGAATCTATCATTTCATTCTTTGTTTACTGTTCTCCTTTGTGAACTAAGTTCAACATATAATTCAGAATATACGAGGAAATTGTTAGTATGCAAATATTTTATATATAATTTGAGTTCAACAAATCTGGCAGTTATCTTTTAGTTAATTGAAGGAATGAAAATATTTAAATAGTTATTGTTAAATATACCTACAGGGAATCTATATGTACATTTTTGCCATAATATTAGGGAAAATGTGCAGGGATATTGGAGCTGAAGTCTTCGGAATTATCATGTTTTGTTTTAGTTTCACCACCATATTGGATGTAATTGATGTTTAACCACTGATCCACGACCATTGAATTTGACATTTAACCTTGACCCCAGAGACTTTTGAGAATTAAAATCCAAAAATGATCTCGAAATATCACATAAAATTCTAATGTTTTTAAAATTCCAAAATAATTTATCATTAAAAATTATTTAAATTAACTTCAAAATAAAATAAAATATTTTCTCCAAAAATATCCAATTTTTCTGGAGTAGGTGAGGTGGACTTGTGACTCTTGCGAAGTGGATCAGTAACTCAGAGCTATAAGAGCTAGACTCTAGTCTAAGAACCTTTGACCTTGAACTTTGGCCCTAGCAACCCAAAAAAAATAATTCAAAAAAAAATTATTACTAAAATTTTATTAAAATTTATTTTAAAATATGAAAAAAGAATCCCAAAAATTTTCTAATTTATTTTGGAAAAGGCGAGAGGATCATTACCTCAAGGTCAGATCCAGTTAACCTTGGGTTCAGAGCATGTGGTCTGGTCAGGACCATTAAATTTTGATCTCAACCTATAACCATAAAAATAGAAAAAATGTAAAAAATAAAAAAAATGTTTTTCTTAAACAATTTTTAAATATTTTATTATTAAAAATTACTAAATTTTCTTAAAAACTTTTATTTTCTGATTTTTTGCCCCTCTCCCTCCCATCAATTATCCAAACTAATTAGTCGGTTGACCTTCACTCCCTTGGTCATACCCAGTTAGCCTACTTGGTAGGCGACCACAATCTTCGTAGATGGATCCAATGGCCATCTTTGTAGGCAACTTCCATTATGGTAGGTGACCATCTTCTTTGAATGCACATGCGATCTTGGTTGATGTCACATATCTGACATGTTGGGAGCAAGTATCCATTACATTAATGCCATGGCCTTTATTGACCATGAAAAATGCTAGACAAAATGTATAAATGTCAAGAAGAATAATACTTTACAGACTATTGCCGCAATATTGGATGCAGACATACTCAAGCTTAAAATAATAATCTTGAATGGCATTGAAAACAAAATGATTAAAAAATGCAAAAAATCAGTAATCACATGACATTACAGACTACTACTAACATACTGATAATATATGACTTGGATATTGACCTTGAAAACAAGGAATCTTGAAAAATACACAAATGTCAGCAAGAATAATACATCACTGTCTATTTATTATCTTTATGTTAGATGCAGGCTTCCTCGACCTTGACTCCATTACCTTGAATATACTTGAGAACAAAATTCATAAAACTGAGCAAACAATACCTTACAGACTACCATCATCGTATTGTTTGCAGACTACCAGGTCCTGATTACCTTGAATAACTTTGAATACAAAAGGGCTTCATTATCATTTCGAGTTTCTTGGCGAATATAGTAATGTCAACCAAATACTAGATGTGCTTTGAATATCTCCTTTTATTAGTAAACAAAAAAATTAAAAAAATATAACAAATAATTTTGTTGAGAAGAAACAAAACAAATACATTAGAATAAATCCCCCCATCCCCCTGGTGAATGCTGAAAACTGAAAAAGTGCATGTCATGTGATTGCCAGAAACAAAGTGTAAATTTGTCAACTCATTCGACAGAACCAAATAATGTTATCAAGCAGGCTCGACCTGACATTTTGCATAATAATTATTATTTACATCACAACTGCATAGTTAAATTATATTCATTTGTCACCGATTTTGTTGTGAGACTATAAAAATATCTAAAAAAATATTATTTTTTAAAAATCAAATGTATAATATAATGAAGAGTAAATTAATTCCTTCTACTCAGGTTAAAAACAAAATTAGTTTGCTTATTGCAAGATGTCTTTTTAAGTATAAAATAAAAATATATGTGGTCATTATTACAACTAACTGTTTATTAAGTAACTTAAAATTGTTTTTTTTTTACTTACAAACAGAGTAGGTATCTTTACAAGAATCAGTTTAATGTAATTATTGTTGTTTACAAAAACATCCCATCTTTTTTATAGTTAATCTACAAATTATAGGAAATTAATAAATACAAGAGACCATTTCATATATATATAAAATCTACTCTATGAACTTCTTATAAAGTAAAGGGTAGTACACCTGTACTGTTATTCAGACAATGAAGAGACTTTCTAACCTGGTGCTATAAGGCTGTTATTAATATTCAGGCAGAGTGAAGTTTTTTAAAACTGTAAGTATATTTGTAATTAGTTATGTATCAATATTTGTTCTAATTATGTGACCACTATATTTATCTATATTATACAATAAATGTTAGGCATTTTATTTCTTAACATCCCAATTTCGACATTAATATGTATGTGTATTGTTTGACTGGCGAGTCTTTGGATTTTAGACTCTTTGTTATTTTAAAGAGTTCATAGGCATATTTATTCACAGATTTCTTTGTTTTATTATATTTCTGGTTTTACAAACATAGTTATTTAGGCCAGACCCCTTTTTTCACAATATAATAATAATAAAGTAAAAAAAGTTTTGTAGGGAGGAATTTACAACTGCAGTGAAATTACTTATGTTTATGTTGGCAAAACTGACAAGTAATAATATTACTTTGTTACAATAAACATAATTAGCATTATATATTCACCAAGAGATAGTGCCAAAGATGTTTTAAATAAATTATAAAATAATATTAATATAACTTTAATTTTTAAATAATAAAAAATATATTTACACGAATTTTATTGGTTAAGTAGCATTTTGTTTATTCCAGCCAATTGTATTTTTAATAGTTTGTTTACAAAACATTATATTTATTAAATAACTCCCAAATTATTTTTTATTTCCTCTAAATATAAGCCGACCTATTTACTAAAATTGTACATTGTTGCACCAGACTCTAGTGCTGGGAGGAAAGCCTCTCAAAGGTATAGCCTGTCTCTCTTATTATGAGAGTAGGTCAGTCAGAGCTTTTGGGTTATAGGCACCACGTTGTGTTGTCAACTGGGCTACAGGAAGTTGTAGGTAAGTAGCATGAAACAAAATCTTGATTTAGGTTTATTTTATAAACGTAAATTAATTTAATATTTAAACTCCCACATGGACAACATTAATTAAAGTTTCCATATGAGACCTAAAATATCTATACACTTTAAAATTGCCCGTATGTTAGGGCATCAGTAAGTTTGAACATTTATACTTAATATTGTCCAAATGGAATATGCAAATATGAAATATTTGTATTTTTACAGCATTTTATACAATTTAAAATTACTCTTATGTCTGGACATCAGTAAGTTTGGACTTAAATAATACAAATATTTCATTTTTGAAAGGTCCCATGTTAGCAATATTGATTATAAAAATCCAAACTTCTTGTGGTGTAAATATGTGGACCACTTTAATGTGTAAAATGAATTAAATAATATGAATATTTCATGCTTTAAATATCCTATGTGGCCAATATTGATTATAAATGTCCATACTTACTGACACCCAAACACACGGACAACGTTTATGTGTAAAAATACTTCAATAATACAGATATTTCATGTTTGAAAAGTCCCATGTGGCCAATATTGATTATAAACATCCATACTTAGTGACACTCAAACATGTGGACAACTTTAATGTATATTATACTTCAATAATACAAATATTTCATGTTTGAAAGGTCCCATATGGTCAATATTGATTATAAACATCCATACTTATTGTGGTGTAAATACATAGACCATTTTAATGTGTAAACTAACTTTTATAGAACAAATATTTCGTGTTTAAAGGTCCCACATGGCCAATATTGATTATAAACGTCCATTCTGACTGATGCCCAAACATGTAGAGAAGTTTAATGTGTAAAAATACTTCAATAATACAAATATTTCATGTTTGAAATGTCCCATGTGTTCAATATTGATCATAAATGTCCATACTTACTGGTGGCCAAACACATGGACAACTTTTTTGCATAAAATACTTCAATAATACAAATATTTCATGTTCGAAAGGTCCCATGTGGCCAATATTGATTATAAATGTCCATACTTACTGACACACAAACATGTGGACAACTTTTATGTGTTAAAAATACTTCAATAATACAGATATATTTTATTTTTGAAAGGTCCCATCTGACCAATATTTGTTATAAACAGTCGCATTTACTGACATCATACACATGGACAACTTTAAGGTGTAAAATAACTTCAATAATACAAATATTTAGTGTTTACAGGGTCCCACATAGACAACATTAATTATAAAGTCCATACTTACTGACATCCAAAAACATGGGCAAAGTTAGAGTGTAAAATAATTCAATAATATAAATATTTCATATCAGCAAGGTCCCACTTACTCTGTTTTAAAATTTGGATATAACTGTCTGCTGTAGGAACAGACATCATGTGCTGATGGCCTCATCACAAACTAACACCAATAAAAATTGTGCAACCATATGCCAGCAATGTGAATCAGAAGGGCTTCCTCACACAATACAAGGAAAACGACTGTGCAAACAAGACATGAAGGAGATATGCACCTGCATGGGTTATTTCCAGGCAAAGACAGTAATATTTTTCAATGCAGAGGTGGCATGGAACATGTTTTTTTAGGTCAGTCTTGTAGTGCACAGTAACTAACATCAGTGAAATTGTGGTGTACTCTGATTGGTTGATGAATAATATTAAGGGGGGGGGGGGAATGTCGATTGTGGAGTACTCTGGCAAAATTTCGTGGAACTAAACAAACTTATCCACTAGGCCCTATACAGGTAATTAGTATTCAAGATTGGTCTTGTAAGACAAAGCTTGAATATTTATAAATTATATAAGGACCCATGGTAAAGTTTGTTTGGTTGCACACAATTTTGCCAGAATACTCCACCATCGATAATTCTCTTCCCCCTCCCAATTTACTTTCAACAATGAATCACATTGCAGTATTTCATTTCCACTCCCTTCCCCTCCTTCCAGTTAGGACTATATGGTGGTAAAAAAAAAAAAGACATCAGTCAGTGGAGAGAGCTGAAAGTGGAAAAATCACTCTTCCTCCCAGAGTAGAAGGAAAGGAGTAAGTATAATAATAATGATAATAAATATACCTTATAAAATATTGATATTATATAAGGTATATACATGATATAAACCTTATAAAATATTAATATATTGTAAGGTATATTTATTATTATATTTACTCCTTTCCTTCTGTTCTGGGAGAAGAGTGATGGGTGATTGTTCCGTATTGCGTATCTAAATCGCTCAAAAACCGCTGTATTGCGTATCCAATGATAAAAAAGTCGATATAAAAAACCACCAATTACTTATCCAACCACAACCGGCAAAAACCCCAAATAAAATACTAAGTTTCCCCCTGTGTATCCAGCGCACCTTGGAAAAGCTGGTTTTTACCAAAAGTTTCCCTTTGTGTATCCAGGTGACAAAACGTGCAGGACCGAAAAGGACGACATTATGTATCCAAGTGGGTACGGGGGAAATTGGTGCCACGCCCAACTTGTTTCGAATTGCGTATCTAGCCGAGTCTGGGGAGAAATTTCGACCTACACCCAATTATTTCCTATAACATATCCAAACCAAAAACAGAATATAGGGTAACATACCCCATTTGTTTCCCGTGCTGTATCCAGGTGCCAAAAGTAACTATTGCTAAAAGTTTCCTATCATTTATCCAAAAAAAAAAAAAAATTTTTTCGCCTTTTTCTCGTCCCTGTTTAAATACACACAATTCGCGATGCATAATTTTTTTATTTTTTTAAAAAGAGAATATTAACTAATTATTAACATTTTATTTATAATTTTAATCATTTTCTATATAAAGATTCACACATAAGCAATCACTAAAAGGGCATAGTAAAACATTAAACAGCAAAAAATTAATTTTTTTTATAAATGTAACAATTTATTATACAACATTTTATATATAGGTCATCAATGAAGGGTGTACCCAAAAAGGATAACCTTTAAAATTTTTATATTTTTAACCATTTACTATATAAAGATTCACATATATGCAATAACAAAAAGGTTACACCAAAATCGTGAATATAACCATATAGATTTTAAAGTTTTATATATACGCCATCACTTTTTTTTTTTACAAATTACCTCAACACTTGAAACTGGCAGGTCCAAAGTCCGCGAAAGCAACAGCGTATGCAATTGCTTTCACCGCCGGCCGAACCAGTCATGACAGACACGCCCGCGCTATGACTATTCGGGATCGCAAATGAATGTAATTTTTTTTTTATCAATATACCTCAATAATTGAAACTGGTAGATCCAAATTTTGCGGATGCAACAGATGCAAGTACCCTCATCGTCGTCGGGCGTATCCATCACGACCCACCCGACTATTTTGGGCTTTTTTCCACATTGCGAATAAATGTTTACACAAACAGCAACTCAATTAATTTTTTTTTAACCAAAACAAATGGCATGTCAATTAAACTTTTTTAAACCAAATCAAATAGCTACTCAATTAAACATTTAGTTTATTTTGAAATAAAAAAACACAATTATACATTAATTTAAACTTGAAACAAACAGCAAGTCAATTAAACATTAATTTAAACTTGAATCAAAAAGCTACACTGTCTCATTTACACCTGTAACTTGAAACAAACAGCTACACTGTCTCACTCGTAGCTGCAAATTAAATCAAACAGTAACTCTATAAAACATTAATTTAAACTTGAATCAAACAGCAACTCAATTAAACATTAATTTAAACTTGAATTAAACAGCATCTCAATCACACTTTAATTTTATACTGCAATGGCAACAGCAACTCAATCGACTTTTTTAAAAACTGCAATTGCAACAGCAACTCAATCTCGCACGTGCCTGCAAATTAAAAAAAACAACTGTAACAAACAGATACCTGTCGAAATTGGGATAGCATTCGCCTCTATCTCCTCTGCGCCGATTACGATGGTGCATGTCGGCGGTGTGAATCAGCAAAGCGTGCAGTCGTTCTCTGTACCGATGATTCTTTTTCCAGATGTACTCGGCCAGGTAGCCTACGCAAGGTTTTTTTCCGTCGTCCAAAACAGGGAATGCTGTATCGCACAGAACACCAACTTCGCTCGATGTTTTGAGTGTGCACCCTCAACGTCTCGCCCCTTTCATCTTTAGCATGTTTCGAATGTTTACCGTTCCGCTCTTTTCGCTACACACAAATTCCCACCTGTGATTCACCTACATGTGATGGTAGCCATGAATGTCCAAGTTGCTGTAATCGCACCAGTAGTCTGAAATTATCGTCGGTCCTGGAGCGACCCATTCACGAATGATTTTGGCCAGGGTCGCCACGTTCCTCTTTTTCACCAGCACCAGGAAGAATTCTGTCGGATCGTCCTGCTGCACTCCCCCGAAAACCCACTGGCTGTGAACTTTGCGACCTTTGTGGTTCTTGCGTTTGTCCATCTTCGACTCGTCGATCTCGTCTACTTTGCCCAGCCCGCCGATGCATTTCCTGTACATCAACACCCAGTCTATGCTCACTTGGTGGCAGAAACTCGACCAGGCGACGACCGTCTTTCCCGAGCACAAAAGTTCGTTCACTATAGTCTGCTGTCGAGGGTATCTGATCAGGCACCAGAGTAAACACAACTCGACTATCTTGCCCAGAGACAAGTTTGAATCGCCCACGAAACTGCCCTGTCATAAAGATGTATTGCAGTCTGCATATTCGGTAAAACTTTCGATGGAAAAGTACTTGTCGAAATACTTATTTCCTTTGGAAATTCTCATAGTGGGCCATTCTTTGGGTGGTTTACTGGTGGGAATAATATTGGAAATTTACGACGAGGCGGAATTTTACAAATAATTGAAATGTGTATTTTTTTGTAGGTGCTCCTTTTTACGGTTTGCAGAATTTCAAAAAAATTTTCGATGATTCACTTTTACCCTTGCTGGTAGAAGATACAGCCAAGTCAAATAAAATTTATTTTTCAAAGATCAATTACTAGCTCTCTACGGGCAATTTAGAAAGAATTTTGTGCTGTTGTTACCGTACGAATTTTTTAAAACTACTCTAATAAAACATGAGTCGTAGACGACAGTAAACAAATATCACTGGATGACGGAAATATTGTTCAATTGCGCTAAACAGGGAATATTCGGTCGGTATTCAGTCATTACAAATTCATATTATGCTACAATCACCAATATCGAAATTAATTGCATGGCAAACAATTCCTTGCCACTCGATGTGAGATGGCCCACCATTAGCGAGAAAAATAATTCAGACAGGGTCATTTCGTGTTTCAATTAATTTTTTTCGATTATGGCGATGGGACAGTCTCCATACAAAATTCGTGTTTGAATATCCTTCTGAAAACTAACAACACTCTTCAAATAAACGACCTCTCTCCACTCGGCCACACTTTCTTACTAAACAGCGAGTTTATAAAATAAATATTACAAATTTAATTATGCAAGAGGTGTATGTATATATATATGATCAATTAAATAATTGGACACAAAATGCAAATGGCTTCTACTATCGACATTGTCTTGAACTATTTTTATAAATTTTATTCTATGAAGGAATCAGTCGATTCGAACACAGCAAGTAAAAAATAAGATAAATTGAGCGACGAATACATTAAACTGTTGGATATTCGAGAATATAAACTTTCAAACGTCAATATCATTTTCATGTACAATGTAAAAAGTTTATAAAAATTGTCAAAATCAACTTGTTTCCACTCGATGGTATAATCAACTACGAAGCTCTGTTGAAAATCAACCCGAAAATCAAAATCGATTCCAGTTTATCCATAGTTCAAGATCTAAACAATTATACGAAAAGTTGTTTTTACGTCATGTTTAATATTCTTCCAAAATGGATGGGCGAACATTCAGTGATGGTCAACCAACAAAAGCAAATTTTTGCGAGTTACCTGACGAATAAATCACCGAAAATTATCGAAGTCTTCACTCGAGATGTATTCAGGCTCGTGGAAAAACCCAATCAAGGAAACATGGTTTCCCTGGTCAAATTAATCTTCCGATTCTACGTGACTGAATTTGATCAGGTAAGCTCGTTATTGCATATATTGTTTGTACCAGTGATGGGTTCTGCCTAGTGCTCGCACTTTCCGGACATACACGCGTAGAGGTGCAATAGCAAAACAATTTACCCGCGAGTACCAAAGTACAAAATACACCGGGATCGGATGATGTTTTATGCAATTTGCTGTTCAAGTTTTTGAAAAACATATTCAAACCCGATGCCGTATTTGATCATTATATTTCATCTCTGCTTGGAGATGACGACAGTGAAGCGTCCATGCTAAACGTACACAAATTCTTTTACCGACGCTGCAATGGTGTTTACCGGAAACTATTCGGACCTCAGGCTAAAGAGTCAATTACAGCAGACCAAGTACTAGGTTTGTGCACAAATCAGTTTGATAGAAACAAAAATCATTTGCCACTCCTAATCGAAGCCGTCAACAAAAAACTATCATTTGACGATTTAAATCAAAGAATGTTCCCTTTCATTTTCTCGCGAGTACGAGTTAAGCAACACCGATAATTATTCGGAACCCCACAAGGAAGTTCCGAAGCTAATTCTCGATGTTCCTGATTCGCACTGTACATTACAATGTTTCGATCGAAAGGTTTGGTTGAAATACTGATCAAGTTGTAGGCTTCGCCGTAAAAACCTTTTGCAAACACCATGGTTACCATATTACTGACGATTTGCATAATGTCTGCCATTCAATATATAGGAATCGTTGCGAAAAATGTTTTTTTTTGTAACCATTGTTGCTGCGGCGGGGGGAATCTACATTTTATTTGGAACATGGTTTAGTCTCCCTTTTGTTATAAACAATGCAATACACGTATTTTTTTTTGTTTGTGATCAATATTCATATAGTGGTCTTTAAAAACAAGTGTAGTTGGTCGGTTTTAACCATTCTGTGCAATGCCATTGACGATTCGTATAATGTCTGCCATCGTATAAGTATAAATCGTTGCAAAAAAAATTTTTGTAACCATGGATGGTGGGGGAATTAAGTCTATATTTCATTTAAACCCTTTACTGCATAGAGTATCATATACGTGATGCCATAAAACCAAGTCAATTTATAAAAAGGGAGACTGAATTACCTTCCAAATAAACCGAATTTTTGAAGGGGGTACTTTCGGTAAAAATTCGGTCAATTTGGAAGGTGATTCAATCCCCTCTCTTATACAACGTATGTTCTTACATCTTACATAATGAGAGTTTATTGTCATTTTGTACCAGATTTGTTTAATTTTTCAATTACCAAGTCTTTGTAATCAGAATTCAGTAATTTGATGAAATTGTATTTGGGTATATATTCAATGTTACATAGTCTCAATTCATTTTTTAGACAATTTACCACATTGTTGTTGTTTGGTACATAGTTGGAGCCCATAATTTCGTGAATTTTTGGTAGGTATAATCGTTTTTTTTACCCACGGTAGTGGACTGTTTCAACCATTCAGTGCAATGCCGTTGACGACTCGCATAATGTCTACCAGCGTATAAGTAATTATATGGGAATTTTCGTAGACATGAAGGTAACTATCGCAAAAATCTTAAAGAGTACGACTTCTGACGAAATGTGAATAATGTTCAGTAATTTCGAGTAAAAATCTTCGGGATTATTACTTGAATCTATTTGAGCCAATTCGTACAATTTCTGAAGAAATGCCAGTTGAAATGATTTGTTTTCCACTTTTGTTTTTAGTTTGACGAGTTTGTGTTAAGTTTGTTTGTTTCGCTGAACATGATTTAGAAAGGTACCAATTTCCAAATCTGTTAACTCGTCTTTAATTAAATATGTTTTTGTAAATTCGTGAGAGTACAAGTTGTTTAAGGCGAAATCTATTGACTCGTTCATACTGTCTAGTCTTTTCATCACCTGTTTGTAATATTCCATTTCTAAAAAATTGACGAAATATCATTCTTTCGACAGTGGTGTACCATCTTTGCAAGTTTTTCGACACTGTCCGTTTTTATTTTATCCAAACATATTTGCCTTTTACCTTAGTTATGAATTAAAAATTTTTCTCAGAGGGTTTGGTTCTTAGAAAAAATTCCATTGTTTGTTCTTTTGTCTTGTATGCCAATCTCGGAATCATTATCGAATAATATAAGGGTACCATCCTCCACATCGCCACTCTCATCACTTTCGTCGTAAAGGGGATCCGAAGAATTTAGGATTACCGTTTCCAGCAAGACTCGGCCGCTGCCACAAAACTGAAACAACATACCGTTCTCGTCGACAGAGTCTATAAAGTGGCCGAAAGTCGAGTGTAGGCACACCAATCTATTGTATTTCTTATAGTGGAAATGTGTAAACACGTTATTCACTGGTAAAATTCCCATCAAAGGATCCATATTATTTCGTTTTTCCATTGCGAGAAACAAGGCGCTCTTGAAGAGAGGAATCGCCATGTCTCGAACCACATCCATCGCGAGTTGATTGCCAAAATTTTGAACTCAATTTCAAAGTCCATTTCGACGCATCGACAATGTTTATTAGGGAAAAGTATATAATATAGTCATTTTCGTATATATTGAATAGCTTTACCGAAAAATCATCAAATGCAAAAGACAGCATGTCGTGTTTCGTACTGGTAAAATTAAATTTAACGTACAAGTTTCGCGAAAGCTCCTCACATTTAAATTTGTCAACAGACTTTGCGTTAAAATCGAACCAAAAATTGAAAGAGTGATGGGTTACAAAGTTATTTCTGAAACCAAAATAAAGAGATATTTTAAAACTGGAATTATATTCGGTTGTCGGAGAGGACTAACTCATGGAGGGGACAAGGGTGGTGGAGATAGATTAGATATCTTTAGAGGTTTTACAAAATGTTCATGTTTGGGTGCATTTAAAAAATTTTGAATTATTAAAACCAACAACACGTCTATAATAATTAATAATTTTAGCAGTAAAAGAAATAAATACATTATATTATGGAATATAGAAATGAAATGCTATTTAAAAATAATTATTAATTAAAATTTTTATTAGCAAAGGCTACTGTATTACGAGTCCTATTATTAAAATAAACAGTTTAAAAAAAGAATGAAATGCCTGGACGGGGCAAAGGTACCTGTAATGGTATCTGCATAAACACTCCAGGCAGTATCATAGTTGGTGGGATAGGTGCCGTTCAAAACACATGCGCACCAGAAGAAGGGGGTGGTGCCAAAGATGCCTGTAATGGTATCTGCATAAACCCTTCAGGCAGCATCATAGTTGGTGGGAGAGGTGCCGTTCCCATGTCATGTGCACCAGTAGAAGGGGGTGGTACCAAAGATGCCTGTAATGGCAACAGCATAAACACTCCAGACATCATCATAGTTGGTGCGAGAGGTGCCGTTCCCATTACATGCGCACCAGTAGAAGGGGGTAGTGCCAAAAGTGTCTGTAATGGTATCTGCATAAACACTCCAGGCAGTATCATAGTTGTTGCGAGAGTTGCCGTTCCCATTACATTCGCACCAGTAGAAGGGGGTTGTGCCAATTGTGCCTGTAATGGTATCTGCATAAACACTCCAGGCAGCATCATATTTGGTGCGAGAGTTGCAGTTCCCATTACATGCACACCAGTAGAATGGGGTAGTGCCAATTGTGCCTGTAATGGTATCTGCATTAAACCCTCCAGGCAGCATCATATTTGGTGAGAGAGTTGCCGTTCCCATTACATGCTCACCAGTAGAAGGGGGTGGTGCCAAAGGTGCCTGTAATGGTATCTGCATAAACCCTCCAGGAAGCATCATATTTGGTGAGAGAGTTGCCATTCCCATTACATGCACACCAGTAGAAGGGGGTGGGGCCAAAGATGCCTGTAATGGTAACAGTATAAACACTCCAGACATCATCATAGTTGGTGCGAGAGGTGCCGTTCCCAATACATGCAAACCAGTAGAAGGGGGTAGTGCCAATTGTGCCTGTAATGGTATCTGCATAAACCCTCCAGGCAGCATCATATTTGGTGAGAGAGTTGCCGTTCCCATTACATGCACACCAGTAGAAGGGGGTGGGTGGCAAAGATGCCTGTAATGGTATCTGCATAAACCCTCCAGGCAGCATCATAGTTGGTACGAGCGGTGCCGTTCCCATTACATGCTCACCATTAGAAAAGGTTGGTGCCAAAGATGCCTGTAATGGTATCTGTATAAACCCTCCAGGCAGCATCATGGTAGGTGCGGAAGGTTGCCATTCTCATTACATGTACACCAGTAGAAGGGGGTGGTGATAAATGTACCTGTAATGGTATCTGCATAAACCCTCCAGGCAGCATCATAGTTGGTGCGAGAGTTGCCGTTCCCATTACATGCTCACCAGTAGAAGGGGGTGGTACCAAAGGTGCCTATAATGGTATCTGCATAAACACTCCAGGCAGTATCATAGTTGGTGCGAGAGTTGCCGTTCTCATTACATGCGCACCAGTAGAAGGGGGTGGTGCCATTGGTGGATGTAATGGTATCAGCATAAACCCTCCAGGCAGTATCATAGTTGGTGCGAGAGTTGCCGTTCTCATTACATGCGCACCAGTAGAAGGGGGTGGTGCCATTGGTGGATGTAATGGTATCAGCATAAACCCTCCAGGCAGTATCATAGTTGGAGCGAGAGTTGCCGTTCTCATTACATGCGCACCAGTAGAAGGGGGTGGTGGCAATGGTGCCTATAATGGTATCTGTATAAACCCTCCAGGCAGCATCATGGTAGGTGCGGAAGGTTGCCATCTCATTACATGTACACCAGTAGAAGGGGTGGTGATAAATGTACCTGTAATGGTATCTGCATAAACCCTCGAGGCAGTATCATAGTTGGTGCGAGAGGTGCCGTTCTCATTACATGTACACCAGTAGAAGGGGGTGGTGCCAATGGTGCATGTAATGGTATCAGCATAAACCCTCCAGGCAGTATCATAGTTGGTGCGAGAGTTGCCGTTCTCATTACATGCGCACCAGTAGAAGGGGTGGTGCCAATGGTGCATGTAATGCTATCTGCATAAACCCTCCAGGCAGCATCATAGTTGGTGCGAGAGTTGCCGTTCTCATTACATGCGCACCAGTAGAAGGGGGTGGTACCAATGGTGGATGTAATGGTATCAGCATAAACCCTCCAGGCAGTATCATAGTTGGTGGGAGAGGGGCCGTTCCCATTACATGCGCACCAGTAGAAGGGGGTGGTGCCAAAGATGCCTGTAATGGTATCTGCATAAACCCCCCAGACATACTCATATTTAATACATAATATCCATTGCGCAATGTGCGGCTTGGATTCTGCTGAAAATTGGTGTGTTTAATATTGTGGCCAAATCCGATGCATTTGTCACCTGAAACTTTCGATTGGATATACTCGCAACTGCTATGGATTTAATTCCACTCTCGCTGTTGACGTTGATCAGAGGCCCCGAGATTTTCGAAGATATGTGAAATAAATCAGTTTTTTATGTAATTTCATAAGAAATGTATGTTTTGAACAATTTGATAAAGGTGACGATGCAAAAGTCTCTTCATGTAAATCTTCTGGAAGGGAAATAATCATGTTGTAATTTTGCACAAAGAGCAAAACTATGTGATAGTACAAGTACAAATCTTTGTCCGAATACAAGAGTTTTGTGTTGCTCATGAACATCAACTGAGTCTGTGGTCATTTGGCCCAAACCGATTTCGGATCGGGCCACATGGATGGGCTTTCCAACCATTTGTATAGGATCTTGTACAATCTCGTTTCGAGAAAATTCCGTACCTAAAAATGAATGTAGAAAAACTTTTGGTCGCTGCAGAAAGTGGTTGCAATAACAGAGAACTGAAGTTGAATTTTTCGAAAAATGTTTAGTAATACATTTTCCGAAGTGACAGCAAACACATCCTTAATAATGCAGTGTTCATAATTATACGTTACGCACCACAATCTCATCCGAACCCAGTTTCATCCATGTCGGCGATTTCCTCCAAATCCTGCGTGGTTTGTGGTGGATGCATCAAGAATAGAACACAGCCATCAATTGTAGGTTTTCTCGATCTGATCGTCCCCTCGTTGGCCTGTTTCGCCTGCCAACTCTGCTGTATTTTCTCTTTCAAGTTTTCGCCTTCATATTGATTTTTGTACATGGTCGTCAAAAGCATGAGAAATTGTTCCCTCAAGATTGGATCCAATCCTTTGGGCATTAACAATTTAGGGATATCATGATTCATCAAGTCGTAAAATTCAATCTCAAATTCACTTGTCGGGAAATGTATGAACCTTTCCTTTGCCATCAAATATATCATTTCGAAATTTACATTACATTCGTATCCTTTTCGAAAATCGTGGGCAAAGAAAAACTTGGAGGAATAAATCAGAATGTCACCGATCGGAAATTTATCACCAATTAATTTTAATAAAATGTATGGTTCCAACTTACCCTCATTTAGTAGACCATTTATATTAAAATTTAATTGTCTTATCAGGCAGCAACCAGAGGAACATTCAACATTAATACGTTCTTTCCTGCGAAATTAATTCGCCTACATTTCATGTTCTTCACTCACAGAGCACTCATCTGAGTCTGAGAAAATATGTAAAATCCCTTACTAAACAACTTCGTTTTTTTTTTAGAGGTTTCTGCTTTTTAGTTTTGTTTTTTTAAAAACACGTGTGTGTGTATATATATATATATATATATATATATATATATATATATATATATATATATATATCTTAATGAATCTCTTCCAACTCATCAGAAGATCATCCTCAACCATGTCGGAAAGAGAAGAAGTTCTCGAAAACTGTTTCACTGCACCATATATTGATGGTAATCAGCAATGGATTTTTACACGAATAATACCTCAACAACATTTTCGTCATCATAGGAGGACTGACCATTAATTTGGGTTCCATCATTCAAACCCTAACATTGATTGTTTATCGAAGACAGTTACTGTCTCCAAACTATTTGATTGGATTATGCGTCGGTTGTTTGGAATGACAAATTTTACCACTTTATGAACATTTGAAATTTGGAAATGAAATTATGTCTACAATCATCACGACAGTCTTTAGTTTGACTTGCAGTAGCTTGATGTTTATCACTTTGCGAGTTTTTGTCCGACAAAAACAAATTGTTTTCTCTAAGGCACTTCAGTTGTGGGGAAGACTACAGTGTCTACTCGATCGTTTGATTTTCTCCCGTTTATGGCAGAATATCCTCCATACAAGAACATCAATGAGAATAGCCTACACCAATCGATGTATACCATCGACTTGGAAAACGAACTAATGTGCTACATACAAATGCTGAAGAAAAGTAAAGTGTTTCTAGACCTCTCTCCATATTCACAGTTTGTGTATGGGTTGTTATTCGATTAGAATGGCCAACACGCCGACTTGCATACATTAAAACAAAATGTGTTGCCCATCTTACAACTTTGTGCCGAACGTTTACTTTACATACACAAAAGGTTCATGCATAAAATTTTCTCTTTTGAGTTACAAAGTCGAAATGAAATTGTGTCTTGCTGCGGAAATTCTATTTAGGAAGGAATTGATCAAGAGAAGAAACCTGTTTTAAATCACCAATGTGTACAAATTGGAAAACTACATTACTAATCAAAATTCCTTATTTGCTTGGTTTTCTTCACTGTTTGATGAAGAAGTTGCATATGTGAAAAAAAAATGTATCAAATGAATTGACAAAAATAAATGTATGAAAAAAAAAAAAAACTGTTTTTAAAGAAAATATTTATTTATTTACTATATGAATATCTTACTTTGAGCAATGATATTTTTACGAAGTATTGCACTTTGGAGTGTGTAAATATACATTCAATACATGAAATCGAATGACCACAGGGGAGAAAAACAACCTTCAATTCTCTTTGATTACAAATCTTGCATAAAATGGATATTGTTGTTCATCTTCATTATTGCTACTGCTGCCGCCTCCAACACATTTCTCCAAATTGTCGTTTGTGGAATTGTCGCTGCTGCCAACACTCACACATTTCTCCAGATCGTTGTTTTCAGAATTTACCATCTCCTCATTCATTTTAGCTTAAGCTGTTCTATTTTTTCCACTCGAATTTTGTTGATGAAACCCTTTCCTTTTGCCAAAAGGAATAATTTACATTCGGGATACCAAAACCAAGTTCTATCCGAGGATTGTCTTCATCTTCCTAATGTATAATGTTTTTTACAACAAAGAAAACAAGTCATTCGATTACCAAAACCCATGTAAAAGAACACCGCATTACTTAGCCATTGCAAGATGGAAGTGATTGTTTTATTTTAAATGTTTTTATTCGTGCTTCAGACATTTTGTATTTTGGATAGGCATGTTGTAATTTGTTGTTTTGCAAAATTAGAGATATGGCATCAATATCGTTATCATCATCTATGATGTCGATTTTACAAACTTTTTTACCGTCCTCCGAATTTTGCAGTCATAATAGGATATATGTTATCCTTTATCAAGTTTAGCATACAGACATCCAATCATCGAGTAATTATAAACCTGTTCTAACCAAGAATCAGCTTCTTCATACCAATGATAATATTTGCAACTGCAAAAAAAGCAAATAACTGTATCGTTGTCCACCATGTAAAAGAAACTAGCTTGTCTAAGTTGTTTAGGTCGTTGTTTCATCGCCTTGGGCCAAAACTTGTATGTTGCCAACCACAATTCAAACAAACTATATCAGGGATACCTCGAATCTATATATTTCACGATACCTGTATCTTGAAAATATGCCATTTGCAATCCCAAAAACACAGATTGCACTGCATTGGAGGGCTGTTGCCCTTGTTCGTGAAAAGCATACTCGAAATTAACCACATTTATTTATCTCCTCTTTCTATACCACTCATCTTTTTTCGGTGAGTATCCTTATATACGTGAAAACAATTCACAAACTATGAACAAAGTATTGCATGAATGATTCGGTGAACCGTTGCCTGGGAAATAACAAAGCCGTTGATTCATTTAAAATTCATTTTTCTATTAAATTCAAATCATCACATCACAAAGTTAAACCATTCCATTCGATTGCTGATATAAACTAATTATGACCGAGTAGGGGAAGCATGTGCGCATTTATACCGATTTGGTACATTTCCTTCCCGATTTCGGCTGCAATTTTGTTCAAGGAAAGTTCAGAGGAATTGATTCCATGTTTAAATTCGAACTTACTGTCGAGCAAAGCAAATTTATTCAAGAGTCCCAGGTAGTGATGAATGTTTGCTTTGGTACCACTCAAAATGGTTCGAATTGAATTTCCATCCAATAAACTTGTTGATTTTAATGAGTAGAGAAATGAAAGCAATTCGTTGCGAAAATCATTAATGATGCCATTTATCAACTCATAAGTTTTGTGGTTCACCTTGCAAAAGAAATTGTATGTTTTCCTCGAGCCATACTTGAAATAAACAAAGAGACAAAGTTTTCCAAAATATCCTTCATTGGTTCGACCATGTCGTAAATGTGAGGCATGTCGACAGGTATTTTGTCAAAGCTTCTTGATTTGTCTCATCATCGGACCATTTCAGTGTGTAAATGTTGCAACACAATTAGTATAATTGGTAAACCTAGTGTGTTTTGGGTAAGTTTCGTTTATGCATGTACAGAATATGAGCTTCGGTAAATTTCAACTTCAGTTTATTAAAAGGAATGTAAGAACAAAAAGGTAAGTTAATTAACAAATATACCTTATATATAATACATATTATATTATATATATGATGTATATTATATATATAACTTATAAAATATTAATATTTTTAAGGTAATTTACTAATATTATTATACTTGCCTTATTCATTTTGCTATGAAGTTAAGGAAGGATGATGTTTCTGTGTCCAGATTTTGCCATCGACTGGGGTCTTTTTTCCAGATTTCTCTGCTACATAGGTAAACTCAGAATAGGGGAAGGGAGGGGAAATGAAATAGTTCACTCTTATTGGTTGTTGAAAGTGCTAGTGAAGGGGAGGGGGAGAAATGACGATCACAACACACTCTGGTAAAGTCTTGCATAACTAAACAAGGATAACACAACTTGTCCAAAGTTACATTATTATTCACTACAAATTTACAAGACGAACTTTGAATACTAAAAATTTGTATAAGGACCAGACACACACTTGCCAATTTTCTCCGAACTAAACAGACTAGTATAGACTATACATGGTCCTCTACTCCTTGTGATATAAATGAAGTTGAATTACCCCACTCCTAATTTCAACAACCTATAATTTTGCAGCATTTCATTTCCCCTCCCTACCCTCATTTCAGTTTGCCTATATGGCAGAGAAATCTGGAAAAAAATACGTAAGTCGACAGCAAGAGCTGGACAGAGAATCATCAACCCTCCTCCTCTCCAGAACAGTAGAGAAATAAGGTAATAACTAAAATGTAAGTTAATTAATAAATATACCTTATATGTGTCTTATAAAATATAAATATTTTATAAGGTATATTTACTATTTTTATTATTATTCTTGCTTTGCTCTTTTTACTCTGGTGTGAAGGAAGGTTGATGTTTATCTGACCAGCTCTTGCCATCGACTGAGGTCTTTTTTCCATATTTCTCTGCCATATAGGCAAACTTTGAAGAGGGGAAGGGAGGGTAAATGAAACAGTGCCCTTTGATTGGTTGTTGATTCACACCTACCACTTTATTCAACAACTAATCAAATTACTCAATTTCATAACCCCATTTCAATTATAGAAATGTATGTCTGATTCCAAGAAAAATAGACTTGGTTGTGTGTGTCTGGTTGTAATTAGTTTTTTTTTCGATTTCACACCTATATGGGCAAACTGGACGGTGTGGAAGGGAAACTGAAACAGTGCAATCTGATTTATGTAAATGTGTCAATGGCTGGGTGTGAATGTGGCGATGGCTGGGTGTGAATGCGTTGGTATGCCATTCCGATGATTGTTGCTGTTTTTTTTTTTTGGCCACAAAGTGTGATTGAGTCATCTACACTATATAAATACCTTTTTTAATTTGTCCCTTATATTATTAACAAATAAAAAATTACAAATATTGCTCGAATTTTTTTTACATTGTGATTTTCGACCGACTAATCAGCATAAAATATTCTTGCCTTGGTTTGTAGACTTAGCTTATGACATCACATTCGTTTGTCGACTTGTATTATGATGTCGTGAGAAGGCTGCATTTGTGCAACCTTTGGTTATGATGTCGCTCTCATTTGTCTACTTAGGTTATGGCATCACACCTTTTCGATGCCCTAATCTGTCGTTACATCACATTCATTTGTCAACTTAGGTTGTGATGTCACCCTCACTCATAAGATTAATCCTATATACATCGACTTACGTTATGATGTCACACAACCCTTAGATGACAATAAAATAATATTTTTACAAATAAAAATTAAATTTTTTTTCAAGAAAATATTTTTTATTTTTTCTCAACATACACTTATATAATAAGGAAGAAAGGCCGAACAGGAATGTTGGAAAGTAGAACAGGAATGATTACTCACACTCGAACATGAAAACAAAGCAGAACAGGATCATTAACGTGCTCAGGAACAAGAACGCAAGAATGCCAACATTTTACACACAACAACAGAATGTAGGTCGAAACTGTGGCTCTGTTCATTTTACCGTAATCCCAAAGCTCCATGTAAGCTTAATTATAAAGGCATGTACAGTTTCGATAGCAATCAGGAGGCAAAATATGTGTTAAAATCGACCTTATGAATGACCACATTGAAGAACAAAAACAAGAAAAGCAAGTCGACCATTTTATAAATCTAGTTGTTACCAGTTGGCATTTCATTCGATGTCAAATCGACAGTTACAAAACTAGAGAAAACAAAGGAAAAAAATGGCTTTTTTTTGCAGAAATTCAATGTGTACGACGATGTAGTCAACAACATAAGTATCACCATCATCAAGGATAAACTAAGATCGAAGAATAATTATTTTAACAGTCGATGCTGTGAATTTGATGTTAAGGGCAACACATATATGTTGTTGCTCGATCGTGAAGATGGTGTTGGTAGCACTGACACAGAGTTGATCAATAACATGATGCTTGTATTCACGACATTTCAACGAATCTAACTCATAATTTGGCTAACTAAAATGATCAAATGTTGGTCGACTAAAAAAAAAAAAAAAAAAAGTCAATAAATATGAACAAATAAAAAAGTTAACAAATAAAAACAGAAAAAGCAAGGCTAGAAATTTGTATATATAACAATAAGTAGAGTAACTAATGTCATTCAATATGGATAAACTACCGATCAAAGCATTGCCTTACAACACCCCTCTTCTCTTTTACGAGAAGATTCATCCAGTAGCAATAGCTTCAAAATATTCAACTCTGGGATCAGCTGCTTGTCATTTATACACCATCGCTGATATCACATTAGCTATGGGAGAATTATGTGCACTACCTCTGTGTCTTCGTTTACTGTATCCCACTGGTCATTTTGGGTACATGATTCCTCACACAAAGACTGTAAAACAATGACTTCAACTTTATGCCGCAGTGTGCGATCCCTTTTACTGTGGAGAACTACACATCTGCATCTGAAACATTGTGCCAAATGAATTGACAGTCAACAAGGGAGACCACATCACGCAATTATTAATTCGTCCATATACACTACCTGTTATTTTCAAAAGATGCGAGTTAGCCTTGGCTCCAAGCAAACGTGTTGTGAGGGACATTTTGTATCTACTGGACGGTAAATTGCACTATCTATCTCTCAACTCACAAACCCATAGGAAATTTTGGGTAAAAATGTATTTTTGTTTAATTATATCATTGTTAAACTTGCAGAGAATACCAATTATAGTGCAATATTATGTATCAGACATACAGAGGATACCTATTATGATGCAATATTATGTTTCGGACCAAGGCTATAAATAGGAGTGGATGATTTCTTAAACTCTATGAAAACTTTGGATATGGAAAATGTTTTGAAATTCTGGCACCATTATAATCAGCTACACCCATTTGTTCGACAATCTATGTTATAAATTTAAAAAATGGAGCAGCAGTGGCTGAGCAAACACATTACAAAAAAATTTCGATATTCCCAAGAAAAGCATTGTGGTTGAGGAAGAAAATAAGTTTATCGACTTTAGCAATCTGCATATTTTGTTGTGTTCGTATGGATACACAAGTATGAAACTGGGATACCCATCTGAAGAAACAATAACCAAAATGCAAATTTTTATTTGCAACTACAATTTATTAATATTGTTTCCTACAATCAAAGAAGGTATTGCCTAAAAAAATGAAACATACTATACAAGAGATAGAAAATTACCTGGATAAAGATAGAAAACCAAAATTTGCAAAGGCCATAAACTATATTTTCTTTTCCCAATGCCAAAGTTTCGTTCCACATGTAGCTTCCAAGATTGCTGCAATGACTATCGAGAGTGAAGGAAAATACACTCTACCAACATGAAAATGTAAAGGAAAAGTATTCCTACTATTAGTAATGGGTGTTATAAATGTTTACTGTATTTAAAATTATTTGTAACAAAATAAAAAATATTTTTTTTAATTAGTGTTCATTTATTATAAGGTGCGAAACATGTCAAATAAACATGTTGGTCGAATAAAACTATACAAAAAAAACTGGCAATTGGTAAAATAAAAAAACAAACACTTGTAAAATAAAAATAAAAAACTAGAAATTTGTATATATAAAAGTCAAACAAAAAATGTTCTTCAATATAATTAAACAACATATCCAAGCAGAGTCAAAAGTAGGGATTTAGTTTTGGCTCCAAGCAAGCGAGGTAAAGGATTTTTGGATCTACTGGACGGCAAATCCCACTGGCAAGCTCTCAACTTGCAAACTTAAAGGAAAATGTTGGGTCTAGATGCATTTTTTAAATTATATAACTGTTAATATCACAGAAGATACAGATTAAGATGCTATGATATTTTTAGGAAAACCTACGGAAACCGTCATGTATAAATTAATTTATCTTTGATTTTATTACTATTTTTGGACCAAGTATCTACATAGGATGGATAAATTTGAAAACTGTATGAAAATTTTGAATATGAAAAATATTTTGATGTACTGGTACCATTATAATAACCTATACCCATCTGCTCAACAATCCAAGTTTGAAATAAAAAATGAGCAGCAGTACTAGCTGTCCAACACCAATTGGTAAGAAATTCCAATATTCCCAAAAAAAACATTGTGGTTGATGAAGAAAAAATGTTTATCGAATTTCACTAACTGTATTTATTGGTTTGTTCATGGGGATAAAGAAGGGCAAAAATGGGAATACCCATCTGAAAAATCAATAACCAAAATGCAAATTTTTTTTTTTGCAATTATAATTGAATTATTATGATTGTATTCAATCAAAGAAAGTGTTGCCGGAAAACTAAAACAAATCATGCAAGAGATAGAAAATTACATGAAAAAAGATAGAAAACAAAAAATGGCCGAGGCCATTAACAATATTTTTGTGTCCGAATTCCACAGATTCATTCCACACATAGCTTCTAAGATTGCTGCAATGACTGTCAAGAGTGAAACAAAATACACTCCACTGACATATAAATTCGAACAAATAAATTGCTGCAATATAAATGTCACGTAAACAATGTTCTTTAATATAACTAAATAACCAATCCAAAAAGTGTCAAAAGTTGGGTTTTAGTTTTGGCTCCAAGCAAATGAGGTAAAGGACGTTTTGGATCTATTGGATGGAAAATATCACTGCCAAACTCTCGACTTGCAAACCCATATGAAAATGTTGGGTTGAGATGTATTTTTGTTTGATCACACAACTCTTAAACTTGCAGAGCATACCAATTATGATTTAATAGTATATTTTGGATAGCAATCGAAAAGAAAAACTGGCCAAAGCCATAAACTATATTTTTGTGTCCAAATTCAAAAGATTTGTTCCACATGTAGCGTCCAAAAATGCTGCGATGACCATCGAGAATGAAAGAAAAAACACTCCACTGACATGGAAATACATTCTCAACTGAGAATGGTTTAGATTTAGATACGAGTTTACTATATTTGAAATGTTTTGTATAAAATAAATATATATATTTTTTCAATTATTGGATTGGTTTAAATAAGAGTTTGCTGTATTTGAAATGTTTTGTAATAAAATATAATAAATTATTTTTCAATTAATGTTTACTTTATTTTTATTATTATTATAAGGTGCAAACCTGATGTCAGCATTATTCTAATGTGATGGAAGCCTGAAACAATGTAAAGTGAATTATATCAACATCAATTTAATGCAATTGTAGCCTAAAATGGCAGGAAGGCAGCCTAAAATGACGAGAAGGTGGCCTAAAATGCATGAATACGATGATGTCATATTCCAAGTTGATGAATGATTGTGACATCATAACCTAAGTCGACAAACGAGGTCGATATCTGAGATGACATAAAAGCCACCATGTTTCACATCATAACAAAAGTCGATGAAGGAGTGTGATGTCATAACCAAAGTCGACGAATGAGTGTGATGCCATAACCACAGTCGACAAACAAGTGCGATGTAACCAAAATGAGTGGAAAGGAGGGGAAATGAAATTGTGTACTCTGATTGTTTGTTGAATAAAGAAGGGGTGGGGTGGAGGTTATTGCAATATACTTTGGCAAGTTTTTTTCTCAGAACCAAACAAACCAGTCAATAATTGAAATTTTTTGCTTGCTCATTTTACATTATATTCCCCATACCATATTCAACAACAAATCAGAATATTCCACATTCTATATTCCTTCCCCCACTCCAACTTGCAACAACCAATAAGAGAACACTGTTTCATTCCCCTCCCTTCCCCTCCTTAAAGCTTGCTTTAATGGCGGAGAAATCTGGAAAAAAAAGTCAGTGGACAGCAGGAGGTGGACAGAGAAACATCAAGATTCTGTCTCTCCCAGGACAGAAGAGAGATAAGAAAAGAAAAAAAGGTAAGTTATTTAATAAATACAACTATATATAAGGTATGTATATATATATATATATAAGATATATTTAAGGTATATGTAAGGTATATTTACTATTATTATACTTGTATTATTTCTTTTGCTCTGGAGGGGATAATGTTGATGTTTCTCTGTACATCTTTTGCCGTCGACTGACTTTTTTTCCAGATTTCTCCACCATAAAGGCATACTGAAAGGAGTGAAAGGGAGGGGAATGAAATAGTCTGCTCTGATTGGTTGTTGCAAGTTGGAGGGGGTGATGTTGCAATTGCTTTGGTGCATATACGAGAAAACTTACAGGTGGGTGTTGCAATTGCTGTGTGTTATAATAACATTGGTGCAGTTCTGAGAAAACCTACAAATGTATGTGGGAATCACATCGGTGCAGTTCCAAAAAAACTTACAGGGTGTTGTAATCATGTCGTTTCAGTTCTGTGAAAGCTTACAAGTATGAATTTCAGTTGCTTTGGTGTAATTCTGAGACAAACTTGCAGGTGTGTGTTGTAATTGCTTTGGTGCTATTCCAAGAAAACTTGCAGGTGTCTGTTGCAATCGACATTCCCCCCACTCAAATTTTCAACAACCACTCAGAGTACACCATCCCCCTTCCCATCCTTTCAGATTACCAACATGGGTGCAAAATCAGGATTAAAATACATCAGTCGATGGCGAGAACTGGATCGAGAAGCATCAACCTTTCTCCACTTATGAACAAAGGGAATTCAGCCAGTATAATAATTACATATAGTACATAATATATCATAATATATAATATATATTATATTATTATTTTATAAGGTATATTTACTATTATACTACTTACCTTATTCCTTTTGCTCTGGAGTGTAGTAAGGTTGATGTTTCTCTCCCCATCTCTCACCATCGACTGACGTCTTTTATCTAGATTTCTCTGCCACATAGGCAAATGGTAAGGAGGGGAAGGGACGACCAATGAAAGGCTGCAATTATTTGGAATAAAGCAAAAAAAAAACACAACTATGCAAAAATGCGCTTACCGAATTCTAAATTATTCGAAGGCTCCCTACTCATCGGAAGTGGGAATTGATGCTTTTAATTGATTTCCTGTACAAGATGGGTACACAAAAAACCAAATTCTGTCCCTGGCTAATGAGTCAAGTTAACAAACTGATTGAAAGTAAAAAAAAAACTGTAATTAAAACAAAAACAAAAACCACAATAATGTGTATTCCTTCTCAGTTTATGCATACTCTGAACGTGTTTGTGAATAATCCATTGCATTCTATTAACCAAATATTGAATAGATACTTTGTCACCCGATACGAAAAACTCCATTTGATTTTCATTGCCTTCTGTAAAAAAATAACAGGAATGAGTCCCAACCAGGGAGTGTTTTTTCATGCCTGGCAAAATAATTTTTTGGTTTTTGCAAGTGTGGTCAGTCCGAGATTAGCTCAAAATGCATCTGGGCATGGCAAAAAAAGTCCATGTTGAATTACATAAATAAACAAATGTTGAATAATACCTACCTTCAGCCAATTTTACTCAACCAATTCACATATAATTAAAAAAAATTAAATATATATTTTCTTATTGGCAACTCGATGGTATATAACTGCAGGAACACATCGAACCCCATCAATCAGTCTTTGTTGTCGAGAAAATCATCATATTGATGAGGTGTGATACACATGGTGCATGTGCCCAACAACATGCCTTTTGTAAATGTTTTATTTGTGGATACAATGCTCAGTGTCTCAACTTATATGATACATCAGAGATGGAAAGATTGTCTTGACCAAATTCCTCAATAGAGATCGGCGGGCGACGAGAGGATAAAGATGGAGATGCGATGGAAATCCGTGGACTGCGAGTGGGTGAAGATGGTAATGCTGCTACTGCCATCAATGTTCCGGTTTCCATTGTAGATGATAAAGTTGACATGATTTGCGTAGTTGACTTTCAAGGTTTTGAAATTCTTCAAACATTTTACATAAAGGAGTTGGCTATTTTCGACATTGAAACAAATCACATACAACTGTACATTTTTGGACCTCTGTGTAAGCTAACTTGTTTCAGTGACAAGACCAAATCAGCCATCCGAAATTCGATTTTACATGTGCATGGAATATGCTGGTATGAAGGATGGGTACCTTACAAGTGTGCGTTGAGTATAGTGCAAAAAATGCTGAGGAATTACAAACATTTCAACGTTCCAATTGTGGAAAAATACAAGATTTTCTGCAGTCAATTTCTACCCCCATACCTATTCACCAACTCGATCCATGACCTCGAAAACCATATACTAAATTTTCTAGAGGAGGTGAAGGATGCAACTGACTCTGTACTTTTCTCAAGATGTATAACCAACTGTGAACTTTATGTGATGGAAAAAGTGTGTATTTTTGAATATATTTTATTTAAAAAGAATATATATTTGTAAAGTGTTTTTTGTATGTAATTTTTTGTATATAAGGTCTTTAACAGGACCCTAAATAAAGAAAAAATAAACAAATACATTGATACTATTTTGGATTATCAAAAAAAATCCTACCTTAAAAAATCATGTCTACTCCACTGAAATATATAATAAACTCTTGTGTCACATGCAAGTTGGAGAAATATTCAATAGTCGTTACAAACCAAAATCGACAGAAAATTGTATATTCAATGTAAAAAAAACAACTTGAAATATAAGTGATTTTAAAAAAGTTTATAAATCAACACACATTTTTAGATTTTGTAGTTTTTCTCTTGCATAAAATTATAGACCAAGTGGTTCTCGATGATCGGGATAAACACCCATTCATAACAAATCAGTTTATTTTGGTAGTGACTAAATTTTCAGACAATTTTCCAAGGACAGAAACCTTGTTTCGACGAACACTGATAAACCTTCGTTTTGGAGGAATAGATTTCGACTTAATTGACAAAATTTCGAATAAATCGCCTATTTATGTGTTTATCATTTATCACTTTATAAAATCCATTCTCCAAGTGTTTCTACAAGGTTTAAAGAATATTGATGAAACATTTGATGATGCTGAAAAATTTAGATTATTAGATGAGATGGTCAATCCTAATGATTATTTCGAAGTTTCTAAAAATACTGCTAAGATCCATTAGGTCGAAGGTGACAAAATTAGAGACGAGTATCATGTGGAAATGGACAAAGAGTTGGATCTGCTCGATCCGAACACAGCAGTGATATATGCAAATAATGGCAATAATGGTAGAGATGGTGGTGATTACGATAGCAATGATGAATGCAAGTTACACAATGTAGATAATGATTGGGAGAATTTTAACAAAGTCACAGTATCTGCCATTGCTCACCAAGAAGATCATCTCGATGAGAACGAGCCGCTCGAAATTAGCGAATTAAATGACACTGAAACCGAAGTCATTCATTCTGATGAACCGGTTATATCACAGACTGATTAAAATTTCCGCGAAAACAGAACAGAAATTGAACTTGTAAATACTGCTGACGAATCCACAACAGTACTGGTGAAACTGAATTTCTGCAGAACCGAGCCCGAAACCACAGTCTTGAAAATTGAAAAAACCAACAACCACACACGTCTAAATCTATTTTGTGAAAGAGAATCGGAAACAGAAATTGAATGCGAGGAAATAGTAGCATGGCAATCACTTGAAGAAATTACTTTAGACGAGCCTGTACTGGAGGAATTGAGCGAAATGGAAACTAATATCAAAGAACCTAACGAATCGACAGGTGTGTAAATGTTTTCCAGCTAAATTAAACCTGAAATCGAGCTTTTCAAAAAAGGCAAAAATAATAATAGTCGAAAAACACATAGGGATAAATTTCCGCTATACTTTGTATGTTTGATGGAAAAAGACTTGTTTGACTGAGTGGAAAAAAAATCTTTCATGAAATTCTTATTTTTATTGGTTGTGTTTGCTATCCCTTTGCATGGCTACACTTTGCCTACATGCAACATGTTGGATGAATCCTGAAAACTATGGTGTTTTTGAATTTCAACCACACATTCTGAGAACTTTCCCATCAACACTCATTAATTTCCTGACCAACTTTCATGAAATTCAAAATATCAATGAAAATAATAATTCATAAGTTGAATGTATTTATATATTTTTATTGTTATTACTATGAATAACCAGGTACGTCGTGGTTTTAATTTATTTTTCCACAGTAATGTGATACTTCATACCAGAAAGAGTGAAGTGAGGTAAAATACATATTTATCAATTTTTAATATATTTTTACCGAAAGCAAAAGAAAAAGTAATGGGGTAGGGAAATATATATATGCAGCTACATTTCAAACAGTGATAGTGCGAGAACTTGCGATAAACAACGCATCTGCAAAGTCATTGTATGCTCTTGCCAACAAGAACTAAAAAAAATGGATAAGTTATTGGATTTGAAAAATCATCATTTGTTGTATAACAACCACACAATTTTTATCTTTTGGATAGAAAAAATAATATATGGTTTAAAGCAAAAACCATTGCCGGGTTATTGGGATACGAAATAACAGGAAAGCTATTCTGAATAATGTGAAAGAGAAATATAGAAGAACTTTCAACAAACTGGCAATAAATGCAACTTCAGTTGTAATTGTCAATGAGTAGCCCCACACCATCTTCATAAACTAATCGGGTATTTACAGAATGATTTTGTATTCCAAAATGACCTTAGCAGAAAATTTTCAAGATTTTATGTATGAAAACATTCACCCATGCATTTGGGAGGGTAAACAGCGCATATTTCAGAATCACAGCAAGTATTTGACAACACAACTCGGAGAAAGAACCAATGACTTGGAAGTTATGAAGCAATTATTGACTCGAGCTGAAAAGAGGCTGTAGTCGCCAATACCACCAAAGTAAGTACAACAAAAATAAGTAGCTGTTTGAAAAAAATTTTCTTGGTTTTGAAATCGAATAACTGCAATTTTGATTTTCCATCATATGTAATTTGCATACAAAAAATAAATAACAAGAGGCAACTCATTTGCTTCGTAAGAAACATCCCAACTGCTAGGAATTGCTGCATTTAGAGTATAATTCACCATCTCGAAACATGTACGGCCGTGTGAAGAATGCATCAGCACACAATTGAAATTTTTCAAGAATTACTTTATCATTAAAAATACTGAGTTTACATAAAATTAAATGTTGATTCAAATTGCTAACATGGAAAAATGAAGTGTGTGTCTATATATATATATATATATATATATATATATATATATATATATATATATATATATATATATATATATATATATATGTGTGTGTGTGTGTGTGTGTGTTTGTATTTGTGGGTTAAAAGAAAAAAATTAATTGAATTATTTTTTTATTATTAATTTTGCTCGATTTACTGAAATTATTTTACGTATATGTAGTAACTATTTCCAAATACTTGACCCATTCTATGTTATTTAACTTTTTATTCAATCTAGTACTTCATCTCCTCCATAGGTGCCGAATGGGTGACGATGATCTTCTATACAAAGTACTTGGAGACCTACTCCTGCTACAGCTGCGTCGTCTTTGTCTCCTTTGTTTTCCATGATCAAATTTATATATATAATATATATATATATATATATATATATATATATATATATATATATATATATATATATATATGTGTGTGTGTGTGTGTGCGCGCGTGTTTGTGTGTGTGTTTTTGAAATTATTTATTTAGTAAATATTCGATAGAATTATCCAAAATACGAACAGCGAGCACGTACTTGTATTTATCATGGACTTCTGATAAATATTGACCCTGTTTTGTGTACACCTTACACAACAAATTTAGCTCTTGTAAATAACTTTCGGAGCTTAGTGAATTCAAAATGTTTTCTTGAATCTCTTCAAAAACTTTGTCAATTTGGTTGGGATATAGGTTGAGTTTCAAAAAGTTTAAATATTTACCATATACACCTGGTCTCCTATTTTCAGAATCGAGAAATAAATTATCTGCGAAAATTTTAAACTCCTTTTTTTCTGCATAACCGTGTTGGGTGATTAAAGTATCGGGAAATAAGTCGTAATTAAATGCCATTGTATCCATCTTACTGTTTGGCATAATTGAAAAATCCTGCAAACCCCAATCAATACTCGAGCCTAGAGTAGATATGGGCCCAGCGACGAAAGGAGATGAAGTCAAAATCTTATCCACAAAATTATCATTGAGAATGCGATTATCCTCATGTTTGTCGCCGATTTTGGGAACGTTTTGATTGTCGAGTGCTGCCGTCACCTGATCATCATCACCATTAATTATAGGTATTGTTATTTCGGGAGATGTAGACATCTCGTCGCTGTGGTAACTGTCAATATCGCTGAGCGAAATTCAACGATGTAGATGTCTATGTTCTTGGTATTCCTATCTGAGTTTTTGTTTCATTGATTTAATGGTACGATCGTGTTTGAATGGTTGGTGTAAATGATTTTCAGATACGAGGTCGGTGGTTTCGGAACAGGGTGGTCTTTGACGATCGATTAAAGGCAATCCCACCATTTCTCATCTCTTCTCTATCGAAACCTTCAGACAGTAAGCAATTATGCTCGTCCCTTCTGGTTTCGTCATCAGCCAGGCAGCCATCATCGTCATCGCCGTGATCCGACTCTTCGTCAATGCGAGTTTGTGGAACAGACTCGAATACATTTGTTGTCGAGACACGATGATTATGCGGGCATTGTGGGTGAGGTGCGGGAGTATCGGGTACATGATTTTAGTTTCCAGCATATGTGTTTGATTGGAATATTGCGATTGCGGGCATCTGAGTGATGATCGGGGTGGAGTTTGGGTTCTGGGATGAGATTGTGATGCAAATAGTAGATTTTTAATAAATATTTGCGAAAATATGACATATGCAAAATGTATTTTAACATCATTTTGATAAATTTTGTTCTTTTTTCCGAAGGATTGAATACCAACATAACCTCCACATAATTGTTTTCAAGTTTTAAATGAGTAGATAAACTCAACTCGACATAAAACTAATTGGCCACTTTGCGAATAGCCATATTGAATATAACGGTATTCAAGTGGGTAAATTAATTAATATTTGTGGAGGTAATTTATGCGGGTCGTTGTAACGAATTTTTAAATTATAATTATTAGATTTGTATGAAAAAAATTTCAAATAAAAAATAATTGTAATCTGAAATTTTTTTCTCATCTCTAAAATTTGTAATGTATAACTGAGATTAATAATCAATCATTTTTATAGGGGTTATAACTTACAACAAAAAAAAATTAAGTCATTTCATTTAGTTATTTTTTTGATGAATATATTTTTAAAAGTACATTAATTCATTTATGACACAAAAAAAATTGTTTACATATAAACATACAAAAACCGATTTATTTACACAATACAATTATTCCTTTTTTACACAAGAGTTGCTATACAGAGAATTAAATTTTCTGACAAGATAGTTCCAAATAAAATCTACATTTTCAAGAGAACAACATTGTTGATATGCACTTGGATTAAGAAAACTGCAGGTGCCACATTCGATGGGAAATTTCCTTGTAGCTATTATGAGTTTCTCGGCAAGAACTCCCAACTGCACCATAAATTGCATTTTTTGAGCACCTCTCTCGGATCCAACTTTTATTTACGATTTTGCGAATTGTTTCAATGTTCGTCATTTGATGATGCTTGTTACGTGGAATATTGCAATGTATGCCATGTATTTTCCGGTAGAGGTACAAATTTTGCCCAAAATCACTCAACATACTTGTACGTAGGTGTGACAATGGAACTGGTCTTTGAAAATGAGCCATGTAAAAACCATTTTTTTGTAGCACATCCAAATTCCAGGAAAATATTTTCACCATCACAAAACACAAATTGAATGTCGATGAGCATTGTTTTATCCAGTTCCAAATCCACTTCATCCGTAGGTGATATTTTGATATAGTTTAATTGTGGAATTAAGTACAAAGTTGTTGCTTGATTGAATTTTTCGAGAAATTCTGGTTATGACAAATCTTCTATGGTAGCTTCTTTCCAAAATATCATCTCGTCATAGTCCTTTGCCCACTCCTGTGGTGATTGTGTTAGTTCAATGTCCATTTCGATACAAAATGAGTTTTTGTGTTTCCATATATATATATATATACACTTGTTTACGCACAGAAAAGAATTATATATTGCAATCTTCCATTGCCATTTTCACATATTTAGTAGTTAGATCCCAAATCAACCGAGCTATGGGTAGGGCACAGGCCAAAGGCAATTTTTTTAAGAATAGCATTGGCAAAATTTTCCAAAATTGGTTCAACCGCTCATGTGGCAAATTATTATTTTCTTCCTGGGCACACTCATTTTTTTGTAAATATCTAGCCTGCTCTTCATTTGTTACAATTATAAATTTAATCCAGTCTTACTTCAAAATTGAACGAACTGTATTGAGTTTGATGTTTATCACATTAACTTCCCAGGGTATTCCATGTGCTCTCATGTACAAATTGCGATTTTGTTCGAGATTTTTAGACATACTCTTTACCAAGTGTATAAATGCATCAGGTCTAGATATATACAAAATATTTGACCCTCGTTGTGTAGCATAACCAAACTCCAATGGATATTTTTTCCCCATGATATCTGCTATATTTTAAAATCAACTACTAAAAAAGAAGCTAGATTAGTATTATCCAACAGCTTATGTTTTTATCCTGGACTTTTTCTACTCAGAGTAGGTTTTTGTCCTCTTCACTAGAGTCGCTTGAAGACCCTGAACAACCATTACTACTGTAGGTATTACTTTGCCTTTTCCTTTTTAAACTAAATTTTTGTGCTTCCTTTATATCAAAGTCTTGTTCTTCTTTTATGTCAAACTTTTTCTCTTCTTTTATATAAGAAATGTTAGTAGTTCCTTTACATCTTCATCAGTCGAATGTACCTCTCCTTCATCATCACCAGTATCACCATCATTATTGCATGGTGACGCCGTTCTTGTTTTTGATAACCTCTCCAGCTGTCTCTCGAAGAGTGTTGTATGGATTCAGCTACCTCGTCGCTGGAAGTAGTCAAGGTAGTTATTACTTGGAAACTTCTTGCAGTCACTGGAAATGCGCGAATGACTGCTCTGTGATTTCCGATGTCTCTCTCTCTCTCTCTCTCAATATATATATATATTATATATATATATATATATATATATATATATATATATATATATATATATATATATATATATATAATATGAGAGTGCGAAAAAAATACCAAGTTTTTCATAAGACAAAAAAAACCCCAACCTTCTCATGTATGGAATTACTCATTCCTTTTTTTTTTTTACTATTTGAAAAACCTGAGTTGCCAAAGAGCTTGTGACTCGCCAAAAACATTTTTAATTTTTCCAGCATTATACACATTATGTAACACTGCATTCTTATTGCGAAACATTCAATATTCCGATATAATGTTTTTATTGGCAATTGAATGTTTATTACATTCATTGTGTAACAAATGGAAAAACATAACATCGATGGAAATTTTAAACTTAATTAAAGATGAATATGTTCACCATCAAAACCACATGCGAAAAAATATCTCTATGGTGATGGATGTTCTCAACAAGTGGTCAACCTTCCATGTGACTGTACCCGAATATAGCGAAAATTTTATGACTCCCGAAATGCATAGGGGGTGGAGAGGATTGCAATTAGTTTTGGTGTGTATATGGTTGCATTTAATGTTGGCCGGTGAAAATAATCACAATAGAAATAATAAATACGCCAATATTGATCAGAGTTTACTTGAAAAATAGTTTTTTTAAATCCTGTGTTCCATGTGTTTTGATGGATACATAAACAAAAAATCAATGCTTAAAATACTCACAGAAAATAACTTCCTACTGGATTATATAATGGTATTAATTAAAACATTCCAGCATCAAAGATGAGAAAAATATGTCACAGATGTATAACACCCCCGTGGTGATAGTTTTACTAATGCTCGAGTATCGGCAGTTGAAATTACGCATATTGGGAGGAAAGGAAATATAAAAAATACTTATTTCGGTAAACAAAACCACTTGGCGGTGGGTAATTGAAAGTAACATATACGAGGGCGGCAAGGGGATGATAGCAGTAGTGAAGTTGGTAAATTAAGCAACATTCCAGACACGAGAATCTGGTCGAATTTATCAAAATCTACAAAAGTGTTTTATTTCAAACAGTTAATCATGTATATTTATATTTTAATGGTGAAAATTTCGTTTAAGGAACCATGCAGAGATTTTTTGCAACAATAGACAAAATCAACTTCGTATAAATTTTTGAAAATGTATTTATAAAATTCAATCAGAAACAATCAGTTACAAATACAAGGATTTATATACGAAAAATACTAAGGTTATTATATTTTTGACAGGATAATGCGAAAAGACTGTTTTCGAAAAAAGAATATAGAGATAAATAGCTGATACGATCAATACTTGAAATGCGCAAATAAGGATAATTGGCGACAAGTGACCCAGGATAATAGGGCATATTTATCATTGCTCATATTGTAATATTTTGGAAAAAAAGGTTAATTTCTCAGCAGCTTTAAATGTAACAATGTAATGTGAACATATAATGAAAATTTTATCACCAATGTATTTGCAATAAATAAAAAAGCTTATTTTTTCATGGCACATTATTGTTTCATTTGCTCACTCACTTCTTGTAAAAAACAATTTTTAAAAATATTTTTCCCAGCATAACATTGTATATAAAAGAAAAAATAAATTGTTTCCTTCCTGTCAAACACAAGTTGATGTTGTCTGGCATTACCAAAAATACTTGTTGAATAATCTCGACCGTTTGTATTCTGCATTTCTGGCGAAAGAATATGGCCCAAATTCTTTCCTCTATGCAACTTCGATAAATTTTTTTGTCTCGTTATTGTTTTTAAGTATTCTGATAAACATCTTATTTCGCTAAAAGGATTATTGAATCGAGTAAAATGTATGAGTAGCGAGAACATATTATGAAATTTATCAAAAGCACTAAGGAAATTGGCCGAGTAACTGTCGATTCGAATCTGGATATCATAATATTGCAACTCGTCGGCCGGTATGACACCAAATATGATCGAAACAAAATCATCTCCATTGTCGAATCCAGTGAACTCGATAATATCACCATGCAGGAAATTTCACCATATGGTTACAATATTTTTTTAAAGTGTATATTTGCTCATTGGTTGGCAAAGTAACAATGAGGAGAAGAGTACGATTGTAGGCTGGATGCTCAAAAAAAAGTTTGGCATACCAACAAATAATCTTGGACTTTGACATCGACAAGGAACACAATTTGGACTTGTATGAAGAGAACCTTGCTTGCCATTATCATGTGATTGAGTTTGTCAAGAACATTACTGCAGCCACATTCCCATCTTACATCAAGGGGTCTTGTCTGGTGACATATTGGCCCAAAAAGGCCAACTTTCACTTAATTCTACCCATAGTGATGGATTTTGTTAGTGTGCATGTATTTTTTTGCAACTTTCATCATCTACTCTCAATCGAATGAGGGGTTATCATTCAAGTTTGTGTTGGACAATCCAGCACAATGTTAATTGCCCACTGTCCGAAGATCATGTTCCCAAATGGCTGAACAGGTATAATTGTTTCAAAAAACTAAGTCCTATAAATATATTTACTCTAAAGTATGAGCTTGTGTCTTCTGTTCCCTTTTACAATCCCTTCAAGGAAGGTGAAACCATCGTAGTTTCCATAACTTGCAGTTCATTGTGAGAAGTTTTTTCTTTAAAACTTGATCGGACTGATGAATACATCAGACGATACACGTTCATCGATCAGGCAATCAGGTAAATGCAAAATGATGAGGAATTGATTGCAGCAAATGACCATCGGGTGCAAATGGGAAACAACATTGGGGGTTATTGCGAGAAAGGATGGGTACAGTCATACATTGGATCGACTTAGCAACAGTTTTGATTTGAATATATCGCTGTATATTTAGCAGTGCGTATTAGAGAAATTTATCACAAAATTTAAGGTCTAAGTGGAAGTGATGATGAGAGTGTAATTACCAAGTTGTATGAAATATATATAGTCAGTATGGTCGAGACAAATTTTCAGTTTGAGAACAACCAGTTGGAGAACACTTTGTTTAATGTGGAAAACTGGACATTTCATCCATCATCTTTTTCGAGTTCACATTGGGAAGTGCCGAACAACAAGTTCCTTTTTATTATTGTGAATTTTACACTTTTTTGTAAGAATCAATTGTATGTGATTGTAATTTCGAGGAGGTGATACGACAACCCGACATTGACTTTGATCATTACAAGGGAAATTTAATGCATGCACTTATAGATGGTTTATTGGCTGAAGATTCACACTTTTTTTTACATGGCCTACACTTTCTACATGTGTTATTTCAGAGCAAATAAAGTTGAAATTGAAAACATTAACATCATTGATGAAGTAAATGAATGGCAGAACAAGTGGAATTTGGGTAAGCAACAACGGCGATGGCAACATCAGCATAAACATAAATATTCAAAAAATGGTTCGAAACAAAGTAAAGATGAAGAATATGGCGATGAATGTGAATACGACGGAGATGAAGACTATCCTCCATGAAAATCGATATGTGGACCTGCATCATCGTATACATTTAAAGAAAATTATGACTTGTTTGTCTTAATTTTATCGGAGATGGTGAATTGCGGTTAAGTGATGAGCATGTTGTCATTGCTCTTTTGCTATGTCGAAATTAAAGATTTAATAAAGTTGATTGGATGTGTATTCAAGTTTTTCAACCCGAACTGGTACACAAATTTCATCTTGAGAGTTTGGTGCAACCACAAAAATATAATCAATCACTTGTACAAAGGATTACAATGATACGAAACAACTTGATATCGAACACATTGGCCAACACATGTACATGAATCACATAAAGGACCTTGCTAATTTCTTCGATAATTTTGTGAAAATTTGCGGGTTTACCTTCCTGTTGACATTGAGCCAAAGATTGAGTGGCACAATTTCAAAGAACTTTACGATTGGTACAAACACTTGAATGTCTAATCAAGAGAGTACCAAACGACATCTGAATAGAACTTGTTACTCACCAAGTACTTGGATCACGTGTATATTGGATTTGCATCCATGATTTTATATCTCAAATTCAACATAGATTTGATAGTCACTCTAATGAAGTTTATGAATTCTTAAAACATCTGAGATAATCATTTGTGGGATTACCTGGTACTTCACGGAAAGACTGGTGTGGGAAAAACATACTTTCAGATATTATTTTGAAGCTACATAACACAGGTATACAGAGCCATCTTGCGATGAATTTGGCCGAGATCCCACACAACGATCAGGATCCCCTATCAGTGCCCTGAGTGTACACAACATGTGTGTATGCATTGACGAGTTGGACTTGTTCAACACCAGCCACTTCAAAGAGTTTTGTAACATGGGATGTATGCTCACAATGTTCATGTACTCAAACAAGTTGGTCTAATTACCAATAACTGCTAAACCTATAATCACCAGACAGAAAATGCTTTTGTTTGTTGACATGACCATGACGGGTTGATTACTTCCCATTGTGAAATGTTTCTAATATGTTCAGTTCAATCCCAATAACCTGCTAGTCGATCGATTGCTTGACAAGGTGGAACTTGGTTATCACAGCAAAGTGACCCATCTATTCGGCAGCATATTATTGACTTGATAAGTACTGGAATTTATACCAGTACAAGATATTTTGAGATGTTACTCATTAACTTGTTTTTTTTTTTACGAAACATGCAGGCAGTTTCAATGACCAAGCCTTCGTACTTCGATGCAATATATGAAGAATGCGTGCTGAATTCACACATCACTTCGAAATTATTTTCGACAGTAAAGGTATGTGTGGCCAACAAAAAAGTTGTAGGAAAGGCCACTAAAGGAAATTACGCAAATGTGGTACAAAAATAATAAAAGTTTGATTCCCAAAACCAAATTTAATGATTTTTATCAGGATGTTTGCTACACACTAAACAAATATTTCGAAAAGTGCGATTGAACCTACAATATTTTATTGTCTCTTCCAAAAATGTAATGCTTTGTAAATCAAAAATAAAATAATAATAATTTTATTTAATAATACTCCAATTTCCTCTATATTCTTACCAATGAGTTGCTAGTCATAGGCATAACTTTGTTCACACATACATTTATTTGTCAGCCCGACACCAAGCAACGTAATTAATGTACATGATTTTTATCATGTGAATCAGGCTTTTATAATAAACTTTTTTTATATCATTCAAAACTAAAGTCAAAGATAGCCAAAGAGCTATTCAAGCTTAATGTACTAAATAAGTAGATTGTTGATACCAAAACCTTTGTAGAGGTGGTTTACCAATACCAACATCTGGTACAAGTCCCATCTTCGAAATGATTGCGAGTGCACATAGCCATCTACTCAAGCTTAACATATTGATATACCTAGACTTTTTTGGACATAACAACCTTTGCAGAGTCAGACAACATATCAAGTCTGGTACAAGTACCATCATAATGGTAAACAAGGGTACAAAGCAATATGTTCTCCAACAAGTATATATTTCTAAATATAAATAAAGGGCTGTCTTAGTTATTTATTTGTGGGTGATAAAAGAGTAATGCAAATGTTTACATTACTTGGAGCATGAGTTAATATAAAGGAATATTTATTATTATACCTACCCCTTTCCTTCTGGGAAAAGGATATATGTTTCCACATTCAGATCTAATAGTTAACTGGTGTCCTTTTTTCATATTAAGGTGCCCAATAAGCTA
Organism: Dryococelus australis; assembly: GCA_029891345.1. Taxonomy (NCBI): domain Eukaryota; kingdom Metazoa; phylum Arthropoda; class Insecta; order Phasmatodea; family Phasmatidae; genus Dryococelus; species Dryococelus australis. The sequence continues at coordinate 322,421,565 of CM057009.1, forward strand.
AACCAAAAAGATGGGAAGTGAGGGGAAAGGTAATACTGTACTCTAATTGGTTGTTGGCAGAAGGGGGGGAAGAAACTTATCCAATTCTCGGCTTGGATTATGTCGCATGAAAGTGTGTGTTCTAACCACAGTTGTTTACATTCGAGAAAAACTGTATGATGTGTTGTAATCACCATTGTTTAGTTCAGATAAAAGTTATTGTTATTTAATTCCAAGAAAAGTGGTGAGTAAAGTCTAATTCCCCCACTCCAATTTCAACAACCAACCACATTGCAGTATTCCATTTCCCCTCTCTTCCACTCCTTCCTGTTTGGGCTTTATTGTGGCGAAATCTGGAAAAAGGACATCAGTCGACAGCGAGGGCTGAACATGGAAAAATCATATTTACTCCCAGAGCAGAAGGAAAGGAATAAGTATAACAATAATAAACTATATAAAGTATTAATATTTTATAAGGTGTATATAATATATTATATATTATATGTTACTTATTATATATTATATATTATCAGGTATATATCTGATAAAATATTAATATTTTATAAGGTTCATTATTATTCTTACTCCATTCCTTCTACTCTAGGAAGAAGAGTGAAGTTTCTATTTTCAGCTCTCATCATCGACTGATGTCTTTTTTCTAAATTTCACTCCCATTTATGTGAAACTGAAAGGAGGTGTATTGAGGGGAAATGAAATACTGTACTCTGATCGGTTGTTGACTGTAAGAGTTGGGAAGAACAAACTGTCAAAACATTGGCTTGGATTATGACATCATGCGAGGTTTACATTCATATCCAATCATTGACTTGAATAATGATGTCACATGACATTTACATCCATATGCAATCATCGGCTTGGATTTTGACATCACTCAATAGTGTGTTGTAACAATAGCTATTTACTTTTGAGAAAAATTGCAAGTGTGTGTGTTGTAATCACCATTGTTTTATTCATACAAAAGTTAGCCTTCCCGCTCTTACAATCAACACCCAATCATGTTGTGGTATTTCATTTCCCCCGCACCCCTTCTCCTATTCCGTTTGGTCTATATGGTGGCAAAATCTGGTAAAAGAAAGTCAGTCAAGGGCGAGAGCTGAACATTGAAACATCATTATTCCTCCCAAATTGGAAGGGCGGAGGGAGGGGAAATTAAATACTGCAATGTGAATGGGTGTTGAAAGCAAGAGCAGGAGGGAATAAAATTATCGATTATGGAGTATTCTGGCACAATTGTGAGGAACTAAACAAACTTAACCATGCATCCCTATATACATTATTAATATTCAAACTTTGTCTTACAAGATCAACCTTGAAAACTAATTACCTGTATAGGGCCCAGTGGATAAGTTTGTGTAGTTCCAGGAGATTTTGCCAGACTTCTATACAATCTACAATTATTCCCCCCTCTCTCATCACTTTACTCACCAACCAATCAGAGTTCACCAAAATCTCAGTGGTTTCAGTTAGTGTTCACTAAAAGACTGACCTAAAAAACATGTCCCATGCTGCATCTGCATTGAAGACTGTCACCATCTTTGGCTGGAAATGTCTGGTGAATGTGCATGTCTCCTTTATGCCTTGGTTGCACAGTCATTTTCCTTCTATTGTGTGAGGAATCCCTTATGATTCACAAAGTTGGCAAATGGTTGTGCAATTGCCATTGGTGTTACTTGTTGATGAGAGCACAATCACATTTTGACATTACTTCCTACAACAGACAGTTGCAATGAAATTTTAAAACATAGTTAACAGGACCTTATAAACATCTAATATTTGTACTGTTGAAGTATTTTTACACATTAAAGTTATCATGTATTTACACCACAGTATGTCTGGACACTTATAATTAATATTGACAATGTGGGACCTTACAAACATGAAATATTTGTATTATTGAAGTATTTTTACACATTTAAGTTATTCATGTATTTGTGTGACAGTATGTCTGGACATTTATAATCAAATTTTCCACATGGAACCTTGTAAACATAATATATTTGTATTATTGATGAATTTTTACACATTAAAGTTATCCACATATTTGCAACACAGTACATCTGGATGTTTATAATCAATATTAACCACTTGGGACCTTTCAAAAATGAAATATTTGTATTCTTGAAATATTTTTACATATTTAAGTTATCCACATATTTACACCACAGTATGTCTGGACATTCATAATCAATATTGACCATGTGGGTCTTCCAAACAATAAATATTTGTATTATTGAAGTATTTTTATACATCAAAGTTATCCATATATTTGAGCCATAGTATATCTGAGTGTTTATAATCAATATTGACCATGTATGACTTTGCAAACATGAAATATTTGTATAATTGAAGTATTTTTAAATGACAAAGTTACCCATGTATATGCACAACAGTGTGTCTGAACATTTATAAACAATATTGACCACATGCGACCTTGAAAAAAATGAAATTTTTGTATTATTGAAGTATATTTACACATTAAAGTTATCTATGTAATTCCACCACAGTGTGTCTGGACATTTATGATAAATATTGACAACGCCTAACCTTGCAAACATGAAATATTTGTATAATGGAAGTATTTTTTCACATTAAAGTTATCCACATATTTACACCACAGTATGCCTGGACTTTTATAATCAATATTGATCACATGGGACCTTGCAAATATGAAATATTTTTATTATTGAAGAATTTCTAAAATTAAAGTTATCCATGTATTTGCACATCAGTATGTCTGGATGTTTATAATCAATATCGATTACATGCAACCTGCAAACAAGAAATATTTGCATTGTTGAAGAATTTTTACATGTTTAAGTTTTCATGTATTTGCACCACTGTATGTCTGGACATTTATAATGAATACTAAACATGTGCAACTATGCAGACATGAAATATTTGTATTATTTCAGTATTGTTACACATTAAAGTTATCCACATAAATGCACCACATTATACCTGGATATTTACTATCAACATTGACAACATGGGACCATGAAAACAAGAAATATTTGCATTATTTAAGAATGTTTACAAATTAAAGTTATCTATGTATTTGCACCATAGTATGTTTGGATGTTTATAATCAATATTGACCACATATGACTTTGCAAATGTGAAATATTTGTATTATTGAAGTATTTTTACACATTAAAATGGTCCAGTCAGGAATTCTAACTGGCTCTTTCCCAGATGGCATTTATTTGTGGCACAAGTGAATACATTTATTGCGAGCCTCTCAAGTACCATAGAAACTTACTGTATGTGGCCCTTCCAACTGCTTCATCAGATAATATCATAATCTAGATAGGCCACTGTGAAGTCTTCGACGAGCCCTGCCAGGACATGGACCGTTATCAACTGAAATGTTGCAGGTGCTCCTTTAAGGCCAAATGGCATCGCACAGAAATGAAATATCTGGCCATCAGGTGTTTTGAACATGATTTTCTTCCGGTCTTCTGGTTTGACTGGGATATTCCAGTATCCGCAGCAGAGATCTAGGGACATCATTACTGTGGCCTTGCCTAGTGCAGCAAGCATGTCTTTCACACTGATGTATGGTGGGAGATCATTACAGGTTACCTGGTTTATCGGACAGAAGTCGACACAGAAGTGCCAACTCCTGTCTTTCTTAGGTGCTAAGGAAATTTCTGAATTGTATGTATTACACAAGGCTCAATAACCCTGTCTGCTAGCATCTCTTTAACCTGCTCTCGTATGATTTTGGAGTGATGTGGCATGTAACATCACTGTCCTGTGTATATAGGTACTTCTTGCGATAGCCAGATCTCATGTTTGGCTAAGGTTTTTCTGTGGAGTGCATCAGTTTTAACACAAAATTCCCTCCTCTCATTATGAATATGCTGGAAGGCCACCTGATGTTGAGGGATTCTGTGGTCTTACTCATTTAGTGATACCAGGGGTAAATCACTAACAAATGCTCTGTCTACATTGTAAACTGTGCGCTGCTCCTTTGCACCAAATTAATCCATCTTGCCGCTGATTCTACTATGGTATTTTGTTCTTGTACCCAAGACATGCCTAATATTGCATTCTCCTTCACTTCTGCTATTACAATAGAGCTCATTACGGTTTCCAAATCTCTGACTTTAACCATGACTGTCGCTTGGCCTAATGCTCCACTACTCAGCTGACCTGTAGCAAGCATAATGATGTGCTTACTATGTGTTACATCACTTGGTTTTACAAAATGACAAAATGAGCCTGAACAAACTTATGAGATGTCGCCATGTCAATTTGTGCATGCCAAGGTTTACTGTTAATGTTTACCAGGTTGTGGATAACTTTTGCTTTACACCCAATCACCTGCTGGATCAATGCTTGCTGCGGTGTTTTATTGGTTGTTGTTAACGGGACTGGGGCGGAAGAGGCATCAGGACCCTTTACCCCTACTGCCCATTACCCTGACTCCTTGGTGTAGGCCCTTTGTAGGTGTCCAGGTGCAGGTTATTTGTACATCTGCTATGCCAGTGGAAAACCAATGCTGTTCAACAGTAACAACACATTGTCGTATGTGGCTAGCTGTGGTTTAGCCGCACTTGCATTTCCTCTGTATCCCTGCGAGCAGTGTCACCTCCTGTCTTTTCATCAAGGTATACACTGTTCTCATTATGCACACCTGCAGCTCTATTCTCACGATATGATGAGCTCTTGTTCTGCTCGAGTATGATGGCAGCCTTCAGAACTTCTTCCATGTTGCTATTGGGGAAAGGCAGTAATGCCGCTCGTATTCCAGCAAAGCTGTTTCCGCAATGATCTCCAGGGCTTCGCATTCTGGCAGTTTCAGGTGGAACCGTTTTATCAGGTGTACTTTCTGCATGATGAAAGCAGGTAACTTTCCACTGGCTGTTGCTCCTGCCAAAGTAGCTTACTCTGCACCTGAAGTGATGGGAAAATGCTCCTGTACCGGCACTGGAAAGCATGAAAAAACTCTTCCCACTGAATGCTATAATGATTCACAGTGCTCCACCCCTTTCCTGCTTCTCCTTATAGCTGTCCGCCGATGCAGCTGGCCCACTCGTCCTCACAGACACCATAACATTTCAGATGTACTGTACATTCTTTCAGGAAGGTGCTAGGGTCCTTGCTGGCCATTCCGGTGAATACAGGCAGGTGTTGAAAATGTGTAGGTGTGCGCTTCAGGGCACTGTTGGTATCTTTGCTGCTTCTGTCATGCTTCTGTTCACATAGTGGTTTCTGTTCTACTGGCCAGCTAGGCACAGGGTGTGTGCTGTAGCTGTTTGTGGGAAGTGATGCCATGGGTGCTGGGGTCCGAAAAGATGTGGGAAACATTGTTGGTACAGGTTGCGGAAACATTTGCATTGGATGATAAGCAGGAAATTGCGACATGTATGGTGTCATGGGCAGGAGTGGTATAGGAATCAGCAGTAGGGATAGAAATGGCCGTGAACACTGGCCACTTGGTGCTGGATGGCTGACAGGTGTCACAGAGGCTCTGTCTGCATGTGACGTGTGGTTTTCAGCACCCCGAGCCTTGTAGTGATCTTTCGTATTTTGCGCTCCCTTATCATTTGAAAACTCACTCGTGGCACGACACAATGTGTTTACCATGGTGGCACAATTGTTGCATATGTTCTCCCAAACTATCTTTAAGTTGGCACTCTTGGTCATTGGGTTGTGATCACATGAGTAAGTTGTCAGAAATGTGGTTGGTCACAAGTGGTCTTAACTGTTCATTACAATAATCACAAATAAAGAGCTGTCCTGGTGCTGTGTTTACCTCTGTGCTGCTCATACACTTGCTGTGCATGTGCGCTTGACACCACACACACTCATTAGGCACTGTCCCAGATCCTGTCAACATTAATTCCCAGAAAAAATGTACTTGATAAAAATTTTGAATTACTATTGAGGTTAAAATGTATGAATGTTCTGTTCCTGGTTCCTGCTTGTGGTTGATTGTGGTGCATTTGATTGCTAGGCATGACTTATGGTCGCACTTGCAAAAGCGGGTTCCCATTTCATATTTGTCTACCATGTAAATCGGTTTGTTGCATAGATACTGCAAACACAGTGGTGCAGGTGCACTGTGCTGCATCTGGTCAGTCATGGTGGTATGTTAACAGAACCACCTACTTGCGGAAAAGGGGCTGCTGAAGCACGGACGCAGACGTGCGGCACGGGTGCTGGTGTGGTATTGCAGTCCTGTATGGCACAGCACAGAAGTCAACGCATGGCAGGCACACAGCTGACTGCCGGCATGTGGTGAGCAGGTAGCGCAGGAGGGAGGATTTTCTTTTGTTTCTCCTTCTCCTCATCTGTACATCCTTCTTCATGCACTGCAGCAGGCAGCTGGTGACATCAGGCGGGGTTGTAGCATCGATATGCTCCCCTGGTCCTTTGTCCCGTTGCTCAGCTATGGTGTGTCGCACTAGTGACACAATGCCTACCGCCCCAAGATGGCCACCTCGCTACTATTCCTCGCCCATGCCGATGAAATGGCGACTGCCCTGTTGTTCTGTTGTGCTTTTTCCTGCCGACCACATGCGTTCTTCCTGGTGTCGTCCTGGGCATCTGGAAGCCATCTCGATGCTGTCTCATGCTGTTCAGGTCGCGTAGTAAACTCCACAGCTCCATCAGTGCAGGTTAATCTAGGAAAAATCCAGGAAAATTGTGGGGAAAATTTGGGAAAAAAATTTGGCATGGGAAATTCACAAGGAAAAATTGTTGAAATTTTAATAAGTAGGATTTGCCACAAAGTTGTGCGATATTTTGATGGTGATTGTCTCGTCGAAAAGGATAGAGGTTAGGTTAACAGGAGAGGTCAATGTAAGTTGGATTTTTGCAGAAGTATTACCCAGGGCACCAGAGATTGCCGGGCTGACAATGTTGTGAAGTCAGAGAGCTGAAATTTTCGTCAGAGTTGTTCGGCCGACAACCACAGCGAAATCCTTCAGTTGGAGTTGATGTCTCTCCCAATAATAATAATAATGAAAAATATAATATTTCAATTACTTGTGGTGCTGTGGGATATCCGGGCTGCCCACACACCCATATGAAAACACCGTTACTTGCAATACAAACTCGTGACCATTTAAAACAAATTATTATACACATTTGCAGGTAGAAGGAATTTGGCAGAAGACCTCGGCAGTTAAATGCCTTGCAGCGAACCGGATAAATCACACATGGAAAACACTGCTTCATTGCTGAAATTTATTCGTTGATTCTAATTACACCTCCATTGGAGAACACTTATAAGATTGCTGACCACTAGTCCATCAGCATGAGCGATATTGCAAAACAACAAAAGGTCACATGTAAATTACATGCAAGTGAAGTCCACTCAGACAACGCATGCACTGGGTGGGTGAGAGGGGCGAAAACTCAGGTGGCTGAAAAATACAAGTGTTCTTGTATGTTAATGAGCTATTGCAAGTTAAATGATTAGTCCAACAGTATGCTGGCTGCCCAAGCATGCAAAAACATGAGCCCCGATGTGACGCATTACACTTTTCGCAAAGACAAACTACTACTAACTTCTCTCAGGATGGCGTGCCAGCCAGCTTGTTGGGCTGGCACCCTGTGCTGCACTTCTTTCTTGCACACAATACTTACACGTTGGGCATGCACTCCCCATGCCGGCTGTTATAAATTACTTTAAAATTAACCCTGCAATTTAGATTTAATAATTTGTAACAATGCAAAAGGATGGATGATGTGAGGGTGAAAACACGTGAGTGAACATAACTAAACTTTGCAAATATACACTCGAAAAACATTTAGGGTTTTGTGGCTGCTAGGGTAGATGTTTTATTAGTACTAAATATGTTCCATTGCATAATATCACTTTTGCCATTTTGTGTTAAAAAATAGGAAAATTAGCAGGGTCCACTTTTGTATCAGTGCGCCCATGGCGCACATGGTCGCCGCTCAGTTTGAGTTGCACTTGTGTCCTTCGTTGCACTGCACTGCACCTGCGCTCGTAGAGCACGCACACACACTGTGTTGCAGGACCTGGTGAGGTTGTCAAATGGGTTAAGGGGGAGGGGATATATGTGGACGTGCATCACATTTATCAGAGTAATTGTACAATATCAGTATGGGCATGTGGGTAACCCTGATAATCCACATTGTGAGACGTCAGAGTAATTAGCAGTTTGCTGCCAAAACGTCACTGCAAGAGCATGGTGTGTAATTAGCAAATGTGTTACCATTTAGTAAACACCCAACATTATCATCTCTTCAGCATTGACTGTGGAAAGGCAAAGTTCAACATTTCTACAAGAGTTTTCGTCCGGGTATACGGCCCGGAATCCTGAGGTCATCGAGAGTCACCATGTTACAACATTATACACAATCATGGCGTCGCCTTGACGACTCCTGGCATTTAGTCGGGCAATTCCAACATTTCACAGACCTCACACTTACGGCCTTTAATATCCCACCTAATCCATTTGCACGCCACCATATGCCATCGAGGTGATTTAATAAATTAAGTTTGTTTCAGTTTTAGTAATTATTATCATAACTCCAAAACGTTTGTGATTTTAGTTCTCCAGAAATCAACAAAAGTTACCAGTAATAAAAGGCTGGAAGAATTAATCAATACAAGTTGGTTTTATTACATTAATAACCGTTTCACATTTCAAACATAATTCATGGTTTGTGACTAATCAATGCACATTTTAATTGCTTAATTTCGTAGGTTGTAATAGTAGATAGTAAAAATTACTTTATTTTCATAGGCCGTATTTACTCATCTAGATTAGTGAAACATTTAAATATGCGAATAAACTATTTTTTGGTCACAGTTATAGAGTTTTCTAAATGCTGTAAACATTCATATTATAATATTAAATTAATAAATCCCAATTACTAATTATGAGGTCATATTTTAAAGTATTAATGACCCAAATATATATGAAATATTTACACAAATGTTGGTGTTTTTTTCATCTTTCTACTTATTATATGTGTGTACGGAAATTTTGTAGTAGGCATGGAAATTCTTCAATTTAAATACAGAAATTTTATCACAACATGTTGGCAACCTCAATTTAAAGTAAAAAAAAACTGTTTGATAACCATGGTTACGTGGTGTGTATTGATGGAAAAATGTCTTAGTCCTAATTGACGTAAGTAGTATTATCTTGTAACAACTTGGTAGATCTATTATAAGAATAGTAATTTCTGAAACAGAAGAGAGATGAGACTTATTTTGACGTCGTTTTGATAAAGGTGGGTGGGCTGCTTCAGTTAATTTATCTGGTTTGTTAATTAGGAACTATTCCGAAAAGGCCAATTTGGGGAATTTAGGGTGGATGGTTTTAAACTGCTTGTAAAAGCGCTACATACGACAAAGTTGGAAACTACTTTCTTGTGATAATTTGGAAAAGGTGTACATTTGATGGTGTGCTGCGAGGGGGGTGGGCGAGTTAGGGAAGAAGAGTGAGTGAAGAGAATTGGGTGTCTTTTAACAGCGATGTCTTGAGATCCAATGAGGGTGATTAAAATGGATATGGAGCGGCGCCGGAATGAAAGGGCAGAGGAAACTGAAGATCCCCGAGAAAAACCCACCGACCAACAGCATCGTCCGGCACGATTCCCACTTGCGAGAATCCGGTGACTCGGCCGGGGATTGAACCCAGTTCGCCCTGGTGGGAGGCAAGCGTGCTAATTGCTCAGCCACCGCGGCCACAGGAAAGAAAGGGAAAAATGAGAAAAAGGGGAGAGTAGGATAACAGAAGGAGAAGGGTAAGTTGGTGTGTGGGGGGAATTAATCATTCATTACTTATTTAATCTTGTTACTTAATTAATTGATTGATCATTTCATTTTAACTTTCTAATGATTGTTTATGTGGTTCATTCTTAAGTTCATACTTTTAACAACGTGTTAAAAAAAACTAAAATAAAAATGACTGAAAAGAATCTGAAATCTGGACTACTCGTAGTGTAGGGAAACTCTCAATTACTAACTAAATAAACTACTAAACTCTCTGGTAGAGGTAAACATTGCAAGTTGAGGCACTCTCCCTCAACTTCTCAATTACCTGTACACCACAGTTCCTCTTCAGCTGCACCTTATTGTCTACTCAACACTGCATAAAATAAATATCACCATCCTACAGCTCCTCCCTAACCATCTCTGAAAAACTTCTGCATTATCATCTGTTTCAACTTCTATACCTGTGTTTTTTATTTAAGCCGCTTTTACAACTGGGGTGACCTTGAAGCCCAAAACTTAATAATTTCAACAATTCTGTTTTAAACTTTGGTAGAGCTCACACACTCTTCTACTGTCTGCGAAAGGTAGTGCACGCTCTTAGACAGGTAAACACTGACAATGTAAAAGTAAATAAAAATAAGTCAGTTCATTAAATAAAATAATTATTAGAATTAATTCATCAAAATTAACTAGATTCACAAAAAGGGAAGGTGGAATTAACTGTTTAGAAATAAAATAGGATGTTTTCATTAAAATACATTGCAATTTAATATAAAAACCAAAATGTATACAAGAATTAATTTTTACACGAGGTAAATAAACAAAAGTACTTTGGTAACAAATGGAAGGAATTTAGATAAAAAGTAGTTTCTTTTATAAACATGCTATTAACATAAACATGCTGTTAACATAAAAACTGAAAGCATAACCATAATGTCGTCTCAATTCATGTTTAAAATCCCATTTCATGAGAAAACAAATGTGTTCATAGAATTTCGACTTTGAGGTAAATTCTCTAATGATTATTAGGAATCTATTCAACATTAAATAGAAAACCCCTTTCTTTTTAGAATAACAAACCATTTAAGAACATCTTAACTTAACACTTCTTTCTCTTGCTTGGTCATTTACATTTATCACAGTGGCTCACTAATATTTATAGAAGCTACTTCATTGTTTACCGTCGTGGTAAACCGCTTTTCTTAATCTGGTCTAACATTCTGCTGTCCTAGGCATTTCTTTATCACCAACGTTTCGGCAACTGGACACAAATTTATGACGGGGAGGATGACATCAATTCACACAGATAAAATACAAACTCTGGATACTGTTTTACTACGCTCTTTACTGATAAACTCCTGACTTACCGACCAAACTGAAACACACACACACACGCGCGCACGCGTACACACACATGTGTGCGCACGCACACACACTCTCTTTCCCCCTCTCCCTCCCTCCCTCCCTCCCTGGTATCGACCTCAAAAATAATAAATCACTTATCAACAAGTAAATTCATTGCATAGTCCTCTCCAATGATTATTTCTTTAATTTACTTTATACTTACTTCACCTATAAATCTTACTGTTATTAAAACTAAATTTACACATGATGCCACCTAACTGGAGCCCGTACGAGTTAAACTATAACTACATGTTCCAGAGTACTTATCTTTTATCGTCTACATGTCGTAGGTCCTTCAAAGGCTCCTCCCGCCTTCTCACTCCATGCCGACTGTGACTTCTCAGCTTCCGACCGCCGGACTGACTGACCGCGAATCTCATTTCGACTGTCCGACTGACTGACTGCGCCTGTGTCCCACTCCCCACACTACTACATCGCTTTAAAAGCTGACTCCCTCCACAGCTGGACTCCAACCACACGTGTCACCGCACATGTCACTCAGTCTCTCAGCCAATCACTGCACATCACAGGACACGTACGGCCATCCACAAAGCCAAAGCTCAGCACGAGGCCACTCCCTTGTCCCCTTAGCTGTCTAGACTTTGCGGCCCGCAGCACTACTTCTCCCGTCTTCCCTACTAAGGCCCACAAACACACACAGCTGTCGACTTGAAGCGTTGATGTTGGCTAATCACTCCAGGAACTTTTCGGTGCACGTGCAGCTCGAAAACAGTTCCGAATCACCGCGGGAAGACACAAAACAATTTGAGATAGTGATTACAGTCGCAGCGGTGAAGGCAAACACTCACAGCTATGGCCGGTACCAAAAATGCTGAGGCTGACTTAAGCTCCATACTAACGGCAAATAACATTTGTAGCCGCTCGGGAACTATCAACTGCAAAGCTAAGATTCCCGATGTGACAAAAGACATGATCTAACCATCTTACATCCCAATTATATCTAAAAATTAAAGATAACTAAAGCCCATCCTGAACATGACAAAAATTATTATGCATAAGAACCTTTCAAAAAGAATAAACAAACAAATTATAAATTACTTCCAACTCAAATAAATTTAAGGCTCCTGACTAGAAAATTAAGAAAAATTATTTATTAGGAGGGTAGTACCAATTAAAAATTCAAACCAACCATGACCACTAAGTTAAGGGAAAAACGACTCTAGACCCTAACACCAAAACAGAAGCAAAACGATGTTCCAGAATGTATAACCGAAATCCAAATTAAAAATTATTAAATCATTAGAAATATTACCATAACACTAAAAAGGAAGGATTCACATCTAAAAAATAAAAAAAGGACAAACCTAACCTCAAAATGACAACTGAACCATGCCTAGGATTGCTCTGAACAATAATCGTAACCAAGAACGCTATAAATAAAAAAAGGACAAACCTAACCTCAAAATGACAACTGAACCATGCCTAGGATTGCTCTGAACAATAATCGTAACCAAGAACGCTATAATTAAAAATTCTCAAAATCCTATGCAAATTACTCAAGTTACTTGATGCATGATAAAAAAAAAAAGGGAGCTTCCCAAAAAATTAAATGTTCCCTAACAAAAAATAGGTATCCGAGCAAAAAAATTAAGACAGCTCAAAAATCGCGAAAATACCATCGTTACAATATTTTGACATTATTTTATTTGTCAGCCTATCAATAAATAACTTACTCCCTGCAATCAACATTCCATTTCAAATAACAGATCACTTTTTTTTTTTTTTGGTAATTTTAATACAATATACAAAATTTGTTTAAAAATAATTTCATGTAGATCCCTGATTTTCAATTTTTCACATTCATGTATTGTGCGGCAATTCAAGAACAGTAAATACCAGCGTTTCAACTGCAACGCGGGAAATAAAACGTAAATATACAACAGCAGACAATTTTACAGACCTATTTGGTTATTTAGCTTGCTACTTCACCTCAGTAAATTTCAACCCTAAATCCCCAAATATTTAAGGCCTAACCTTGGTCACGTAGTCCATTTAGTAACGTAAATTGTGCCGTACTATAGCACACAATGAGGTAATTTACAAAATATACACTAAGGTTTCCAGAAACACTGTTTAATATTACAAAAAAGCTCTCAATTTGTACATACATGGACTTAAAGATTTATGTCCTTATAATTTACGGTACCTTTTATGTTCAATGACATGCCAAGATAGTAGCAGGCTTGCAAAACCAGAGGTTTAATAAGCATTAAAAATATGATACATCATCAATCAGCCCACTCAAGATCACTTACTAGTGAGTACATAGAAATATTATTTTAATTTTCACTCGTGATGAACAACAAAAATCTGAAATAGCCAATATGTTTTATGATTCATCAATTCTTTAAAAACCTTTTTAAGTTTTGTACTTAGGCTGTTCCTCACTTAAGGCCTTTAAAATCTTCATTAAAAATAATTATTAGGGCCTACTAAAATATACGCCCACATGTATATCTGCCCAGTTTACAGGAGATGTGGGTATGGGTAGACCTACTCCATGGGGATCTGGCCTTATAACTGAAGGCACATTAGGGTATTCCATAGTGCACTTGTTATTTTTTGAATAGCCTGTAGTGTTAGTCAAGCAAAATCAGCAGTGCTCAAAGTGATTGGTAGGATCACGCCACACCATCGGAACTGCAAATAGCATGGAGGATTGTTTCTTACCTTTCATACAAGATAACATAATATGTAATGTAACACACATGTGGAGCCCACTGTTTGTCTTGATCACCAACATGACAGCCAAAATACAAGTAGTATGCTTGCTTTATAGTTCTAGTTAAACTACAGCTCTGAGATTTTATAATGTACTGTGCACAACCATAGCATCATTTCTGTAGTGAATTAACACACACTCAACTACATTTCTCCATTACAACACTCAACTACATTTCTCCATTACAACACTGGAAGTCACATCCAAGTAACCGAACACGTTTTCACAACACCAGCAAAACATTTGAGGTTGATGCCGGCTAACAGCCAGCAGCGCTAGAGCCCATGACGGCGCTCACGTGTCACGTGTACCGCACATGCGCAAAGAGGCTGACGATTTTGAACTTCCCTATAAATGGTACTTTCAGGGTAAAATATGTTATATTGTCTTTACAGTGTTTAATATGTCTTTAAATGTTTTAAAGTGCCTGTACTAATTTTAATTGTTTGGTTATGAATATTCAAAGTGCCTGTGGCGGCGAGATTAAGAACACTTAATATTCTGGCATGAACGGCATCACAAAGAGACATTAAAATAATATTGAAATTCGTAAAAAAATTATAGAAATGTAAAACAATGTCTAATTTAATTTGTGCCATTTTATTTTCAATATAAAATATTTTACTCAACGTGCATAGCACTTCCGCTTATGTGAACTCCGTAGGCGGCCATGATAGGACCGTGCGACACTTGTATCTGGACAGTCTGTCGAGAAGAGCTGGCGAGGTAAGACACTGTCACGTGCGCACTACAACTTTTGTTTACTGATGTAGGTTTCCATAGTCAATGTAGTTTACTGGTTAATCTTAGCTTGCGTACGTTTTTGCCAGACATTTTCCCCAGCATTATGCTTCCACTTTACTATTTCTTACGCCCTTGTGGCATTTTTAACTTAATCGAGGAGGAGGAGAAAGATGTCAGAGAGGTCACACGACCCGCACATTTGAATCAGACGCTATCTGCCTATGTTTATGGCATTTCATTGTAACTTCTGCATAATTGCTACACATAATTTTAAGAGCTTTATTTTTATGTATGTATTTAAGGGTAAATTTCGTGTTTGAATATTTTACGGCAACATCACGTATAACCACGTGGCCGACTGAAGCCAAGTCTTTGTATACACCATCATTGCGTTTTAAGAGCTTATTTATATAACATTGTACGTGCAATCATTTATTTCAGGGTTCTATGTATTTTTCATTCAGGGTTTAATGTATTGTTCATGTAAATTGATGCTTTTTATACTTGATCACGTGGTCACAGTAATGTTTGATTTCACCGCCATCAGGCATGTTAGAAGCCTGTAATGACTCTAATCGTAAAGAGAATCACTTGCTCAACACAAATAATATTTTATCTGAATTTAGTTTGCAGTTTCCATGCAGAAATATTGCAATTCCACCTGAACGACGTGGTACGCTACGAACTTCATCCAGCGGCATCCGCGCCATCTAGGCTTGTTTTCACACTTGTGTGTTTGTGAATATTCATCTTGTGTCCCATCTTATTTCATGTATCATTCAAGGGTCTATGTAATTGTGTAAATTCATGTACGGTGCAATTATTCCCGTTCTAGCCAGCTCTGTGTATAGGCCGTCACCACACTAACCACATGCTGGAGGGTGAACCCCGACAAGTTTGTGTTAGTGATGCAGAGTAATCACACGTGTTAATATGTATTAAAGGTTTTCATTTGTAATTCACCGTGTCCTGTCTTCAGGGAAAAACTGTCAGTCTACTCGAGCGGCTGTCGGCCCTCTTCCCTTGTGAAGGCTGTGCTTTCACGCACCTCGGTGAGATCATCCATCTAGGCGTACGTTAGGTTATTTAAGGTCTGGGGAGCACCAAGCAGAATTGGCTAGTCATGACAGAGATAACCATTTCATTGGCACATTGATGTGTATAAACAATATCAATAAAAACAAGTGTACAGTGAACTCAATTTTTAATTCAGTAATGACACGTGTCCTAGCCACATAAGCTTCAGCTATTGTTTATTTCAGTGATTTTATTAAAAGTTTATAGTATTGCCAACGTGTTTGTAAGTACACACGGGTGAGACGGACACACAGAACCCACAGCATCCCTGAGAACCCTGAGTCTCAATAGTGCGGTGATTGGGAAGCACCGCTGGGGCCAAATTACCAGTAAGTATTTGTGTCATCATTCGTCTTGTGTCTGACCCGACAGCATCAAGGTTATGACACACATATTTCCCTCCAATTTTTGCCGATGTAAATAAATAGTACTGCTAACTACTGCAGTTAAATATTTCAAAGACAATTACTTCTTTATAAACCGAAGATATACTCTATAACATAAAAATGTGACATGCTGGCCTTTTTTATACATCATATATGAAATCAGCAACCAAAATATATGTAAAATGATTGGTTTTTATTCATGTTATCAAAACCTTGTTGACCTGTGTTATTATAAGCTTATAGGCTGTTCACGATAAAGTGAGCACTTTTTAAAGCCCTCCCAACAGGCATTAACCATTAATAAATATGTTTTATTGCGGTCTCAGACATGAACTTTTGAAAGTGGTGAAAGTATACACTGTATTTATTAGCTACATGACAATACTGATATTAAAAAGTGGTTTAAACATAAAAAAGTTTAAAAGAAAAATTTGGATGGGCCTTAAAAAGTGCTCACTTTACCGTGAACAGCCTATAGTTCTATTTCTTATATATTCTGTGTTGTCTTTGCCTTGTTATTGTGTATCATGTTTGTGTTTCTTGTTTTGCTCTTTCTTTTATTTTTGGTTTAATATTGAATACAATTTGTTTGTAATTTATTTAACATTTAATATTTTCTTTGTTCAACACCTCTGAGGAGGTTCAAACATATTTTATTGTCAGCATCCTATGGTAATATAGGATTTAACAAAAATAGTTGAAACAAATTTAATAATTGAGCAATTTTTAACATTGTGATATTTTCCTTCTTGTCTGCATTTGTGTAGTATAAATTGTTTGTTGTTGTCTCATGTGGAATTTTTTCTTTTGTTGTATGTTTTGTGCCACCCTGTTATTGGTCTGTCTGCAGAGGACTGCCAACTGTTTGAGTGTCAGAGTATTTGAATGTCCAATGTTTGACAGTCATCCCCACACAAACACTGCTGTAAAATATGATCCCTCCCTTCACTTCTCACACGACAAATCATAGCAGAGTAGAGAAATAAAGGCATTTCCGGTCTTTCTGAGACTGATGACTAACTGTTCGAGTGTCTAACTGTTCGCATGTCAGACTGTTCACATGTCCAACTGTTCACATGTCCAACTGTTCGAGAGTCCAACTTTTCTAGTGTATAAATGTTGTAGTGTCCAACTGTTAAAATGTCCAGCTGTTGGAGTCTGGAGGGATATCAGTTGCCACTGCAGCTATTTGTCATTCCCATCTTTACTTCCAACACCAAAATTACATGACAGAGTGGTGGATGCTCAGTTGATGTATAGCCTACCTGTCGAGAATAGTTATTAATTTTTTTATTGAGTGTAGGTGATTTTTTCAAATTTTATTAATATTCCTTTGGTCTAGAGTATTTATTAGCATTAATTTTAATACTGTACTAAACCATTATAATCAACAAGGTTTAGTGCCGACCTCCCGTAGTGCAATCGGTTGATGCACCACCAATTTGGGGTGCGGGAGGCTCTGGGTTTGAATCCCGTGTAAGGCATGGCTGATAATTTAAGTTAGTCTGTAAGCCGTCCCCTGCTAAGCTTTCTAGCATAAAACTGGGGGACGTTAAAAAGACTTTTACGATACAATAAATTACAAGTTTTAACATAAAATAATGTATACTACACACACACATATATATATATATATATAATGTAAAGATTTACCAACATGGGCACTAGCGATATGACAAGTTAATAGCACATACTAGAGGCCAAACATTTGTTGGCAACTCAATATTTCCTAATCTTCTAGTATATTGGTAATTTTTTTTATTTTGTACATTACGAGTAGGCGGAAAAGTGTACTTTGACACTAGGGCATCGGACATCAGAGTCGAGGGTTAGCCACCCCCATAGGATCAATGTCCAATGACGCCTGAACATAGCAACTATTTGCCCCTTATTTTCAACCAAAATTTGTTATTCCGTTTAACATTGGGGAAGGTAATGAGTGAGATCTGCTGTTGAAAAAGTATGGCAGCTCTGCAGCCACAGGTTGATCCAGGTGCCATCAGTAGAGGTTTCTAGTATGCCATCGGAAGGGGTCTCTCTCTTGTTCGCAGCTGCCGTCAGGGTTTTACTATTTAGTGTCAATGCGTGCACTTATATCAGAATTTCCCTAGGGCGCTGTAAGTCACGAGATTAGGGATATTGTTTACATGGGTGGCTAAGAGACGTCATGTCGTCTGACATGTATTATTTTAAGAGCACAATTTTGAAATTGAACTTGCCATTATATAAAAATTCTTACTTCAAATTAGTGAAGGGGGTATAGTTATACATTGCGTTTAGTAGTAAAACCATTTAGACATGAATATATTTGATTTGATTAATTACTAAATACATTTACATTATTTGTGCTTAATTGTACGCTCTGACGTACATATATTTTTTAATTACTCATAGGTAGCAATAAGCAAGTACCAATAGTATTTCATGTGTGAAACAAGTTAATTTACATATGAATTACAGTGTGTGTGCCGGCATGATGATATTTGGCCTCTATGGTTTCGTGTAATTGGGGTATTGTGATGGAAATGCGCTTGGCTCCGTGAATCACACAAGGTAACCCCATAAAATTATATTAAGCAAAATAAAATTGCCGGTGCCGGCTGCTAATGTAGAGGGTAAAGAGGGAAAATTAGGTGCACCAATTATCTGTTACTACTCCGCCATAGCGCCAGATGGTATGAACTAAAATTATTATATAATGTGAACTGTCTGTAGAATTCATTTGAGTAAAACATAGTAACCTACGTACATTGTTAAGCTAATTACATGAGAAAAAAAAATACATTTCAGTCTTAGTTCGTCAGTCTTACAAGATACATGGTAACAAATTGAATGCTGTGTTTTGCATTGAATAGTAGAAAATTGATATACAATTATTTACATATGTACAAGGGCCCTAATATTTGTGAAAGACATTTCACTTCGATCTGTATGGCTTACTCACAGTACGGGAAATCCATCAGTATTGCTCTCTAGAGCGTAACTTAATTCAGTTACTTTGACTGCTGGTGTATTCTATCGGTAACATTGCTGACTGTTGTTATCCAGACATGAACAGTTACCTAGTCAGCGGAAGGGCTGCGCAGTCTTTACAGCAAGCAATTTTATAAGCTTACTACCAGTTTATTGCGCGTGAAAAGTTTTTGCAAAATTGATGCTGTCCGGTGAGATACAAGACGAACGATGACACAAATACTTACTAGCAATATGGGTGCCAGCGGTGCTTCCCAATCACCACACTATTGAGACTCAGGGTCCTCAGGAATGCTGTGGGATTTATGTATCTGTCTCACCTGTGCGTACTTACTGGCAATATGGGCGCCAGCTGTGCTTCCCAATCACCACACTATTGAGACTCATGGTCCTCAGGGATGTTATGGGATTTATGTATCTGTCTCACCTGTGCGTACTTACTGGCAATATGGGCGCCAGCTGTGCTTCCCAATCACCGCACTATTGAGACTCAGGGTCCTCAGGGATGCTGTGGGATTTATGTATCTGTCTCACCTGTGCGTACTTACTGGCAATATGGGCGCCAGCTGTGCTTCCCAATCACCGCACTATTGAGACTCAGGGTCCTCAGGGATGTTGTGGGATTTATGTATCTGTCTCACCTGTGCGTACTTGCTGGCAATATGGGCGCCAGCTGTGCTTCCCAATCACCGCACTATTGAGACTCAGGGTTCTCAGGGATGTTGTGGGATTTATGTATCTGTCTCACCTGTGCGTACTTGCTGGCAATATGGGCGCCAGCTGTGCTTCCCAATCACCGCACTATTGAGACTCAGGGTCCTCAGGGATGTTGTGGGATTTATGTATCTGTCTCACCTGTGCGTACTTACTGGCAATATGGGCGCCAGCTGTGCTTCCCAATCACCGCACTATTGAGACTCAGGGTTCTCAGGGATGTTGTGGGATTTATGTATCTGTCTCACCTGTGCGTACTTACAAACATGTTGGCAATACTAAACTTTTACTAAACATCACTTTATAAATAATCACTTGATAAAATACACGTGGCTAGGACACTGTCACTACTGAATAAAAGAGGTAGGTTACTGATGCTTGCTTTTATTGTTACTGTGCATTCATATCAACGTGCCAATGAAATTATGATTATCTCGGTCATGACTAGCCAATTCTGCTTGGGTGCTCCCCAGCCAGCAATCAGTCTAACGCACGCCTAGATGGATGATCTCACCAAGGTGCGTAAAATCACAGCCTTCACAAGGTGCGTAAAATCACAAGGGAAGAGGGCTGACAGCCGCTAGGGTGGACTGACAGTTGTTTTTCCCTGTAGAAAGGACACAGTGAATAACAAATGAAACCCTTGATGAAAACATTTTAACACGTGTGACTACTTGGCATCACCAACGCAAACTATCTGGGCTCGCACGCCAATACTTGGGTAGTGTGGTGACGGCCTATACGCAGAGCTAGGTAGGATGGAAGTAATTGCACCGTACACAGATTGCAAAATTACACAAAATATATAAAGACCCTTAAAAGATGATGGTGTACAATATGAGTATTCACAATAAACACACACATGTGTGAAAACAAGCTTAGGTGGCATGGATGCAGCTGGATAATGTTCACAATGGGCCACGTGATGCAGATGAAATTGCAGTATTTCTTCTTGAAAATGGCAAATTAAATTCAGACAAAATTTTTTCTTTGAGAGAAAATTATCCTCTTTACAATTTAAGTAATTGCAGGCGTGTAGCATGCCTTATGGCTGTAAAATAAAACATTACCATGACCGTATGGTAGAGTACAAAAAGCATCGATTACACAAAAAATACATTGAACCTTGAATGAAACACATTTAGAACCCTGAAATAAATTGTAGCACACATGATTTTACGCAAACAAACTCTCAAACTGCATGGATGGCGCAGATATAGACTTGGCATAGGTTAGCCACGTGGTTGTACATGAAATTGCCGTAAAATATTCAAACATGAAAATAAATTAAAAATACATTAATGAAAACAAAGCCCTTAAAATTGCTCTTAGAAATAATACAGAAATTACACTGGAAAGCCAATAACATAGGCGGATGGCACCTGATTCAAGTTGCGCGGGTTGCGTGACCTCTCCGACATCTTTCTCCTCTCTCCTCGATTAAGTTTGAAAAATACCACAAGGGCGAAACAAATTATTTAAGCGGAAGCATAATGCTGGGAAAATGTCTTGCAAAACGTACGGAAGCAAAGGTTGACTGGTAAACTAAATTGACTATGGAAACCTACATCAGTGAACAAAAGTTGTAGTGCGTACGGGACAGTGTCTTACCTCGCCAGCTCCCTATGAAAGCCTGTCCAGAGGCAAGCGTCACATGGACCTACCTTGGCCGCCTACGGGGTTCACATAAGCGGAAGTGCTATGCACGCAGAGTAAAATATTTATATTTGAAAAATAAAAGAGGCACAAATCAAATTTAATATGTTTTAGATTTGATAATTTTCTTATAGATTGTTCACATTAATTCAGTTTCTCTTTATTACGGCATTCACGCCGGAATATCAGTGTTCACACCGCGGGCACTTTGAATTTCACAACCAAAAATTTTCTCAACAACCACAAACACTTTAAAATATTTGAAGACTTAAAACCTGCAAATACAAAACACATTTTACACTGCAAAATATTATTGTGCACGTGCATGGACACATGACATGTGCGTAGTGAGCGCCATCATGGGCTCTACCGCCGCTGGCTGTTAGCTGGTGTTAAACGACCCCTTCCTGCAGGAACTGGAAAGCCTCTGAAAGGCATCTCGCCTTCACATGTGGTATCAAGGTTTACGTTTATATTTTGGTTACAACCAAATTCAGCTGTGCCCTGGGGAAACCCCTTAAAACTCAACTCACTGGAACTGGTTGTGTTTACATTTACGTGTGCACTTTGGTTACCACTATCTTCATGTACACTTGAAAACCCCTTTCAATCACTTTGATTGGATGTGTGGTTACAGGTGTTGACAGAAAAACCCAGAAATGATGTTTCCCTACTACTTGTTTCTACCTCCTCAATACTAGGTGTTGAATGTCCAGTTGGTGCAAAACCCCTAAATGACAGTTAATTCCCTGGGCTGGGTGTTCCCATGTAAGTGTTGTTGTTTTCCATAGTGTACGTGGAATTTCCAATCTTCTCCACCACTCTCACTGGCCCTGTCCATCTAGGTGCCAGTCCAGCACAGTACTTTTTCACCCTGGTCGATAGCGGATTTTCTCTTACATACACATACATTCCGGGTACAGGTTCGGGTGGCGGCCTCTTGCTTTCCGGTACCCACACATTACAGTAGCTGATTTGATTCGCCCTGGCTTCCTCATGTATTTGTGCCTGGTGTTTGACAATTTGTTAAGGTGGTCGGGGCGGGTTTTCACAGGGTGCTCCGGGGGCACAGAGTTTGCGACCTTGTACCATCTCGGCGGGTGTCTTCCCAGTTGCCTCATTTACTTTCTTTCTTAGGCAAAACATTACTTCTGGGATTCATTCGGCCCACCTAGTGTGATCTTCTCCTATATGGACACGTAATTGGATTTTTATGTTTTGGTTACGTCTCTCGGTTGGGTTAGCCCTGGGATGGTATACTGGCGTGGTATGGTGTTCTGTTTCCCACCTGGTACAGTATTATCTCCACTTTTGCCCTACAAATTGTGTACGATTCTCCATCAACAAATACTTGGGGTGTCCCCACTTCGGAAAAAAAGTCATTCTGCATTACTCGTGCAACTGTGTGTGCATGGACGTTACTAACTGGGAATGCCTCTGTCCAACGGGTAAACAAATCTGAGGCAACAACAAGAAATCTTTGACCAGTTTTTGTATGCGGGTACAGGCTCTTGATGTTGATGGCTACTGTTTTGAATGGCTCGGTTGGCAGCCTTGGCTGTTGTGGAGCATTGCCGTCTGCTCTCTACGGCTTACAGGTGTTACATGTGATACAGCTCTGGGCATGTTACCGGACATCTCCCAGAATCCCTGGCCAGTGAAAGAATTTTTGCACATTTCATCATGTTTGCTCGGATCCCGGGTGTCCATACTCCAAACTGTTGTGTGCATACTTTAATACAAGTTCCTGTTTCTCTTTCGGCACACACGTCCACCATTGCGCATAGTTACCAGGTTTTTTGGTTTGTATTTCTGTGTCCACTACCATCTAGTGCTCTGTGTACCGTATGACGCAGTGTTGCCAGCATTGCGCAGCATCTGGGGAATTTTCTTGCGCAGTGTGTACCTTTTTTTAAAACATCATGTACATTCACAGAAACAAGTTTGCTAGGTGGTGTGGCAACAATGCTTTGTACAACAAGGGTTTGTCTTTCTGCAGTTGGTATCGCACTGCAAGGTGGTAGCACTTCTTTCCACTCCCCGTTGTCAGTTACCGTTAGATTTGGACAAGGATTCCTGGACAAAGCGTCCGCGAGCTAGTTGGTTTTCCCGCCACGTGTTCTACCTTGAAATCGTATTACTGCAGTAAAAACTCCCAGTGGGCAAGTTTTTCTTCCCATTATGCATGCTCTCTAACCATACAAGTCATCAGTTGTCAGTTTTGAGCATAAACTGCCTTCCTAGCAAGTACAGCGAGTACTTCCGCAATGCATGTACAATGGCCAAACATTCCTGTTTGTTAATGTGATATTTACGTTCTGTATCCCCGAATTTTGCGCTATGGTAATTGATTAAATGCAGTGGTACGCCCACAACAATGTTTACCGATTGGACTGGTTCACCCAGAGCCCCGACCTCAACCCTATAGAACATCTTTGGGACGAATTGGATCGCCGGGTGAGGGCTCATCAGGTGCTGCCAAAATCCATTGCTCAACTCATTCATGGAATGGTTGCAAGAGGAATGGCAACGAATCCCCGTGGATGTCCTGCAGACACTCGGAGAGTATGCCAGACAGGGTGGCTGCGATTATAGCCGCAAGAGGTGGCCCTACGAGATTCTAACGGGGTGACAACCACCGAGCAAACATTGTTGACAAGTGCCCAGTTACTTTTTGGTAGATAGTGTATGTGAAGAAGTTAAAGATTATAAGCCCTATATATGTGCAGTATATAATTTAAGACCAGGCAGCAATGTGCCAGCTAGTTTAGCCAAAGTACTATGGGACGTTAAAGGTGAAGAAATAACTAAATTGCCATCCTTCAGAAATATTAAATATAAATTTCAAAGAGTATTACGCTCAACCTTTTGTCTGTAGCCAAGGACGCGATAACGAGAAGTATGTTACCTATGTAGAAGGCCAAGACGTTATGTCTCCCTGCGGCATGTGGAACTGCTAAGTTTCTCAAAGTCAGACAAATATATGCAGTATTGAAAAATAAGATTGTGTATATTCAAACAATTCCTGAACATAAAGAACGTTCCTTCATTGTAGCAGAGCTCTCAGGTCAGGAAATTGATACCATAATTAGAAAATGTATAAAAAAAATGTCTTTAGCAAGCTTGCATACAGTTTATAATTTTGTGAATGTTTTACAGTGTAATTTGACTTGTAAAGGTGTTCAAGTGTCAAATGTAATATGTTTGCTGTTCAAGTGTTAAGAAATCCTGTACATATCTGTTTATTACAGTGTAATTTTTTGTATGTTCAAATATAATATGTTTGCTGTTTACAGTGTAATGAAATGTACTTTAGTGATAAATATGTTGTTCAACTGTAATATGCCAAATATTTGCCATAAAAACTAATTTTGTGTATGTTTTACAATGTCTGGGCATGTCTTGTAAATATTTTGTATAATAAAATGTCTGAAAATAAACTGTCTGTGTCTCAATGTATGAATCCCTCACGTATCAGTATGGCACTTATAAATGAAATTTAAAAAAAAATTTACTTATAAATGTGTTGGAATAAAGTTATAAATTATACTCACAACTAAAATTTTGCATGGCTAGTATGTTGGGAAAATTATTAAAAAGACACATACAAAGTGCGTCTTTGCCAAGTAACCTATGCAGGTCTCTGGATAAGTTGAATGTACAAAGCTAGGGGAAAACGAGTGTATTCTGAGAAAAAAAACATAACTGGGAGTCGAACCTGGATTGTTTATGCGGAAAGCCTACTCCCTTATCATTGGTACTTAAATGTCTTTTTAAGAAAATACTTAATACAAATGTGTAATTGAATATGAGAATAAAAATGATTATATATATATATATATATATATATATATATATATATATATATATATATATATATATATATAGTTACGTACATATAAGTCTGTAAATATAAAATT
Organism: Dryococelus australis; assembly: GCA_029891345.1. NCBI lineage: Eukaryota > Metazoa > Arthropoda > Insecta > Phasmatodea > Phasmatidae > Dryococelus > Dryococelus australis. The sequence continues at coordinate 322,446,891 of CM057009.1, forward strand.
ATTTTCAATTTTTTGTATATGTTTAGGTATGTGGTATATAAGAATGTAAATATAAAATTATTTACACTTTAATTTATATGTATAGGTATATAAGTATGTTATTATAATTTATTTTCAATTTAATTTATATGTATAGGTATAGGTAAATAAGTATGTAAATATAAAATTATTTTCAATTTAATTTATGTGTAGGTATAGGCATATAAATATCTAAATATAAAATTATTTTCAATTTATCTTCTACATAATTATGTACATATGAATATGGAACTATATAAAATTCATTTAAATATTTATATATAAGTATGTACATATCAATATGGGAATATAAATATAATTTAAATGTTTATATTTAGATAGATACATATGCCTACGAGCATATGTAAATTACTTATTGTTATGAGAATACCGGAGCGTTTTCTTGGGTGAATGATTATTTGGGTTTTCTTAGAGAGCTCCCATACCGCAAAAATGAATTGTGAATATGAAAGCCTGCATTTTTGACCTCGATGATCATGGAGCCGTGAACCTGCATCATCACTAACTGGTTGTTGCCAGTGAGGATTCTGTGATCAAGTTTTCACCGAAGTATAAATACACACCTTTTATGCTTTTTCATTTCAATATCATTCAGGACTTGGGACAGTGTGGACATAAAATGACAATGATACATCTGCTGTGTTGCTTCTGCGGTAAAGCATTTATAGCTGTGCTGAATTTACTACGACACTAAATAACAACCTGCAAGATGAAAACCGCATGTGACATTTGAATGTGATATCTCCCACAGGCAGTTTACACAGAGTGATATTTTGAGGAGACACTCTGAAACTTGTAACATTGGTTCTCTGCAACTACAATCGCCTCCGCCTCCCCAATCAGCTTCGCCTCTGCAATCAGCTCCGCCTCCTTAATGTGCTACGCAGTTAGCATGGCATGCTCCACCTCCGCCGCCGCATGCTCCAGAAAATTGCAGTGGTAACATACAGATAGTCAAGCAAGATGTTACTCTACCCATACGTATTCATGCTGAAGATGAAGATATTTTCTACGAATCACGACATGGAAGCCTATTTCCGAATACTGTGCGCTTCATCTTCACTGGACCATCGGGTTGTGGCAAGACATGCATCCTACTCAGCCTGCTGGAAGAAGAGAATGGTCTTCGGTTCGAGAATGTGTACCTATACTCAAAATCACTCAAGCAACCAAAATATCAGCGACTGGCACAAGTACTGCAAACTGTGGATAGCGTGGGTTATTTCCCATGCAGCGATAACAAAGCCGTCGTACCTCCAAGCGAAGCACTCCGAAACTCAATATTGGTCCTCGATGACATCACCTGCGAGAAACAAACTTGTATTCAAGAATACTTTGGCATGGGTTGACACGCGAACGTTGACTGTGTGTACCTCTGCCAGACTTATTCGCGCATACCCAAACAAATGCTTCGTGACCATGCAAACATGTTAGTGGTGTTTTGCATGGATGATACGAATTTACATCACGTTTACGATGATTATGTTAATACAGACATGACTCAATCAGATCTCAAATAAATGTGTGCCTTGTGCTGGAAAGAGAAATATTGATTTTTGACTATCATTAAGGACTGTCTGCTACATAAGGGAAGGTACAGGTGTGGGTTCAATCAGTTCAATGCTGCCTGCCGAGAAGATTCATCTACTGGTAACCAGCAAGCGATGCCACCAATACCTCCTCCTACATCGATGGGTACCGTTTCTGCAGACGATTATAATGTTACAGTTATTGCTAAAGATGGAATGAGTGTAGTATATTCAATTTATGCACAATGTATACTTGCAAGATGTTTGTGTGAAGTCAAAAAACTTCAAAATTAACAGCCATTAGCTCTTAATACTTATGGACATAAAACTCTCACTACAAAGAAAAGTAAACTTGATATTGAGGGTGAAGCAGGAAGTGAAGCCGATCATAAAGATGGCATTGATGACGACTATGACAGCAGTGATCGTGTTGAAGAGGATGATTATTCCCTCGACTGTCCCACACAATCCCCCCCCCCCGAGTTTCCTTTGACAAGTGATGTGAAGAAGGCAGAAGACACCGAGCATACTTACAATATGTTTACTGAAGATCCCAACAAACTCTTTAGACAGACTTAAATATTTGCTTGATAGGCAACAACGTGGGGATCACTCAACCATGAAAGAGGTGGTTTCGATCATAAGAGCACTTAAGGATCGGGGTTATATCAGATGATCTGATGAAGTACTTTCTTCTGAAAATGTATTTACAAAATAATAATAAATTATTATTATATAATTATTAGTTTTTCTTGATTTTTGTGTGTTGTATCCTACTGTTGGCCTCTTAAGTATTTAATAACAATAATATGTATTTAAAATATTTAATAAATTAAGCATGTAGTCAGTCATGCATCATGCATGTAGCTATACCATTTATTTAAAAAATAATTTTTTTTAAACATAGGATGGAAAATTGCAATAGTCCTCACTTACCAAGATAGCGGTCGCCTACCAAGCTGGTGGGGTCCAGTAATGTATAAACAAATGACAAACAAAAAAACAAATATGGTGTCTTCCAGTAACATATAAACAAAGATGGCTGCCTCCAGTAGCATGTAAACAAATGATGAATGAAAAATTCAAGATGGTGGTCAGAGTATGGGTGAGGGGATTGGGGGTGAGGGAGTCAGTCATCTGCTGGGGATGGAACGAATGTAACTAATGGTGGTGCTTGGGGACCTTCGGAAATGCAAGTTTTATAAAATTCATTTTTAATAAATTAAAAAAATTAATTTTTTATAAATTTTTGGGTTTTAAAGGATTTTTTTTTGAATGTTTGGTTTTCACTGTAATTCAAGGTCATGGGGTTAAGGTTGACATAGTTTGTATTTAATATGGTGGTGGCAGTCTGTAATGTACATATTATGCTTAATGACTTGTATGTGTATTTTTTCTAAAGTTTTTTATTTTCAAGGTCATGGGGTCAAGGTTATGGTCTTTGGCTTCCAATATGGCAGATGGGTTATGTATACCAAGATGGTGATCACCTACCATGATGGCGTATTGAGTATGGACTGGAGGTGACCTCTGGTAAATTTAAGTTAATTTTTAAATTCTTTTTCAATACATTTTAAACAAGTTTTTAAACAATTTTTAATATTGATTTTTTTGGTATTTTTGTAAAATTTTTCTGAATTATTTGAATAATGTTGGATTTTTTGTGTTAAATGTCAAAGGTCCTTCTCTCCTGACCCCTGGGTCACTGATCCTGGTCTCCTGTCTGGCTTGGAGTTGCTGATCCCCCTCGTCAGAGCCACTAATCCCTCTTGCCTGCTCCAGGAAAAATGGGAAATTTTTGTTTCATTTTTGTTGATTTTGAGGGAAAAAAAGGAAATTGTGAGGCAAGAAAGGGAAAAAATATGGCGGAAAGTGATGTAACAACATGACGGTGGTCGGTTCCTGCGCTCCTATCCCCGATCCCACTATGCTAAACTTCCCATTTTCCTACTACTGATAAAATTATGAAACAATTTAATGATACACGCATTATGTTAGAGGTAATAAAGTATATTCTCGAAACGTGTATAAAAGGGGACCATTGGCCTTAAGGAACTATCCCAGTATTTGCTTGGAGTGACTTCGGGAAACCATGGTAAACAGAATTCTGGATGGCCTGACGAGGATTCGAACCCGCATCCTCCCGAATGCAAGTTTATCATGTTACTGTTGCCCCACTTCGCTCGGTCTCTGATTTATTAATGATGGGAGATGTTTATACGACAACTCAAGACTCATTCACATTTGATGCTTGTTTATTTAACAATTATGACCTAGGTAACACAGAGGGCCTCTAGTTCGCAACTGCCTATTTCGTACAAAATGCACATATATAAAACCTTATCTGCAGCGATACATGTCCAGGCGCATATACAATAGTCTTTACAGTACACAGCAGTGACAGCAATATGGTTTCAGGCATGTAGGCAGTACCAATACTTCATGTAGGGATTCTCACACAGACTGTAGGCTGGAATACATTGTCGGATGCCGTATCATAGACTTCTTAATCCACAGTAATGGTTGTTTACAGTAAGTAATAAATGTCGTCCACCATTGTTTGTACTGTGGGAACAGCAGCTTGCCATACATGCATGTATGGTGTATTGCCTACATAGGAGGCGCTGTATCGCTGCAGGGGAATCTAGCAGATTCTTTGTGTGCATTTTAAACGAACACGGTTGATCTTGGGCAGTTGCAACAAGTGGGACCATTTTTGTTTCATTGGTCATATTGCTCAATAAACCATCATCAAACATTCATAATTCCTGACAGTAACGAAGTTGCCGGCAGCAATAGGATGGTCACCCCTGTTATTTCGTAATGAGGAGTGTTATTATTATGCATTTACTCTAAGGTTGAAGATCCCGATAGCATAAATCAATGTTCTGTAAATTATACTTTCATTTCACCTGGTTTCCGATACTTTGCAAAAACATTCCAAAATCTCAATTTTTGGGAACTTAGTTTGCCCTTAATTTTTAGTTTAGATACAAAGTGTCGTAATATATTTGCCACTTGATTTTGCATAAGGAATCACCTCACGAAGTTTGTCTGTTGAATTCAGCCTCATTCTGTATATGTGCATTTTGTGAAGCAAACTTTTTGAGGGTATACCTGTTTCCCACAATTGGCCAAAGCATGGGTGGGAAAAATTAATTAGAGAGGTAAAAAGTAAGATGCAACCAGAAAGGACTGTCTCACTCCACTCATTAGTCCAACCATCTACAATACAACTACTTCAGAGTTTTCTCAAAAGGGAGCTGGGCTCTTTAATAAATAACATTAACTTAAATATACATGGTATATTTTTTTGCAACATGATATTTGGTTTTAGAATAAAATTGTTTATATTATTATTATTACTATTCAAATTTCAACATTAGGAAAATGGATGCGAGAGAGCTTGGTGACATAAAATACAATTTCAAAGTATAAATTATGTACCAACATGTCAGTTTTAATTTTTATCAAGCTCAGACACCGCTATATGTATATTGAAGTCAATATTTCATCTTCTGCCAGCAAATAACTAAATAACGTAGAAAAAATTTAATGTAATTTTTTTTACTTTGCCCCTGCAAGATATTGTAAAAAAATATCAGTGGCTGTATATTAAAAAAGTATTTATTTTCAATTACAATCTAAATATCTGAAGCTGCAACTACTACCCCTCCAAACTCGACAATTTGGACACTAACAGGTTGATGGTCGACAGTTGGACACTCGAACAGTTGAACTCGTGAACAGTTGGACACTCAAACAGTTGGACATGCGAACAGTTGGACACTCTCAGGGATGCTGTGGGTTCTGTGTGTCTGTCTCATTCGAGCGTACTTACAAACACGTAGGCAATACTAAACTTTTACTGAACATTTTAACACTTTGAAAAAGAAACACATGTGGCTAGGACACTGTTACTACAAATGAAAGAAGATGGTTCACTGTGATACCTGTTTATTTATACAGTTCGTACAAATCAACGTGCCATGAAATTAATGATATACTCGGTCATGACTAGCTAACTCCTCTTGGGTGCTCCTCAGCCCGCAATTAATCTAGCGCATGCCTGGATGGATGATCTCACCTCGATGTATAACAACACAATCTTCACAAGGGAGGAATACAATCTTCACAAGGGAAGAGAGTCGCTAGTGTGGACTGACGATTTTTCCCTGAAGACAGGACACTGTGAATTACAGAATGAAACACTGGTGATACATTAACACGTGTGATTATGCGGCATCACTAACGCAAACGCATCGGGGCTTGCCCTCCAGCACATGGGTAGTGTGGTGACATCCTATACACAGAGCCGGCTAGGACAGGAATAATTGCACAGTACACTAATTACAACGGGGCATCATTTTCTTAGAATGACATCAGGTGATAACAACTTCATGGCTCAGTCAAAATATTGTTTCTTCGCTGACTCAACATATACAGTATATAGCGCTGACAAGAGCGGGCCTCCTGGCAGTATTCCAAACAATTATAGGCTATTCACTGTAAAGTGAGCACTTTTGGAATAATAGTCAATAGAGATATTTTATTTTAGCCCTAGACATTAACTTCAGTGTGTGGTGCAATATATATATACTTTGTGTATTACTTACATGGCAATATTTATTTATAGGCCGTTCACGGTTATGTGAGCACTTTTGAAGCCCTAGTTATTTTTTTTTTTTTCAACCAATTTATATCCTTCCATCACCAGTTAATGTAAATCCTGCCATGTGAGTAATAAACACAATGTGTACATTTACCATACCCAAAACCAAAAGTCCGCGACCACAATTAAATTTATTTATTGGTTATTATGTCGGATGAAATAGCTTCAAAATGTGTTCACATAGAAAGGTGGTTAAAGGATAAAATATGGCTGATACTAAAAAGTAACTAGGGCCTCAAACATGCTTGTTTTACCATGGAACAGCCTATAAGAAGGTTTGTGTTGTCTAGAATGGCAATAGTAAATTAATTATTTGCAGTGCAAAATTACAGTGGTTTATATGCTGAAATAGCTATTGAAATCAGCAAAGAATATAGACTATTCATTAATGAATTAAAGAGTACTATTATAATATATGTGGGGTTAATGCAACATTAAGTTTACAAAGATGGTAAAATATGCTGGTGGGTCGCTTGTTGAAATTAAACACTGTTAATGATGGCCAGACTGTAAGTCAGTTAATATAACATCTGCCATTCTGAGAGCTCTTTTATGTATTTCATGTGTGAGATACAGTGAAACTGTTCCTAACAGAACTGGTAAATTTATATTTACTAAGCAGGAAACTTTTTTAAAAGGGAATTTCTTATAAGTGATTTACTGTAATTTTAATTGCTTTGCATAAACAATCTTTTTTACTGGCAAAATGACTTTTTCAACTATACCATATTTCGTTCTTTCTTGTAATGATTCATAAATTTGTTCCTATTTGTGACATGGTTATCATTTAGATACCTAAATTGTCCTGTAGTTACATTGTAGAAGTATAATACATAATATAGTGACTTGTGATCAGAAAAATGATAAAGTGAAGAAAAAGTGTTACGGATGGGCAACATTTCTTGGTGCTCGTAAAATCATTGTGACACTATGCTTAGAGAGACTGTTTCAGCTAAATTCCTGTGAAAAATTTCTAGTGCCAAATTGTTAATTGATTTTCTTGTAGTAGCATTACTGTTTGAAAATTTCTCCCCAGTTGGTCATTGTAACAGTGATTCAAAGAAGGTAACTAACAATATGCTAATATGTTACTTGTATCATAAGTAGAACTGTGTTTATGAATCATTTTTACTCTTATTTCACTGATATTAAAAATCTAGTTTTGAATTTGTGTGTGTGTTTTTTTTAGGGAAACCAAGAGAAATATTGAAGTAAAGTTATTTTTGGATTTGTGTACCAGTGGTGATGAAGGAACAATCAGTGGATGTGGCAGCCAGCACTTTCAGCACATTTCATAATGTGTTTGGGTTCCACTTCAATGAATTATTAAGCTGGAGAAAGTTAGTTCAATTAATGTACAGACCAATGGATCCTGCTTCACTTGGTATTGTGAGAGCACTGTTTGGTGAGATTTTCTGTTTTAAATATCAATTGTATAATTAAGGTAAACACATTTTAAATTATTTCACAGAATGTTATTTAGTAGTAATGTAAGTGGGATTATATGAGTGATGTAAAGTTCCAATTTAAACCAAAGAGAACTTGGAAGACGTAGCACATGGTTATGTAACCATAATTTGCAATAATCTGGGTTGCGTTTAATAATTTTATAAGATAAATTGTTGCGAACAACTAATAAGTTATGCTTTTAAACAGTACAATAATATTTATGTAGACTCATTGCCATAAAACCTTATGTAAGAAGGAATCATTGGAGTCTTAGTTCCTCATTGCAAATGAAGGCTGTGCTATTTAGGTGGTAATAGAAGAACATTTAAAGGTAATTGGGAGCACAAATTTGCCTGTACTACACTGAAGATGTTTCTGGTAGATATACTGTGGTCCAGTGAAGCTGCCACATCTTGCTGAATGGTTGACAAGAGAGGTGTTTGCTTTTGGGCCTGTCTGACAAACAGTCCTTCCTCATAGTTGTCTGTTGGAATCATTCAGAACTTGGCTTATGGGATACCTTCTCAGTTCTATACCTTTCTAACAACTTAGGTCTTAGTGACAAGCAATTTGGCACTCCTACTCTTCATCCCACAGATGTATTGTCTGGAATTCCATCAGTTGTTCATACAGCTATCACGTGAACCTTCTCAGAATGTGTATCACTTATAAATCACAACTGCAAATATCTTACATTACATCACATATGTTCTAACAACTGTTTGTATGTGCCATATAAAAATTGATGGCAACACCTTTCTTTGATATGTGCATCCATCATCACATCAAACTAACATTCATGGTAGCCAAAATACTTTTTCAGTGTATGGAAATTTTTATGGCCATGAGAGTATATTGTTTCATTATCCCAAACAGTCTTAAACAGATTCCAAATTCTTAGCACCCTGACGTCTCCCTCACTGTCACGCTCGTGACACAGCCCACTGAAGCTCTGCTTGTGCACAGCCACGCTCTCCGTGCACGTCCAGTATGGGTCACTGCTGCCGTTCGTGCAGGTACAGGTCCTTTTAACTGGGTCACGACCCGTGTGGTCCGTGATACCAAGAGTAAACTCAGCCCAGTATGTTTGCAGTGTTAATTTAATCTGTTCCCCTGAAAGCAGTTTAAATCTTATAAGAGAAAGTGTTATCTTCATTTTGTTTTCCTTAACTGAAGCATAATTAGCCTGAGCGTGCTAAGCCACATCGGTTACATTTTGATACTAAACACGAACTTGAGACGCTTACTATTAATAATATATTTTTCTAGTGTTTGTGCTATGTTTTATTCATTTTAACATTACATATTTCATTTTTTCACATTGTGTTAATATGTAATGTAAAAGATACTGGCAGTTCCGGCATCAGCTATGCCACGTGCCAAAAAACCAAATTCTTTCATGTAATTTTAAATTATTATCATAATTTAATAACAGCTTCCTAAGTGCCTGTCTAATTGTTAAATGTCTAGTAATATTTTTAATTAATTTCTACATGCTTTGCCAGCCCACTCCTGCTTGATTATTTTATTATTATTTTTCCGGCACAAATGAGTATACGAACTCCGAGACTGAAAGTAATCAACTTTACGTGTTGGAATTGTTACATTAATTCCTCCAGTGCTAATTGTATGTTTCTTAGTGTTTTCTTGTGTACATTTTGCCAAATTTATGGTTAAACTAATTTCCCTCTTAGGAGTTGGCGGGAGAACTGGGCAAGGTAGCAGGATGTCTTGTCCACCATCTTCAGTCTGTTCTTGGTGTGCCTAGATGATATACGTGTGTGGCGTTTGCGGGAACCTTCATTTAGTTTATCTGCTCATATTAGTTGCAATAGTAAGTTTTTAGTATATTGGAACCTGTTAATTGTTTTTCTCCTCCCGCGTATGTATCCTCCTCCCCGTCATACTTGCGGCCCCGGAGAGTTTATCACTTTGAAGTCTACCATATGGACTGTGTAATTTGTGTAACCTGAACTTATTTCTGCATAAACATGAGCTAGTGAGGGGACCGCAATGTGGCTGTCAACCTGCTGCTGCCCTGAGAATGAGTCCACATGCTCACCCATGCATAGATAAGCTGGTGTCCTATGGACATTAACAACTCATTTCATAATTTTCCATAAATTTTCTTGCTATGAACCAGGGTTTATCTCAAATCTGGCGTACTCTGCCCCTCACCAGCAATCAAGCCATGTTAACCCGTGTGTAATTTTTGTATATTATTTAAAAATCTTAATGGCATTTATCTTATGAAGGTATTGAGTACCTAGGAACTATTTTTTACCTTTGATGCCGTCGAGCAAGACACGAGACAAACGATGACACAATTTACTTACTGCAGATGGGCGCCAGTGTTGTTTCCCAGACACCGCACTGTGAGACTCGAGTTTCTCAGGGATGCTGTGGGTTCTATGTGTCCGTCTCATCCAAGCGTACTTACAAAACACTTGTCATTACAAAACATTTAACACTGAAAAAGATGGGAAATGGCTGGTTTGACGCTAAATAGAAACATATTTTGTCCACTAGTCGGATTACTTTTATTTTACCACTCTTAAATATTGTGCCAGAAAATGAGTTGATCATTAACGCACGTGTCTGGCTAACTCCGTTGAGTGATTGCCCCAGCTCGTTATTACTCTAGCGCACTCCTAGATGGATGATTTTCTCCGGGGTGTTTGAGAACACAGCCCCCACAAGGAAAGGGGTCTACAGCCGCTAGGATGGACTAGATTTTTCCTGGGGACAGGACATGGAGAATTATAAATGAGAACTAACACGTGTGATTAATGATGTCGTTAATGCATACTCGTCGGGATGCGCCTCCCAACCATGTGGTGTGTGTGGTGACGGTCTATACACTTGGCACGCTAGGACAAAAATGATGTCACTGTACAAATTACACAAATATTGATGATAAAACATGGGACACAATATGAACAGGTACAATAAACATGCCAATGCGTGAAAGCATTCTTATATGATGCGGATGCCGCTGGATCATGTTCTTAGTGGTCTACTTGGTGCAGGTAAAATTGCAAAATTTTCAGTGAAATTCATGTAAATCCTGTCTGACAAAATTACAGCGTTCTTCAGAAAATTATTCTGGTTTCATTTCAAACATTCAAGTGTTGCTAGCTCGCCTGATGGCAGAAATATCCACATGGTAATTTACAAAACATTAAGCATGGCAAAGTTACAAAAACCCTTTTAATGAACAAATACATACTACCCTGGGAAAATTAAGGTGCACAAGAAATTACAAATAGAACACGTTAAGCGGGAAGATGGCGCTACACGGACTTGGTGGCGGTTAACCATGTAGTCGCAAGTGATGTGGCCGTAAAACAAGTTAACATGACAGAAACCCTAAAATACATACATACAAATTTATCCTTTATATTGCCCATGGCAATGAAGCAGAAATTACAATGCAAAAGCCTCTAACATAGGCGGATGGCGCTTGATTCAGTGTTATGCAGGCCGCGTGTCCTCTCAGACATCTTTCTTCCTTCCATCGATTTAAGTTCATAAAGCCACAAGGGCTGCAAAAGATTTATTTAAGGGGAAGCATTATGCTGGGGATGTCTGGCAATTGTTCGAGGAAAGCTGGCGAGGTAATACGCTGTCACGTATGCTATTCATATTTTTGTACTGAGTTAGATTTCCATAGTTCACTTTAGTTTACCGGTTAACCTTTGCTTTGCGTACGTTTGCCAGACATCCCCAGCATAATGCTTCCGCTTAAATAAATCTTTTGTAGCCATTGTAGCTTTTTGAACTTAAATCGATGGAAGGAGGAAAGATGTCGGAGAGGCCACCCGGGCCGCGCAACTTTGAATCTAGTGCCATCCGCCTATATTAAAGGCTTTGCGTTGTAATTTCAGCTTCATTGCCATGGGCAATATTCATGGTAAATCTCGTGTCTTGCCATACGGCATCGCCTTTATTTAAAGAACACACTGATAGCACAATCTCATTTGGACATTGTAACTTGGCAGTTTTTATAAACACATACTCACTTAGAGAATATTCATCTCTAGCTTTTGCACCCTTGTTATTATGTAGATTTAACCAGGATTTAGAGTATGCTTGATAATTGAAATTCTGAGTGACGTAAGGCAACAAGTGGCCTTTTTGAAATGGCAGCAGTGACCTGAATGCAGACTCATTAGAATCTGTCATAGAGATATGCTGGTGCTACAAACAGCTATTATCACAATTTGAGTCTGTAGTATATCCAGACATTTTTGAAGAGTGTTTTCCCCATTAATGTGTTTTGCTATTTCCACAAATCTAGATTCGAAAAATAGGTAAGATTTACCCATTTTTTCGTCATCGCTCTCTATAGGATATATTTGAAATGCTCTTGAAGAAATTGATTTATTATAAGCCATAATTATTTTTGTAATTGTGTGATTGGAGAATACCTCCTTCTATGCTGAATTCTCTTTTTTAGTAGCTCAGTTGATATGTCTAGGCATATAGTCCATGACAACCAGGTTTAATTTAAGTAAATATTGTACATCAACATCAGTGTTGTATTGCAGGTGATTTGGTTTGTTTTCGATGTTTTAAATGTGTGAAGCAGGTAGGGCTTGTGACATACACAGTCAGCTTTGAAGGGGGTTCTGACGATCATAGTAGCCCGGAACTGTGCCCTCGGATAGAGTTCAAGGAAACTCATACTTATAGTTTGGAGGATGAAAATTTAGCAGAGGCAAAAGACAAAATTGTTAATTTGAGGTTAGGTCCTTTTTAAAAGATTTTGTTTTTTCTGGTTGTTTGATTAGTGGTGCTCATGGTTTTCCCAGTTTAGTCTGTTGATTACATGATTCACAGCTTTTTACATAATTATCAACATGTTCTTGGCATTTAGGCCACCAATATTCCTGTGTGTCTCTTTGATTTGTTCTCTCAAGACCTCACTGAGAGCTGGCCAAATCTCTCAATCTTTGATTTGTTGCTTTCATGCCACCATAGCTTGTAGATGAGTGATGACTCTTTCAACAATGCAGTATGCTTTGACTCTGGCACAACTAATCACCTCCTATTTTTAGTTTCTCTCTACAGCATACCGTCAATACTAACAAACTGCATTCCTTCTTAGCATGCATGTTTTTGTTGTTGGGCTACTTACATTTATTGCCAACATGCACCTTACAACTAAATGCATCTGCATTTCCATCCAACTTTCCAATATAATGCTCCACAGCATAACTGTATTTGCTGAGATTATCACTTGAGTAAAGTGTAAATGTAATTTGAATGAATGGATATAACGGTTTGTTGTAAGGGGCCCTACATTACAACTTTTCCACTGTTTAATCTGTACAAGTAAATTATTTTTACTCAGTTTATGGTTGTGCAATTCTGAAATTGTGAAAGCTTTGGTGTTTATAGATTTTATTTAAAAATACAAGATCATAAATCTGCCTATTTCATCTCTTTCTTTTAACTTGCTGTTTTTTTTTTAGAATTATTGGAACTGTTTATCCCCTGGTATTCATTAATATAATGAAATTGCAGTAGTCTGTTGTTATAATGATTTGTGTCACACTTTACCAGCACACGTTTTCCTTCTCTTTTAACGTAACTTTTGGTATTTTTATCAGTGGCACACCATAGCTATCCTAATCATTATTCCTTGTCAACAATTCCTTCTACATAGATTTCTTTATAATTGATACTATTGTGTATGTAAAAACAAATAACACCCCTGGATTTGACAGATATTCACTCTGCAGGACACCATCACATAAACTGTCACCCAAGTTCTGCTAAAACTACATTTATTCTTGCAGTAGACTACTCTATGTAATGAAGTAAGAACGGTGTACTCGGAACAAACTCAGACTTCATAATTCCCTTCTCAACATAATCCCTACAGAATTGGTACTTAATGTCAAAATACTTGAACAATTCTGTGTCACAACTATTTTCTGTATGCTTAATGGCACCTTGGTGATCACACTTGATAATGAACGGCTTTGGTAGAAACTTTATATGACCTAATTCAGTAAAAATCTGCTTCAACCACAATGCTTCCTTTGCAGTTTGGAACATTGGTGCATACTCCGTTTCAGTAGTGGATGTGACCCCGCTTCCTTTGCAGTTTGGAACAATGGTGCATACTCAGTTTCAGTAGTGGATGTGACCCCGCTTCCCTTGCAGTTTGGAACATTGGTGCATACTCCGTTTCAGTAGTGGATGTGACCCCAGTATCTCTCTTCTTTGGTAGTAGAGTTTTCCAACTGACTGGTACATTTGCCATTGTCGTCACATAACAACTCGCAGATTTCCTATCTCTTCCATCTACAAAATCTGAATTGCAAAACAACCCAACATGGTCACCAGCAGAAACAAAAGTAAGCTTCAGGTTTTGAGTTTTTTCAGGTGCATCATAATGTGTTTTACATGTTGCTAGTCCTATTTTGTGGGGTCACAACTCTTTGGACTTACTCTAAATACTGCATATGCTATATCTGACCTGGCAGTTGGGGATAAGTACAATAACGAACCCACTGCCTTTCTTTACAAATATGTGTCATATTTCTCATCCTCAGATGAATTTCCATCAACTTTATTAATTTCCAAAGTGGTTGATCTACCCTTTTCATCTTCTAGTTTTTAACTCCCTTGGTATTTGCTTAATGACATATTAGTAATAAACAGTCATTGGTATGGAACTGTTTGTAAATTCATCAACAATAGAAGTGCAGCCAACTAAACCAATTTTGATAACTGACGACATCAGTATGTTCACTGAGGCCATACCTTCCATGATATATACGGAAATGCATTGTTTGTGGTAGACCGTAGCTATGTCAGGCTCAAACACTCAAAAGGCTAGAAGAAGCTGCAATGCCCACAGTCCCCAACATAGCCACAAACAGAAAGCCACGTGAATCTAGCTGTGATGAACGTGCACACGCAGTGAAATTAAAAAGTAGCAACCAAAGGCCGAACCCATGTTTTGTTCCCGACAGCTAGAACAGATCACTTTCCATTACGTAGTGATAGCACAGTGCTTTACTGATATTAAAGTATTCAGCCAAAATGAAATAAAGAGGATATGTATGTGTACTGCATATTTTCAACGTAAGGTTATCCTGTAGTATCAAATGAGCACAAAATTATTGATATGATGCAACGGAGTTATATATTCTAGCTTCAAAATCACAGAATTCCCAACAAAGAGTTGTTTGTATTTAAAAAAAAAATAAATAGATAATATCATGGGGTACTGATTGTTTTTTTTATAAAAAATTTTTGTAAGGCCTTTGGCTTAGTTCACTTGATGTGTATCTTACATATCATTAGCATAAGTTTTAATTTCCTTTACTATGTTTGGATGGTAAGTCATGTTAATGGGGATCCCAAAATAAGATTCCTGAAAAATACCATATCGACTCATGAGTCTAACCATTTACTTATACTGAAAACCAACTTTACTTTATGATTGGCAATTTACATAATTTTATAACACTTGTGACCAATGAAAATCGCAGCTTGACCTTGACAACAAGATCAGTATTTTCATATTAAAAAAGGTTTCTCAACATTAATTGTTTTGCTAAATCATATTGACGATTTCACTGAAAGCTCACAACCAAGTCCATACTAAGCTGTAAAAAAATAATTTAAGAGTTTGTTATAGCCAGTGGTTGTATAGCGCATGCACAAAAGCACAAGCAAAAAATTAAAATATTTTCATGGCCTTCAGAATTGATACTGGAACGAAGCCCATGTTGGCATGTTCCTGGACAGACAGTGGCAACTCATGATGAAACCTGAGGATGAGATCCCAAAAGGCCTCATTAACCAGTACTGGTGGAGGACTGCCGAAGCGATAAAAACAGTGAAGAGGTGAAGCTAGAAAAATAATCTGCGATCACGCCATTGAGCTAGATGGAGAATAAAGGAAATGGCTCTCTCGGAAGTCATCACAAGTAGTAGGGATCAATTCAGAAAATCACCAATATATTCTATATGTAACATTTCACAGTTACTTAAAAATAATACTTATTAAAATGTAATTTTGTTTAAAGGAAAATTACAAAAACAGTAAATAGGGTTAATTAATACATTTTTTAATGACAAGTTGCAAAAAATCATGAAATATTTTTATCAATACCCTAAAACTATTGACAACATAATTGGCATCAATACTGATAAATAGTTTTGTCAAAACATAAAATATTTAAATTTATGTGAACTTACACTGTATGTTGAAGAGTACAAAAAAATAATTATTGATCCTTTGACATAATTACTGCAAGAACAGCCTAAAATTACTTTTGTTAAAACAAAGTTTTGAAGAAGCACAAAATGATCTGCCTTTAAAAAAATTATACAAAATATGCAAAATGAATGAAAACCGTTAACATTACTAATTTACATAAACACTTGTATAGAACTGTGTTACAGGAACAGTGACTAAAAAAAAAAACTTAAAAGTGACTTACAAATTGTACCCTGCATAACCAGAGAATGAGAGCAAAAAGAAAGTTAGATGGTGGAACAAAAAAAAAATGTGGGTGCCACCAAACAAGCACACTCTCTCTTCCTTAAAAGGGGCCATGGGCTCCAGGGTCCGGACCAAAACACCAGCACACATACATACATACATACACAGAACAGACATGCATAGACACACACATGCACATGCAAGCACACACACATACACAAAGTCACAGACAAACACACGACATAGGGGGACAACTAACTTTCAGTAGAGGCAGAAGTGGTAGGCAAGGGTATTGTGACACAACCTTCTGGCACAACCACAGGTTGAGTAGGAGGTGAGGGCTTTGCTTTGGCACAGAATTTAGGTTAATTGGAGTTGGTGAAGGATGAGGACGCAGGAGATGAAGGCGTAGTGGAAATTAGTACCTTGAGGATGGGAGGCTAAAAAAGAGTCCAATTACTTGACAAGGGAGTCATTCATAGTGAGGTTAGGAAAAGACGGGGCATTGACATGGGACAGTTTGGCTGCTAGTTTAGGAACGTTGATTTTCATTGACGCCATCAGGTGAGACACGAAGACGAACGAATACACTTTTTACTTACTGGTAGATGGGCGCCAGAGGTACTTCTTACACACCGCACTGAGACTCGGGGATCTCAGGGATGCTGTGGGTTCTGTGTGTTCATCTCACCCGTGCATACTTACAAAACACTTTCAATACTAAACATGTCACTTCCAAATGCTGATGAGGAGCTGTGTTCTGACGCTACAAGAAAACAAAAGTTTACACTGGTAAGATTGGGTTTATTTAACCAAGTTACATCTCATGCCAGAATGAGATTTATGGTTACCTCGGATGTGACTAGCCAGTTCCGGTGGGTGATTCCCCTAGCATGTTACTCAACTTGCACACTATTAGATGGATGATTTCTCCGCTGTGTCTGAGAACACAGTCTCCACAAGGAAAGGGTAGACTAAAGATTTTTCGTGATACAGGACGTGGAGTATGAAAATGAACACTACCACGTGCGTTTATTCTTGTCACTAATGCCTACTCGTCGGGACACGTCCCCGAACCACATGATATGTGGCGACGGTCAATATACTTAGTGGGTTAGGATGGAAAATAATACTGCCGTACAAAAGAATACAGAAATATCACTGTGTGAACATGGGGCAAAACATGAATATGCAAAATAAACACGCATATGTGTGAAACCAGTGATAAATGGCACGGATGTCGCTGGATGAAGTTCTTAATGGACCACGTGTGCAGATTAAAAATGCATTATTTCCTGTGAAATGTCATAAATTGTTACCGGCCAAAATGAGAACTGCATTAGGAGAATTGTTCCCTTTAAGATGCGAGCATACAAATGCTCGTAGTAGGTCTGATGGCGGAAAAATCCAAACTTATGAAGTGACGTCGTGGTCATACACAAAAAGCATAAAACATGAAAAATACAAGAACCCTCAATAAAATAATACCTATAACATATATAGATAAATTACGGTGCACATACCATTACAAGAATTAGCCCTCTAAACACATGGGTGGCGCAGATACAGACTTGGCGGTAGGTAACCAATGTGGCCGTAACACAATTAAACATGACAAAAACCCTTAAATAAGCATATACAAATATTACACTCAATATTGCTCATCGCAATTAAACAGAAGTTACAATAAAAAGCCCTTGACATGGGCGGATGGCGCCTGATTCACAAGTTGCGCAGGCCGTGTGGCCTCTCTGACACTATCTCCTCTTATCATGTTTTAAGTTTCCAAAAGTCACAAGGGCGATAAATAATTATTAATGTTGATAGCATTATGCTGGGGATGTCTGGAAAAACGTACACGAATCAAAGGTTAACCGGTATACTACATGAAACTATGGAAATCTAAGTCAGTGTAAAAATATGAAGTGCGTACGTGACAGCGTCTTACCTCGCCAGCTCTCCTAGGATGACTGCCCAGAGGCAGGGGTCACGTGGACCTTCCATGGCTGCCTACGGGGTTCACACAAGCAGAAGTGCTATGCATGCTGAGTAAAAATTAGTGTATTTAAATAAAATGGCACAAAATCAATTTCAATACAGATTTACAAATAGAATTTTAAGGCTGCAATTTTGTTCTGTTTCCAATGTCTTTGAAAGGCATCTTAGCCTGTATGACACTGTCCACATCTTCGGAACCGCACACGCTTTGACTTTTACATGTGACAATATTACACAACCCTGAAAAGAAACATATAACATTTTACAAACAATTTTATACCCTGAAAAAAAAGACACAGCACACTAGAAGCAATAAATATCTGGGTTTGGGAAAGTCCGTGCAGCGGTACTGCACCACGTGCTTCCTGCCACGTGTTATTTAGGGCGGCGAGTGCCTTCTTGGTCTGCCTGCTGCTAGCTCTTAGCCGGCATCATCGTTAAGGACAGGTTGTAGTGAAGGGCTGAATTGACAGAACCAAAAGTTTTGAAAAATTGACTCATTATTTCACAATGGGATGTATTATTGATTAGACCAGAGCCTAATAAGGCTCAAGTGAAAGGCAATATGGTTTCAGTGGTGGATCTACATAAAAATGTAACATCAATGGTGGTATTTGAAACAAAAACCCAATACGAACTGGTCTTACGTAAAAAGGGGAGTTTTATGTTAATAACTAATGTGTCACAATATTCAAAATATGCCTGTCCAGTGAATAGGTTGAATTCACAATTATCCACATGCACATCAAAATAAGGGAAGGTTTGCAGGACTGCCGGTAATGCCATGGGTTTTACACTTTGAGGGAAGTGTGCTTAACAGTAGCGAAGTTTTTACGGTCTAAACTAACAGTTTAATACTCTTGTGCTTTGAGAAGTAGGTATCTGTCCAATTTGGGAAATAAGAAAGGGACAGGGTCAACATGGTATCTTTCAAACAAACTTTTCTTGTTGGCTAGAGGGACATTGATAATGGAAAGGAGTTATAGATAATATCCTGGACATTGCTTAACCCATAAAACATGTACAAGCGTCACCACAACTTTGTCTAAATGAAACACCACTTCTCTGCCAAATAGTAGTTTTGCCAACTAGTCTCTTGTTTGATTTTAAAACATTTTTTTGGAAGCCCTTGTTTGTTTTTGTGGGATTTTGAAAATGTTGAAATTTTCAGAGAGTTATAATATAAGGAAAGCTTAATGGGCTCGTTTGAGTGTCCTTTTCGTATGTCTGCTATATATTTTGTGATATTTTGCTTTGTAGCCATGAAGCTTTGTAAATTGTAAGTGCTCTCAATTTTAGAATGTGGGCGGGATCCCCCTGAAATACTTGAAAGTGATTTAATTACACGTTAAACATTCATGTTGGAAAATCCTTTTAGAAAGTTTGGTAACCAAAACGAGACAGTGGTGGTGTTTGGTATCGCTGACGTAATATAATTTTTGATGTCTCAAAGGAGAGTGAGGTAATAAAATATGAAACTGTTCTAGTTCCAAAGTTTGTTCATGAATAGTGCTGGCAGTTTTCAATAATTGTTCATCAATTAAATTGAAGTGTAAGCTCAGGTCACAAGCACGAAGGTGAAAGCATTGGTGATTAGCGATGACCCAGATTGACAATGTGGTCACTGTCAAAACAAAACTGATAATCTTTCTCTAACAAATAGCTTTAATAGTATATTGCCTTACATGAGTGTTCACGGTTGTCAGTCCGTATGTATATTGTTAACCTATTGATATCAGTTGAGATTGAATATGTATTCTTGGGCACAGTTTTAAATTAAAAGTTAAGTAAATACATTGCTTGTGCCAGCATTTTCTAATGTATAAATTATAGTAATTCTTGAAGTTGTGTTTTGAAAGTGAATTGGGCTACAGTGTATCTTAGTGTGGTACCTATTACTTATAGCCTGTTCACGGTAAAGTGAGCACATTTTAAGGCCCTCCTGAATTTTTCTTTTCTTTATATTTATGTCTTTCTGTCACTTTTTATTATAAACATTGCTGTCATACTAACAAACACAGTGTACACATTTCACCACTAACAAAAGTTAACGTCTGGAGCTGCAATAAAATCAATTTATTTGTCGTAAATGCCTGTCGAAAAAGTGCTCACTTTACCGTGTACATCCTATACAAAGGTTAATAAACGTTTTATAACAGGTTGCCAAGTTTTGAGAGTGTATAATAAAGTACCCTTTTTTACGCTGCTTGGTGCAGTAATCATATTGGTAAATTTTAAAGGGTATAGTTTTAGAAAATTATATAAGTCAACAAAGTTTGCAATGAATAATCACGGTATAATCAGGTATGTGAAACATGAGAGGCTATTGTCTCATATCACTATGTTATTAATTATATGTGTGTAATTTTTAAACTCCTGAGGGCTTTTAATGTTACTGAATCTTGAACTTTGAATCATAAATATTATTACAAGTCATATTGTCAAAGGAAGTTAAAAAGACATCAAGTGTTGTACCAATGTCATTTACAAAATATTGAAAATAAAAAATATTCTAGTTTAGCAGTGTGTTGCTACATAATACCTTGTCCCAGGGAACAGCACATCTTGACAGAGTAATGTGCTAAGCAACGTTCAGAAAATGTCTGTGATTATGTAATTTCACAAGGGTGGTTGGTGCACTCACGTGTACGGCCAGCTGTTTACTGATTATAGCGTCTGGCAGCTATTAAAAATTTTTTTAGGAATTTGTTGTGCTACACTCGCTATTGTGGTATGCTGATTGTTCATGCAGGTCGCCCCTTTTTTTCCTTGGAGGTACAAACGGCAGGTTTGACCATCTAAAGAGGGCTAGAGGCCGCCATGGTTTCGCTTTGTAGTACCAGGTGTCAAGCTGTCTCTGCATGCATGTGGTGGCGGATTTGATGCTGGAACTCGGCCTTCCTGGAATGATTGTCTCGTTGCGTGGAACTCTCCATTCCCGTCAGGTGTAGGGTGACAAAATGTCTGCCCTCTTGGTTCGCGCAGGAAGTGCTGGGTACGGAGTCGTGGTATAGACAGGTGATTCTGGCCCGTTGACTTTGCTGAGCGGCCCCTCTCTTCGCTGGGATGGAGGATCTTGTTCTTACAGGTGTCGAGGGCCTCTGTTGCTGTCAGGGGTAGGTGGACGAGATTTCCTATCCCTTTGGTCTGCACGAGAGGTGCTGGGTCTGGAGTCAGACAGGTGACTCTGGCCCATCGACTTTGCTGACCGGCAGGGGCATTCTGAACATCTGGTGTTGGTGAAGGGCCCCTCCGATTGTCGTCTGATTTCTAACCGCTTTCACGGCTGAGGTTCTCCCTTGGCAGAAGAGTGCGGGCACCAGAGTGCGCTGGGCCATAGGTAGATCCACAGGAATCTCCTCACGTCCTTGAAGCTAGGACCTCGGGATGGTCTCTTCCACAGATACTGTCACAGGTGCCATCTGGCTCTGGGTAGCATTGGGCATCTCGGCTAAGTCCTCCTCACGTCCATGATGGTTGACATTAGGGACAGCCTTTCATGTCTTGTATTATTTTCTAATTTGTTTCTACATGCTTTGTCAGCCCACTCCGGCTTGTTTACATAAATATTATTTTTCCGACGCATATTAAAATAACAACTCTGGACAGTAAATAATTATTTTTACATGTTGGAATTGTTCTACTAATTCCTTCAGTGTTCATTTTGTGTTTCTTAGTGTTTCCCTATGTACATTTGGTCAAATGTACGTGTAATGTAATTTCCTCATGGTGTTGGCGGGAGATCTCGGCAAGGTAGCAGAATGTCTCTGTCTCCATCATCAGTCTTGATCAACGGGCCAATGAGGATACACGTGTGGCACGCATCGCAGGAGCCTTAATCTGTTTTGACCAATCCTGTAACCGAAATAGTAAGTATTTAGTGTACTGAAACAGTTTATTTATTTTTGCTCCTCTCGCGTACGTATCCTCCTCTCCGTGAGACTCGCAGCCCCGGAGAGTTTAACGCATTTATAGTTGCCACATGCTTAACTGTATTTTTTGCTGCTTCAACCTATGGCAGGCATAAATGCCACACCCACGTTGAGGCTCTGTGTGTATTGTACCAGTGAATATAATCACTTTCCATCAATATACAGCTGCAGAGTATCTGAGTCTTAATTTATTGCATAGTACACTTTGTACCTTTGGTTTCTGGTGCACTCCAGAAATCATGTGCTCAATTTATGAACTGTGTAAATGTGCACTCTGAACTCTTTTCTCAATTTATTACGTCAAAGTGTGTTTGTGAGGGGATAGCCACATAGCTGTCAACCTGCTACCGCCCTGAGAAATAGTCTCCACGTGCTCACCCATCTTTCAGAAGTCATTTAGTTATTTCCTGTTAAATTTATCACCATGAACCAGGGCTTATCTCAAATCTGGCATACTTCGACCCTCACCAACAAGTAAGCCATGTTACAGAGTTATGGAATAATGCTGTATATCAAAGGCAATACAGCATTATTCTAATACTGTATAAGCATTATATTTTATTACATAGTAACTTTGTATTCGTTGTATGGAATGAGCAGTTATTTTCCATTGCCAATATAATGTAAAATGTGCCGTATAGCATAATTTAAGCACACACTTCAATTAGTGAAGTGTATACAGGAAGTTTTTTTTTAACACCACCTACAAATTCTGAGGGTATTTATTTTGATAATATAAGATGAAAATTTCTATACCACTACTGCTCTATTGAGACTCATGGTTCTCAGGGATGTTGTGGGTTCTGTGTGTCCATCTCACCTGTGCGTACTTACAAACACGTAGGCAATACTAAACTTTTAATAAACATCACTTTGAAAATAATTACTTGATAAAATACATGTGGCTAGGACACTGTCACTACTGAATAAAAGAGGTAGGTTACTGATGCTTGCTTTTATTGTTATTATGCATTCATATCAACGTGCCAATGAAATTATGATTATCTCGGTCATGACTAGCCAATTCGGCTTGGGTGTTCCCCAGCATGCAATTAATCTAGCGCACACATAAATAGATGATCTCACCGCGGTGTATGAAACACAATCTTCACAAGGGAAGAGGGCTGACAGTCACTAGGGTGGACTGACGGTTTTTCCATGAAGACAGGACACGGTGAATTACATATGAAACCCTTGATGAAAGCATTTTAACATGTGAGACTACTTGGCATCACTAAAGCAAACTCGTCTGGGCTCACCCACCAGCACGTGAGTAGTTTGGTGACGGCCTATACACAAGAGCCCGATAGAATGGAAGTAATTGTACCGTACACAAATTGCAAAAATTACTCAAAATACATAAATACCCTCAAAAGATTATGGGGCATGACATGAGTATTCACAATAAACACACACATGTGTGAAAACAAGCTTAGGTAGTGCGGATGCAGCTGGATAATGTTCACAACGGGCCATGTGGTGCAGATGAAATTGCAATATTTCTTCTTGAAAACGGCAAATTAAATTCAGACAAAATATAATTCTTAGAGAGAAAATTATTCTCTCTATGAATTCAAGTGATTGCAGGTGTGTAGCATGCCTTATGGCGGTAAAATCTAATATTGATATGACCGCATGGTCAAGTACAAAAAGCATCAATTACATGAAAAATACATAGATCCCTGAAATAAATCGTAGTGCACATAATTTTATGCAAATAAACTCTCAAACTGCATGGATGGCGCAGATATAGACTTGGCATAGGTTAGGCACGTGGTTGTACATGAAATTGCTTTAAAATATTCAAACATGAAAATACCCTTCAAATACATACATAAAAACAAAGCCCTTAAAATTGCACGTAGCAATAATACAGAAATTACACTGGAATGCCACTAACATAGGTGGATGGAGCCTGATTCAAGTTGTGCGTATCCCGTGACCTCTCAGACATCTTTCTCCTCTCTCCTCGATGAAGTTTGAAAAATACCACAAGGGCGAAATAAATGAATTAAGCGGAAGCATAATGCTGGGAAAATGTTTGACAAAACGTAAGCAAGTTAAGGTTGACCGGTAAACTAAATTGACTATGGAAACCTACATCTGTGAACAAAAGTTGTAGAGCACACGAGACAGTGTCTTACCTCACCAGCTCCCGACGACAGACTGTCCAGAGGCAAGCGTCGCACAGACCAACCATGGCCGTCTACGGGGTTCACATAAGCGGAAGTGCTATGAACGCCAAGTAAAATATGTATACTCTGAAAAATAAAAGTGGCTCAAATTAAATAAAATATGTTTTACATTTTGATTATTTTCTAATGGATTTTTCATATTAATTCAGTATCTTTTTATCACGGCATCCACGCCGGAATATCAGTGTTCTGTATCTCAGTGCTACAGGCACTTTGAATTTTATAACCAAAAATTTTCACAACAACAACAAACTTTTTAAATATTTCAAGACATATTAAACCCTGCAAATACAAATACGTTTTACACTCCAAAATATTATTGATGTGAGAGTTCGAAAATATTGGCCTCTTTGCACACGTGCATGGACACATGACACGTGTGTGGTGAGCGCAGTCATGGGCTCTAACACTGTTGGCTGTTAGCCGTCGTCAAAATCATTAACAACTTATTGTTAAAAATTTCATGCAAAGGTGGAGTGGCAATCCATATTTATTTAATGAAGGGGTATGATATTACCAGCCATGTTTTCAGAGGTGTAAGTTCTCAGTTATATAAATCACTATTCACCTACTTGTTTCTCAGTCACAGTTCTCTATAATATTTTTAATTAAAACTATTTCAAAATACAAATTTTGAGGTTTCGTTTAATAACCACTTAAGGGAAAAGCGGTACATACATTTTACGGTTAAATTTTTCTAATCAATAGCTTGTGGAGTTTGTTGATGATGTCAAAAACATTCTGTATATAACTGTAGCATTTGTAACAGTGATCTTTATTTTTTCTCTTTGACCATGTTATAGCTTTAGGAAAATATGCTTAGAATTGCAGCTCTTTAAACAGTTATGTATATTTACTGCATTGTTATCGTAACTTGATGGTTGAAAATTGTAGTGAAAGTGGAAATTCAAATTTTCTTATAATTTATTCTTTTATTTCTATTGAAAAATCTTCATTAACATAATTAATGTGTACCTTTTCAATAAATCAATTTTTGTATATCATCCTGGAATCTATCCTTGCAGTTTTATATTTCATTCTAGGCCTCATGATGGTTTTGGACATCCCTGAAGAACGTGGATTGGCTGAAGCTGATGTAATTTGGGGAGATCGTAAAAGTTGTTATTTTCCTCTGCTAGATTTCATCATTCCTTTGCCTCTACCATGGATGTGCATCATCTATGCTGTTATGTGGGCAGGTAAACTTAATTTGTAGTCTCTTGGTATGCTTTTCTCCAAGTGTTAAAATCTTTGGCTTACTGGTCATAAGTTTTCATTTGGCATTTGGAACTGTTTCTTTAATTTCTAGTAATAATTGCAGGTATCACTGCAGATTGTTCAAATATGTATATTTTGTTACTGACTAATTTCAAAATGATTTTAGAGCATATTGGCTGAGATTTCTATTTATATCAAGTCACATATGAGACATTTTTTCATTTGTATTTAAGCTCTGCATTTAAAGCTCTCAGGATTTTTTTTACTGTAACATATGTGAGTTTGTCAGAAATTATGTGGGTGATTAATTAACAATAAACTCAATAACTGTAAAATCTGTGTTGTCTGTCTACTAGTGTGTTGGTTGCTGGATTGCAGAACTGTGTAGTTCTGATAGCATAATAATGCCATAAATTTTGTGAAGTAGGCTTTCGAAAATAAACACCATGCCTCATCAATAATTGTCTATCTACATTTATGCATTATCCCATAACGGCATGTTGGGAGCATTCAAAATATGCTCTATCACATTCAGATCATATTTTAATATAGTGAGGACAATTTGTCTTTGAAGTTAGTGTTTTGGAGTTTAGTTTATTTAAATAGTTTTTTCTAAATTTTAATTATGAACTCTTTTATAGCTCAAGGCTGGAAGTAGGATCGGATCAGTTGGGTTCTGGCAGGTGTTCAGGCTGATCAAATGTCAAGCTGAGCAGACTTCTATCCATGGAGCCAAAATAGCGGATATATGCCTGTGTGTTTTGGCTGACTGTATGTGCAAGTTGCCCCGCTAGCTGTGGCACAGTGTGGGGGCTTGCTGAGCCCAGCCAAACTGTATGCCTGTAGTGCGTGGAGTGTAGGCACCCCAAGGGGTAAGGAAGAGGCAAGATGGATAGTTGCAGGACGAAGTGTAGGATGTGAGCACGTGACAATGCTGACAAAAGAGTATCAACTGGTAGCACAAACATGGGACACAGACAATGAATACTGATGTACAGAGTGGGGTGAGAGCATGATGTGTAGCTGCAGGTGGCAGCGAATGGGATTCTTTGTGAAGCATTGGTGCATGCAAGGTGGATGGCTGAATAATCGTTCTGAGTAACTGAAGGGGCTGGAGGAGCATATGACTACATCACCATATAGTCTCGCAGAGTTAAGTATGAGTTAGTGGTCTGAATTAGTAATTGTAGGTTCATGGACTCAACACAACATAGTAATGCAGCAGCATAGTCCATTTGCATAGCATATTTTAATTGCATAACTTTTGTTGTTGACAACATAGTTTTTGTCATTATCTAAAAGAGCTGGAAGTATGAAATGAAGCCGATTATTTTCAATCAAATTGTTGTTGATCTACCTTTAATGAGTTTTTCCTCTCGTTGGTAATTTGTTGATTTGAAGAATTGATAATGGTCAGAATCAGGCAGTTTGTGGATACAAGTACTTAGGTGATAAAGTTTTGATAAGTCTCAGCAGAAAGATTTATATCCTTTTTTTCCAGCCAATGTATTTATTGACGCAATTTGTGCTCTTTTGTTTGAGCTCATATTTGAGCAGTTTATTTTGTGATTGTGAAGCAATCTTTTTAATGTAACAGTTTTTATACTGAGTAAATTGTTCTTGAATGAAACTCTTAAATCTCACATTTAGTAGAAGTTATTAAACGTCTTTTTAATTAATGATTATTATTTATTAATGGATGTTTTTAATGTTTGGTGCCTGGCAGTGTCTCGTCTTGGTCTTCAGGTCTATACCAAGTCATATCTTAGTTATGTTGATTAAAGCTTAGAGTTGTCAAGTCCTTTGATGTTCTCTAAACTAGCCTGGTGCTAGATGCCCCAATCATGCCAGGATTTTCATAGGAGGACTATTCAGTTGTAGTCTTACAGTATTTGGAGATAAAAGTAAAGTTTGATGACAGCATTTCTAATCATTTTCCCCTTTCCCCTCCCATTCCACCGTATCCCTTCTCTACCATTCCCTCTCTTCCGTAATTACCTCTCTAATCCTGTGCCGGTTGTATTGACATAGCTTTAATTTTTTTACTATTAATTTAATAAGTTCTTCATTAATTACTTCTTCACCAAAAATTATTGGTTTAATTAAAAAGGGCTCCAGTCATATTTACTTGATTTGTTTATGCAATTCAAAATGTAAAACATTGAGAATCTATTTACATTATTTTACTGTTGTCCTGGTCTTGTTAAATAATTTTACTGTGTGATATAGGGCTATGTTGGGTCCAAAACTAAATTCTACTTAATAATTTAATGAGTATTTAGTATTTGCATCATGCAAATATAATTTAAAGTAACCTAATGAAATAATTGTTAGTTATCTCTGTTTTATACGTCTTTCTAAATATTGTATTACGTATCAATTAGTCACACCAGACTAGAGTTCTGAGCACGATCAATTTCATATATATTCCTGCTCGTGAGGTTATTGCCTCCTTGTAGAACTTTACTATACAGCATGTAGTTGTTCTACGAATATTTATCTACTTGTCTACATTCTTCTTTCTATGTAATTGGTAATTTCACCCGCCGATAAGGATAAGTTAAACTATTAGTGTTATTTTTTTCCTGTTTCATGTAATATTTGTGTGTGCCGAGCCACATAATTTTTTTTCTTTGATATATCTTGTAGTGATGCAAGTGTTGGAGATTCGTTCTACAATGCAGTAGATCATGGCCAACATCCCTCCTGAGATGTTTTCTTCACAGCCGTTCTTGGTTTCTTCTTGAGTGCTGATTTTTGGCCTACACAGCAGATGAAATTTTGATTCTCTTCAGCACCAAGTAAAATCTAACAATTTTGTTTGCATGCCACGTGCTCCGAGCTTACAGCTCTCATAAACATGAACTGTTCATAGACTGGTTGAACTACATTTACTTAACATAGGCAACTAGTTAACGTGATTGTTTTTTTTAGATGATAAAAACATGTAATGTACAAATTGAAGAAAAGATGATGTGCCCTTTTAGTTAATACTTGCAAACGGGTACCTGATGTGATTTCACTTGCTGACTTGCTGAAAATAGCATGTTTTGTTTTAAAGTAACTTAATTTGAAAAGAGAAGGCCTTCAAATGCTCAAGTATATATGCTTATGTTGTATGCGAGATGTTATATTTTGTATATGTGTATATACACACACATGCACACACACAGAGAGAGAGAGTGTGTGTGTGTGTGTGTGAGAGAGAGTGTTTGTGTGTGAGAGAGATAGTGTGTGTGTGTGTGTGTGTGTGATATAGTGTGTATGTGAGATACAGAGAGTGTGTTTGTATGCGAGAGAGAGAGTGTGTTTGTATGCGAGAGAGAGAGAGTGTGTTTGTGAGAGATAGAGAGATTGTGTGTGTGAAAGAGTGAGTGTGTGTGAGAGTGTGTGAGAGTGTGTGTGTGTGAGAGTGTATGTGTGAGAGAGATAGTGTGTATGTGTGTGAGAGAGATAGTGTGTGTGTGTGTGAGAGAGAGGGGGAGAGAGGGAGGGGGTGTGTGTGTGAGAAAGAGTGAGTGTTGTGTGAGAGAGTTTGTGTGTATGTGTGTGAGAGTGTGTGTATGTGTGTGTGTGTGAGAGAGAGTGAGTGAGTGTGAGAGAGTGAGATAGTGTGTGTGTGTGTATGTGTTTTTTTTTTTGTCATTGTACTATTTTTCTTATTGAAATTTCTCCTCTTAAAATATAAGTGCACTGGTGTGGTTGATATGAATTTAATAGTTGTTCTATGTGGATAACAAAAGAATACGACAACCAACAAACTATTTTATTGATAAAATAATATATTTCTGTAAATCATTGTTTTGTAAAGACCGGAGGACGTCTTTAACTTAAGTTCTGCAAACACTACTACAGCAGGAATCTGCACCCACCCTTCCACATGCATCATCCTTGTGTCGTGATGAGAGTGCCTATTGGTGCTGGAATCAACTACACGAGGGTGTTGCATAACAATCCCCAGGTCTTCTCACATTCCTACCACCACCCATACCGCCTCCATACTGCCCCCCTATATTCCCCACTCACATCCTTGTGCTGACCACACACACATATATATATATATATCTTTTTTTTTCTTGTTATAACTTTTTCCTCTCCCCCCCATTACAGTATTATTTAATAGTAAGAATTGGTGTAATAGATATATATTTTAACCAGGCTAATTTGGTTAGGAGGTGACAAGGAAAAGAAAATAATGAGGACATTAGTGTTTGGAGGAGGAGGGGAAAAGAAGAGATCCCATGTGTGCTTCCAATATCAGGGCTAGTTTAATGTACACATGACAACTCGAAAACTGTATACAACACTCATCAGAAGAAGCCGTTTTGTCATATTGAGATGTCGCAAACTTATAAGGAATAGTGAGAAGGAAGGAATTCTGCAAGAGGACAGGATTCTAGGTTTTGAAAAACACTTTATTGTAGTGGCCAAGATAAACTGTTGGGTACTTAAACTTAAATTTATATTTTTACATGTTGCAGCTCTGCATTGCTTCCCTTGCTGTGATTGATTGAGGGTGCAAATAACTTTATCAAGGGCAATGCTGGTTTAGAGTTTGAAACATTGTAAGGCCACAAGCACCAGATGTGCAAATACAGCAAAGCAACAAGCCAGTGGAGCGACGAGTGGTTACGACAATAATCAGTGAGGCTGAAGTCTGCAGACTGTGAACTTTGGTACAGTAGAGAGTGAGGCAGACAGACAGTATTACTATTGAACTGGATGCGTAACAATACATTTGGAATGATGGCAGTGGATAATTGGATTGAATGTGTGTCAATAATTAGCATGAAATAAGTGACTAATCAATTTATAGACAGTGATAAAACCTTAATTAGGATTCAAACTGATTGTAAATATTGCACTCACAGAGAATAACAAAAGTTATTAGTGGAGATAGAAAGTTTAATGTTGTAAATAATAGCTGTGTATATACTTATAGCATTATAAATTAATAAAAAAATTAAATTTAGTTCTTTCATTTTTATTAAAAGCTTCATCCCTCATGAACTCGGATACTCTCCTGGTGACTTGTAACTTTATAATAACTTTGGTTGATCATGAGTGGCCAGATAAATAGTATAGGCTGCTAGACTATAGCAACAAATTCTGTTAGGGCAATTTAAAAGTAATAGGACTTACATAAAATAATAAAAGAACTGTAAATTAAGGGACTCTTATTTTATGTACTTTTACAAAAAAATAACACGTAACTGAATTGGTTTTCATAGTACTTTATCTTTTCAAATTAAATACAATCTCTTACAAATTATCTTAAGCATAATTTATATTAATGGATAATCAATCAAAGAATACAATTACAGAAATATGATGAAGGGCTCTGCTGTATCATTGAATCTATTTTATAATGAAATCTGCTTTGAATACTTGCATACAATTATTTTCTGTTTTATTCTACTTTAGATTCATCAAAACTTAAAGCCCTTTTAATTGTGCTCAGTAAATAGTTTTGGAAATCAGAACATTTATGAAACTCTACTTGAATCTCAATTACTGTTGCCATTTAAAATGTATTTGGACTCACAAACTGTCTGAAAATTGTACTGTGCCTCACAGGCAACTGACATCACAAGTCTTAAACTTAATATACAACCAACTGAAAATTTTATGATGCTCTGGTCCAAATTACTACCAGCCTAACAAAAACTGCAAGAAAATGGTTAACTTTGCAATGTCTACATGGTGATTCTTCTCCTATGGCTGTTTCTGTCGTATAGTCTTATCAGCATCTGCTTTCAAGTATGCATCTTGTCTGCTTCATAGCTTGGTGTGGAATGTCTTTGTGACTGTCAGTGTAGTGTACATATACCCACACCATGCAATAAGCACATTACTAATAGTGCCACATTCGCTACCTCCTTGGCAGCACACATTGACTGTGCTCGCCATACACACAATCATGGCACAGACACCTATGCAAGCCTAGCACTTCTGGCCAGCCAAGAGTCATGTGCGTATGCCCACCTTCCAAACGCATGTTTAACACAGCAACACCCATCACTGGCTTGCATGACTGCTGAGACTTGGCAGAACAACTTCAGCCATTCTGCTATAAACTTTAAAAAATAGTAGCGAGCAAACTCTTTCAATGGCTGTACTCTCTGAACAAAATTATTCCTTAAAACCTGAATCAAAAATACAATTAAAAGAAATGCCTAACGTACACCTGAATCTCAACAGAAAGTCAAATAGAAACACATTTTAGAAACCTAGATAACTCCCAGTAAAACGTGCATCTTAAGAAATAAACCATAACAAAACCTTCACGTAAAAATTCTAATTTATGACATTTTTTTCATTTTAACAATATTTTGAAAAATTTTACCTTTTTTAGTTTATTAATACAGTTTTACAAGAATGATTGCTCCCCTCACACTCTTAGCCC
The DNA here is from genome assembly GCA_029891345.1 of Dryococelus australis. Lineage (NCBI taxonomy): Eukaryota > Metazoa > Arthropoda > Insecta > Phasmatodea > Phasmatidae > Dryococelus > Dryococelus australis. The sequence continues at coordinate 322,478,799 of CM057009.1, forward strand.
AGTTTGATAAAGCAAATGTCTGGCAAACAAAATTTTAAGTACCTTCTTAGCATTTCATGGATACAATATTAACATATAAAATAATTAAATATGTACCTGTTCTTTGTGCAATAGCTTTTTATGTATTTCAATATAGTTTCTGGTTCCACAAAGGCTAATATTAAATATTACATTCCGTGGTGGTGTAGTGGTCCGCCTGCTTGCTTTCCACCAAGTCAAACCAGGCTTGATTCCTTGCAGGGTAATTGGATTTTCACATGTGGGAAACATGGCTGACGTTGCAGTTTGCTGGTAGGTTTTTTCAAGGTACTGTCAGAAGATTATCAGTCACAACTTAATGGTTGCTAGTTTCAATTATATTTTATTATAACGCCACTAATAAATTGTTACTGTCAAGAAAACTAAAGTAAGACAACCCCTTATTTATTCATAATGACATATGACATATTTTTCAACAATGTAGATTAGACGACTTCCTCTCCATCCTTGGTTCAGTTTAACCAGGAGACTGGTTTGCATTTTCATTTATCTTGACGTAAAGTGAGATTGTACTGTCTGCTTTGCAGGTTGTTTTATTCACTGGCCCACCATAACAATATGCTTAGATGCAACGAGTTCTTTTATTCCCCGTTAGATATAGCGTTAGTAGTAGGATATAGTTTTTTTGTTTTCCATCCCTTCCAGCTGGCTGGTGATGTCACATAGGCAAGTCATGCATTCGCTACCCTGCGCTCTGCAACCACCCCTCACCTTAGTGGAAGCAGCCAATCAGCGTCGGGCAGTGGCACGAATTAGTATAAAAGGAGAGACAGCCGGCATCCTGTGACGAGTCTTCAGAACTCCAGCACTTGTTGCTTGTATCTGACCAGCCTGGACACTTTAAGTTTTGCTTAGACCAATCTTTACTTTTATCATCAGTTGCTCAGAACCGACCAGATTGTCATCAGTCTCCAGCACACATTGCTCGGACTATATCCTCTACACCCGTTTCATCGCTCAAGCTATGCTTGCGATAGGGTTAGGCTATGTTAGGTAGGCTCTCTCCCAGCTAAGTACCTCGCAAACCCGTTCACCCTACAGTATACAGACGTATCTGTAGCGGACCTATCCTTGCAGTCATTCTCAGGACTCATTCTGCCACGTCCTTGCTTAGTATATCTAGCTACGTGTCAGATTCTTTACCTTACATTGTTGCACACGATACCTACGTACAACAATATAAGAGTTGATTGCTTGGATGTTCAGTATCACACTCCGCATTCCCTTGTTGTTATACCATTCACCTCTACCAGTCCACTTAACAGTGTATTCTAGCTTTCTGGCTGATATTCGTGCCATTGACCAGGAGCTAGGGTGCATTCACCACATGTTTTTTTCCTTTTTTGGAATAAACCGTGGATCTGCTTTAACCTTGAGTTTTTTCCTGTAGTTACCCTCACGTAACGTAACAATACTTCAGGTGATCCCGGAAAACTTACTCGAACGAGCCAAAACACTAACTTTTACCAACACACACTAGCCTAGGCTGCCCTTCCCATCAATCCCCTGGGATTGAAGGAAAGGAGGATCCACACATGTACACTTTCCTGGAAACAGCTTGTCAGCTCAATGGCTTCTCCACTGCAGTCTCTGCCAAGAGAGTCTGACGTCCCCCCCCTGAGTTGGGAAGACTGGGATAGGGCCATACACCCATGTGCGACCTTGGACAGGGGAGGTCTGATTTCCATTGTGTACTGCAGTCTCTGCCAGGCATCACTGAATTGGGTCATGACCTGCCTGACCCCTTATTTCCAAAAGTAAACTCAGTGCCTTGCTGGCCCATTCTGTCTTGTTTTGTCAATTCTCTTTTTCCGACAGAAATTACACACACACATGCACGTGCGTGCGCACGCACACGAAAACAGACACACAGAGAGAGAGGGGTAGGGAGAGGGAGACTCTGGGATTCTTATTAACCTAGATATGACTTGTCAGAAATCTTATGTAATTTGTCCTAGTGTTTCTTCTCTATATTCCAGAGTTTTCTTGTGTTCCTTGATGCCGGCCAAAAAGCCTGTGACCATCAGCCCATGACGGCGCTCGCCAATTAAACACATGTAGTGGTATAACGTGTTTAATAAGAGAACGGCCCCAACTTCCAGTGCAGTCATAATTAGTATTTTGTCTAAATTATTTATTTTTCAAAGGTCAAGTTTTTTTACAAAAGTCTTTTTAATGTAAGGATTATGTCTCTGTTTATGTTTTTAATTTGAAATGTGCGCCAAAGAATTATAAGACCGTAATTGACATAAACACACCTTTAAAAGACATTATAAAGTTAACAGAAAAATGCTAATTTAAATGGTATATGTAATATTGTTTACTATTGCTTTTGTGCCATTGCATTTAATAATCTAATATTTTATGAGGCGTGCGTAGCATTTCCGCTTGTGTGAACCCCATAAGCAGCCATGTTGTGGCCGTGCGAGCTTGCCTCGTTACAGTTGTCAGAGTGGTGTTATAGAGGTAAGATGCTGTCCATACAAACTCACATTTTTATCGCTCTGATTTAGGTTACCATAGTTTTCATTAGCATATTAAGTCACCTTTGCCCGCGTATGTATTGTTAGTTTGTCCCCTGCATAACATTAGTCCGCATAACCTAATTATTTGCAGCCCTTGTTGGCTTTTGTTATTATAAACGATGAGAGAATGTGTGTTCTGACCACCAGGCCACGTGGCCGTACGAGACTGTATCTGATACCCTATAGCTATGTGATGAGTGAATTTATATAACTGTAGATTTATTCTGATGTGAAATATTAAGGGAAAGATTTATTTATGGAGATTTAAAGTATTTTATGAATGTTAATGTGTTTGGTGCCAATTTCATGTCCAGCCACATGGTCGTGTACCATTAGGCCCGTAACTCTGTATTTACCATGTTTTAAGAACTATTTATGCTCGCCTCTGCTACGCTGTGGTTTCTCCAGTATATTTATGAGAATATTTATGAAGAGTTCTGTATCATTTGTTTTGTTTTGACCATGCGGTCGGCCAACCACCATCCGGCCGCCGTGCCATTTAAGAGTAGCTTCACACAGTTGTGTGTTTATTTACCAGTTTCATGTCGTGCCCTCTTTTCATCTCTTTCATTGTCCTAAATGTTTTGTCTCGTAATGTGTATGTCCTGCACTAGCCCGCTCCATCCCGACGAGTTGCGGTTAGCTGCGGTGGAATCTTTTCCAAGTTGTGATGTGTTATTTGTCAAGAGCATTTTGTATGGTGATTATTTTTCGATACTAGTTTGTGCTTTGTGTTTAGACAGTCGCCTCACTTTGCGTGCCTAGGAGACGAGTCCCAACAGGTTGTAATAGTTGAGGGTAAAGCCTGTAGTGTATCATTTATTTTTCAGGGTTATGTATTCATTTGTTATTACGTTGAATCTATTTCATCCCCGTGTCCCACCTCTGGGTGAACCCTGTAGTCCATCATAGTGGCTGTAGGACCCTCACCTAGAAGAGGCTGTGTCTTCTGACACAGCGGGAAAATCATCTTGTAGGAGTCGTGTCGCTACGTTATGTGCCGACGGTTCACTCGCCAGAACTAGCTACACACGCCCGAAGTAATCACTAAATAATAACGGCACGCATTGTATGTTGGTACAATAAACCCCCTTTTACCAATGCAAATTGTGAGTGTTTACGTAGAGTCAGTAACCAGCCCAGTTATAACCTCTCAGTATAGTATGACAATGTTTCGTATTGGCAAAGTGTATCGTAAGTACGGTTGGGTGAGATGGACACAGAACCCACAGCATCCCTGAGAACCCTGAGTCTCAATAGTGTGGTGACTGGGAAACACCGCTGGTGCCCTCATCAGTAAGTAATTTGTCTCATCGTTCGTCTCTTGTCTCACCCGACGGCTTCAACCTTTTGTCAAATGTACTATTTATAAATTTCTCTCTCTGTATAGGTGGGAGATTTCTGGCACAGTAGCCAGGCGTCAGCCATAATTTGTAGCCTGATTCCTGCTTACCTAGGGAGTGCATATGTGCCACATCGCGGGAGCCTTCAACCTTTGTTCCCTCATGTAGCTACAATAGTTTAAGTGTGTAAGTACTGGAACCTTTTCTCTTGTTTGCTCCTCCCACGCTCGTACTCTCACATCCGTCAGACTTGTGGCCCTGGAGATGTTCAATACCGTGATTATATCACTTTGGCCGATGACAGGCCCAATTGCCATGCCCGCTTCAAATTAGAGTTGATATGTTGTGTAATGAGTGTACCATCACTTTTACCAATTTTTTAATTTGATGGCTTTAATCTTGTTAATCATTTTGTACGTTACTATCTTCGGGACCTGGCTCACTCCAGGTAACCACGTGCATGAGTGCATTGACTGTGTTAAACTGAACTTTCTCACTCTTTAATGAAATGTGTACGTGTAATGGAATAGCCCCTTGGCTATCGACCTGCTACTGCCCTGAGATTTAGAGTCCACATGTTCACCCATGCATAGATCAGCATTTTGCCCCTCACCAGTGTTAACACCACGTTAAGATTTTATACATTAAGCACAGTGTAACTTTCAGTGACCACAAATTACATTTGTTATTGCTTCTAATAGAAAGACGAAACGTTTTATTTGAAAAAAAAAAAAATATATATATATATATATATATATATATAAAAAATTATTTAGAAGTCTCTTAAAATGAAAATATAATACAGGTGAACATGTGTGACCTTTTGTTTATGCCAACAAGTTTAATAAGAGTACTATGTAACTTTCAGCAAGTGCAATGCCCATTTTCAATTGCTTCTCATGGGTAAACCAGGATTTTTGTAAATATATATAAATTTATTTCATTATTCAAATAACTTTAGAATAAAATAACACAGGTCCATATGTAAAATCCTCATTGAGGTTAAAAGAGATGATTAAATCCAGAACCACTAAACTTTTAGCAGTAAACTACTTCCACTATGCTGGAAAATTCGCTAGGCATACAGTGACGACATTATTAAATTTGACACCACTGCATTTAAGACATTCACATATCACATTGATGTTGAGAGAGGGAATATTACAAGCACTGTAAATGGTCTTTGTATTCCATAAACCATAAACACTGGAACCACACACGCATAAATTATAGTCAAATGCACATAGTATGCAACAGTAAGCGTTTTATACTCTATTGGCGCCACTCACATTTTTTAATTCGAGTTACTTGACACAGTTTTGCATACTGTATATGACTGTCGCACTAGCGCTGCGAGTGGTGGTAAACGGCAGTTATGCGAAGTAATGGTGGACGATTTGTGTCATTAGTTTTGTGTGCTTAAACATTTTGGTCCTCCGGGCCGGATTGTAACGGAAAATGAATATTATCGGTGCGTGATAAGTGATGCAGTATCCTCAAAATACTACTACTTACAGCAACATGCGGTTTGAGTGGTAAAAAATATGTAACTTCATGGCGCCAAGTGTATTGGCTGCAAGATCTTGGGATGGAAAACTAGACTTCTAGTGGATCATAAATCGTGTTTCTATTTACGGTATCGGGTGATGGTTTTTGTGATGCAAGAAGTGCACAAAATTTCACGCAAAGGAGCAGCAACAGTTATCTACTGACAAGAAAAAATGGCTGCGTCACAAACACCAGAGTTGCAACACACAATTTTCTGCATTCTATTGAGCAAAGCAGAAGAAGCGCGTGAAATGTATGACGAGTAGTTGCTTAAAGATAAGTCTAAGTTAGAGGACTTAGAAATAATCTTCCAAGAGGTTATTGACAAACAAAACAAGTTATTGGCAAACTTTTGTGCGTTGTGTGCTAGCCCTCCAGCAGATGACAAAGTTGACGTTAACGAGGTCAAGGAACAGTTTGCGGCTTACAAGATTGTTTTTCGCGAACTATGTAAAGTGTATAATAAACTGCTTACAAAAAAAGTGAGGCTAGGTTCCCCGGCGACACTACTCATGAGGTGCAAGCAGCTTTTCTGCTGCAGGTGTCAATGTTACCAGCATTGCCATAGCCCGTTTTCAGTGGTAACCATGCAGAATGGAAAGGATTCGCGGACTTATTTAATTCCATGGTTGGCCATGTTTCCCACTTAACAAAGGTGCAAAAAACTCGTTATTTTTTGGGATATATGAGAGGTGAGGCACGGGACATAGTGAGCAATGTACCAGTCACAGAGAAGAATTATGAAGTTATATGGGGTCTGCTAGAGAAAATGTTTTTAAGTGCATGCATTACGGCAACTCTAAGTGTGCAAAAAATTTTTCGCTTATCCTCGTTGGACAGTCGTAGTGCGGGTGCTATCAGCAAATTTGTAGCATGTGTGGAAGAGGACCTGAATGCTCTGAAGACACAAGCATTTCCAGTTGAAAAGTGGGATTTCTTACTGCTGAATATCATGTCGGAAAAGGTGGATGTGCCTTTGAAGCAGGCAATTGAGATGTTGCATGAAGAGGACCTAAGACCTCCCCTCCTACCACCAGCTAATGAAGTTTCTGAACTGGAAGGCAAAGGCAGCAGAGCACATGCAGTTGGCAGCATACAAACCCAGCCATTACCAGAAGATTACAGGCAGTAGGTTTCCTGGTTTGACCAAGTGGTGGCCATTGAATGAGAATTGTGCCAGCCTCACAAAGACTACGCGTGTATCTACTCACAGATAAGGTGAAGTGTTTCGTGTGTGTGAGGGGATTCATGCTGTATATAAATGTGTGGTATTTCTCGCAAAATCTGTTAAGGAGAGACGGATGTGTGTGCAAACGCAAAGGCTATGTTTTAATTGTCTAAGAGGACGTCATGTGGCAGCACAGTGTAATTCCATGCATTACTGCCAGCTCTGCCAAAGCAGGCACCACACACTCCTCCACGTACCAGATAGACATAAACCAAAGACTCCACCCAGAAGCTGATAAGAGGATGAACCCGAAGCTAGATATGAAAGTGCAGTTGTGACGTGTGCAGCAGAAGGGAGTAAAGTTGACACTCAAGTTTCCACAATTTTTTTAAAGACTGCATTAATACTCGTGAAGGATGAGGCAGGACACTTCCAGGTGGTTTGTGCTCTCAGTCCTCCTTTATCACAGAGGCTTGTGTACAAAGACTGGCGTCTCAGGCGACATCGGACTGGAGCGAGAATCGCTGGTGTCGGCAACGTTGCGGTTCCAGAAACAAGAGGGGCAGTTTTGTGTGAGAATGTTTCTCTTCAGTCGCCAGAGCTTCACATCACCAGCAGACCTCTTATTCCAAAGAAGATTACCAGAGACATGCCTTCTGTCCTGACTGCAGTTGAGGTCTTGAGCATCTCTATGGGCTGCCACTGGCTGGTCCACAATTTGAAACACCCAGTACAATAAACACGTTGCTGTCTGCAGAGATAGTTGTAGAGGTGATGACAGAACCCAAGATCACTGGACATCCACATGCCTTCCATACCGGGTTTGGACGGGTGTTGGCAGGTAATGCACAATGTGCACAGGATGCCCAACAAGCATCATCATTACTGGTATCTATTGATTTGTCCCTTGATGGTGCCCTGATAAAAATTATGGGAAACTGAAGACCTACCTCAAAAAAATTTCATATCTGTTGAAGACCAACAGTGTGAGCAGCACTTCCAGGACACCCACATGCGTGACAGTGAGAGCAGGTATGTGTTTAGGCTTCGGTTAGCAGCAACAGATGTCACACTTGGTGATTCTTATAGTAGTACACTTAAGTGACTGCATGGACTGGAGCATACGGAATGTAGGTCACCAGAGTTGCTTCAACAATACAGGCAGTTCATGGATGAGTACTGACATGTCACAGATTGGAACATTAATGGTTGGTACCAATGGGAAGGCTGCTGTATCCTTAGCATAAGAATTGCATTGTCAGCCAGTATACATCATTCCTGATCATGCGGTCATAGAGGAAAGTTTGTCAACTAAGGTGTGCGTTGTGTTTGATGGCTCCTTGAAGACTAGTGGTGGACTGGACTGTGTCTAAATAGTGTGCTCCTGTCGGGTATAATTTGCAAAAGGATGTGGGTGACAGTGCTGAACTTCAGGACATCACAGCTGATGTGTGTGAAATGTATATCGCCAGGTTGTAATTGACCCTGTGGATCGGAAGTTCCAGCGCATCCTTTGGGAAACTCTACTGGTGACGCAGAAAGTATTTTTGAACTCAATACAGTGACATATGGCTTAGCATCTTTGCAGTTCCAGGCACTCTGAACAATGCAGCAACTGGCAATTGATGAAGGTGCCAAGTATCCCTTGGATGCTTGCACCTTATTGCATTATGTGTTCATGGATGACATTGTGACTGGGGCAGAGACTGTTGCTGAGGCACTTGAATTGAAGACTCGGTTAGTGGCATTGCTGGGAACAGGTGGTTTCCAGCTACACAAGTGGTGTTCCAATCATAGCAGTGTAGTAAACAGCACTGACCCAAGTGAAGGTGCTATCAATTTTGAAAGAACAATCTCAGTGAAGGTGTTAGGAATACACTGGGACCCGGTAAACAATCATATCTGTGACAAGGTAAAAGTGTCATTGCTACCAACTACCAAACGTGGTATCCTATCCCTGATTGCACAGTAAGTAAGATAATGTTCCAGGTGCGGTGGACCAGAGGCATCGGGTGGGATGAGCAGGTAGGAGGGGATGTGTTAAATGATTGGGAGACCTTCAAGGCTGCATTACCCTTGTTATCTCTGGTGAGAGTACAAAGACTCATTACAGTACGTGAATCCCAGGTTCAATTCCACGAGTTTTGTGATGCAAGTGAAAAGGCCTATGCAGCAGTTATGTATGCTCTGTGTGAGAGAGTGAATGGTGAAGTCACTGTTCACGTGGTGTTTGCAAAATCAAAGGTAGCTCCTTTAAAAACTATGTCAATTCCAAAACTTGAGCTCTGTGCAGCACACCTGTTAAGCAAGCTGTGGCAACATGTCTCGGAACTCTTCCAACCTAAGATCAAAGATACAGTCCTGCATGCTTGGACAGATTCTAAAGTTGTGTTAACATGGTTAAGACAGTCACCACACAGGTTGTGAACTTTTGTAGCCAAAAATGTTACAGGAATTCAGTCAGCAGTGCCTCCAAGTGCTTAAAGTTTTGTTCCCTCGGAGTGTAACCCAGTAGATGCAGCTTCATGTGAATGACTGGCTGCTGCAGCAGGCAGAACACTGGCCATCACACCATGTTCAAGACCCAGGTGAAGTACCAGGACTGAAGCACTCGTCAACTGCAGTGTTGGTTGCACGGCAGGAAACCCACACCTCAGAATACGAGCTGGGCCTCCTCCAATTGTTCACTTCTACAGAAACTGCAGTGTGTTACGGCGTGGGTTCTGCGGGCAAAGGCAGCCTTTCAGAGACGGATACTTTCATGCGAACCAGGTTTGACATTGAAAGAGCAGAGAAATGCCTTGGGTCATGTGGGTTAATATTGTTCAGCTGTTCTACTTCAAGGATGAGTTCACTGCTATCAAATGGGGTGAAACATGTAGCAACACATCCAGGCACTAGCACCGTTTATTGATTTGCAAGGAATTGTTAGGATGGGCGACAGGTTGCAGAATGTAGTGATACCTGAAACAGCTAAGCATCCCATCCTGTTACTGCGTCAGAGTAAACTTTCAGAGCTAACTGTGATTCACTATCACGTTAGCCACTTACATGCTGGACCACAAACAACGTTGTACCTCACTCGGAGATATTATTGGATCATGTCAGCACAATCACTCATCCGCAAGTTGGTCCATAACAGTGTTGACTGCTTTAGAGCCAAACCTCGGTCAGTCAATCCTGTGATGTATGTGTTGTCAAAGGTTAGGTTGAGTCAGGTGAGAGCCCTCCCTTCAGTTGGAACTAACTTTGGTGACCCATTCCATGCTATGCCAGCCATGAACCGCAAGAGGACTGCATTAAAGGTATATATATATATGTGTGTGTGTCTGCTTGTCCATCAAGGCAGTGCACATTGAAGTGGTGACATCTCTGTCAGCAGCAGCATTTCTAGCAGCTCTGAAGAATTTTGTTTCCATTAGAGGCTTGCCATCGGACATCTACTGACAATGGCACCAACATGATGGAACAAGCAATTATTTGAAAGAGGTTCACCAAGAACTGTTTCAAGGTGCGAACAAGCAGCAGATAGACAGTGCGACTGAACAAGGAATCAAATGGCTTTTCAACCCCCCTGCCAGCCCTCACTTTGGCGGTATCTCGGAGGCCGCTAGTTGTAGGCAACCAGCTATTGACGTAGGAAGAGTTAGCAACACTTCTGGCTCAGATATCTGCAGTACTCAACTCACGACCTCTGTGTCCATTGTCAGCAAATCCAGATGAGTTTGATGTGTTCACCCCAGGACACTTCCTTGTTGGGGAACCACTTGTTGCTGTACCAGACCTTGAGCTACTGGAGTTGTCTCTTAATCGACTAAATAGGTGGCCAATGGTCACTCAGTTTCATCAGAGAATTTGGAAACGATGGAGTCTCGAGTATCTCCACGCCCTTCAGCAGAGAGCAAAGTGGACCAGACCCACTCCAAACGTCAGTGTGGATCACCTGGTCCTTTTGAAGGATCCAACACTGCCCCCACTGAATTGGAAAACAGCACGAGTGGCTACAGTACATCCAGGCCCTGATGGTGTGGTTCGAGTGGTTTCACTTCGGACACCTCAAGAAGAGCTTACTCTGCCTGTCACCAAGATTTGTCCTTTGCCAGTGGAGTAGAAGAATGCTAGTGATAAAGACCATGTTTGTTTTGTATTGTATATGTGTACTTTTTCAGTGATAGTCTTCTTACAATTAGAAAACACTTTTTTTCGGTGGGCGGAATGTTGGTGCCACTCAGCTTTTAATTTGTGTTACTTGAGACAGTTTTGCATATTGTATGTGACTGTCACATGAGCGCTGGGAGTTTGTGGATAAATGGTAGCTATGCGAAGTAATGGCGGATGGTTCGTGTCATTAGTTTTATGTGCTCAAACATGCTCTTTAAATTGCACTTTAATGTGTTGTCACTATCTTACACAAATATATTTTTTTAATGTGTTGAATTCTGTACAGAACACACATTATTTCTTATTTCTATTATGCAGATCACTACTATACGTGCTTGGTCCTTCCTGCACATGTTTGCAACTGCTTAAAGGTGCATGGCTTTAAGGTATTTGTTGCATTTTACACCGTCATCTCTGAATTTTTGAATAATCTGCTCTGTAACCATTAATATAATATTTACTGAAGTGTTTTTTACTCTTGAGTTAAACTATTTCAGCACTAAAAATGTGTGTGGTAAATTACGTCTTGGTTTTGTTGTGTTTGCATTGGCAGTAAAGATTATTTTTGTTTTTAAATTATAACTTGCAAGACAATTTAGTTCAGCAGTTAAGAACTGCTTGTACTTTATACTACAGCCACAGCACAGCTGACAAATGACCTTCACTTATCATCTGACCTGGGTGGCTAGACACAGCTACAGGCTTGGGCCGCTCAGCATGATATTAGGAGACGACACTTGAATGGTCTTATAAAATATTTCCTACTGTATCTAAACTCAACTGTATGGTATTTTTATTGCCACATTTTATGTATATTTACACCACAACATAGACCTAAAAATGTAAAAATAATAGCAGCTTTCTTTTTTGAGGACACCAGTTTATAATTATCCTTTCCGTAAGGCGGACAAATCGCAACCCGAACAATCATTTACTTAATTTAGTCCGAGCTATCAAAAGTTTACTGTACAATGTAACAGTAGAGATATTTTGTAATTCTGAGGTCACAATTTCCTCTGCTTTTGCTCTTGTGTGGGATACCAACATGCAATTTTATTGATGATATAGCTGTTGATGGTTCCTCTTAGTAAATAAAATTCTGTTTAGTATTAACCATTGAAGTCTGTCCAAAATAACAGACAACTCTAAATTTTTCTAGAAAAGTGCTTCACGAGGAATTTATTTTGATTTTTGCTATGATTTTAATCATTGCCTTCCTTTTTTTAATTTGCATATAGCTTAAGTCTCCAATAACATAGTAAATATACGTATGATTCCTTAGCCATTTGGGTCAGCTTGTATGGTGCATTTGTGCATGGCTATTGTACCTCTCGTTCCCAAGATGACAGATTTGTATGCTGTTATGAACATATAATATTGCAGAAAACATGGTGTGAGAATTGGTAAAATGTACAAAAGAATGATTTTCCTATTATTGATATGAGAAATAAGTAGATTGATGATGCAATTTTTTACTACTATATGACACACAAAATGAGTTTCAGAAAACCTTTTGCTTTGTAGAAAAGAGTTTTCAGATTATTTTACATTATCTACACTGCTGGCCATTACAATTGCAACATAAAGAACGGAGCTGTCACAATCAGATTTATTGCACAGAATACCCATAATACAAAGGCACAGTAAACTCCCAATTAACCATGTTAATTGGGGCTAGAGAAAACACAAATAAGTGAATTTGTATTAATAAACCCAGATAATCAATTTTACATATTTTTGCTATTAATGGAACAGTGATATTGGCTCCAATAATCATGATAAAACACAGTACCTCTTATTTATTTCAAAGCAAACACTAATTACGCACTGTATGTGCAGGATTTAAAGTACACAATATGTTAACTGATATTTATGTTGCACAAAGTGTAGTGAAGTTCATGTTGCAACGAGTATACACAGCCTTTCACCGGTGCCAGGCGAGCATGTTGGTCGTGCTACCCTGAGCAATAGATAAGCGGCCTGTAGTTGTGTGTGTGTCGCTTTCTCAACGTGCGTCACCCAGGCCAATCCTTTACATGACAGAGTTAGTTGAAAGTTTAGAATGCAATGCAGTAAAGACTAGACTATAACAGGACTTTAAATGAGGCAACCTGGCATTTAAACAATACAGTACAATCCCCATTTAAAAAATAACCCTTACAATACAAAAGCTTATTAAAATTTTACCAACTTACAAACACACACTAAAGTTTAAAATCTCTGAATTGTTTAGTTTTTGTTAATATTTAAACACTTGATATGAAAAAAAGTAAGAAAAGTATAACCATGCCTTTCTTGAAATGGCTTCAATTTTCTTTTGTTTGGCACCGGCATTGATGTTTTGGTTGACAAAACACCATGCTCAAATTGTTTTATTATTTATAACTTTTCCACAATAGTTTAAACTGTCCTTTTACGCTTTATTGATGTTGTAAAAACGTGTGAACAATGAACCAGGCTGGCGATGAATAAACTGGCAAGACGTGTTTCTGGGGGGTACTGAGGCCGTGTCCGAAACCAAAATGGCAAATTCATTATTTTGTAAAGTGTCATTTTGTAAGATTCACTTCAGAAGTTGTTGACAAGTCACTTGTTTAGCACTCGCGGTGACACATTTTTACATTAACAGTGAAAGATATTTTTATCTGAATTTAATGCTTAAAACAGACGTAATATTTCTATAATCATCACTGGAATGCTGTGCACACGTTAATAAATAATAAAATAATAAGTTATGCAATAACGACTCCAAAAAATTTTTTTGCGAAATATGTAAACAAAGCACAACAGTTACTTGCTTTTTAAAACATGCCTAGAGTATTTTATGAATAGTTATTTGTTTTATAAAACATTCTGCATATGTGTTCATTTTATATTTTTGCAAACATCTGCTGCTAGATAGAAAATATGAAATACCAAATTACCAAATACGTCACCATGTTTTAATACAAAATCAGGTCATGTCCTCATTTTGTCAACAAAATCTGCCATATCGGACACAGCCCAAGATGAGTCACAGTCGTACGCACTTCAATGGATGGAAATGGATGTCTCACACAGGGATAAACATTAGCTCATGCAACCAACTGATAGACATCATACAGTACCGTTGCTTGTTAATTGACACATTTTGCAGCATCGTCTTACCGCCGCACGGTTAAGCCGAATACTGGTTAAGCGAAGCACAAATAAGCGGGAGTGTACTGTACATGATTATTCTTGCAGCTCATTTAGGCATATATCATAGGAGGTAATGAGTACTTTGTGGCCCTACCATGAGCGGTAATAACTGGTGCTATACGATGCAGAATTGAGAAGAAGAGACTTTGGATTTCCATCTGGTGTATTTCCACCCAAACTGCTTTGATGTTTGCCCAAAATTCATCCATTGTGACAATGAATGTTCTGTGATCATTGACCACACATTTCTGATGGGCAAGATCTTAGGTGAACGAGCATGCCAAGGAAGCAGTGTAACATAATGGTAATTTATGAACTGTCAGACAATGTGTACTACATGCGGTCACACATTGTGTTGTTGGTACAGAGCCCCAGAGATAAGGGACAACAGGTTCTAACACCTCCGCAATGTAACTGCTGCCGGTTAGCATAACAACAATGTGGACTAGGCATAAGTGGGACTTGAATCCAGGTGCTGGGCCGTATGATGTTGCATAATGCAGGACTTGGCCAGGCATGCGCCACAGTGCTACCAGACATGGATGCGATCATGGTGCTGCAAGAAGAAGCAGGTTCTTCATCTAAGTTAATGGTATGGCATTCATCTCTCCAGGCCCTCTGTTGCATGCAACATTGCAATTGCAGGTGCCTGTGATGAGCAGTCAGTGGCAACTGTAGCAATTGGCGCCTGGACAAAATGCCATGATGCTGCAGATGATGATGAACTATGCGTGTGTACACAGATTGATGTACCACATTGCTGAAATCGCAGAGATTATGTTTGATGTTACTGTATTATCCATAATTCATAATCGCCATGCACACTACATATCTGTCCTTGCACTTATTGGTGCAATGGAGCTTTCGACTTCCTACACGTCACTCAGCCTATCACTTCTCAACCCAGTGATTCTATAACCTTTTCACCTTGGTTGCATTTCTTCTAATGTAAGAATAAATTTCAAGTTTGGATAATCCCGATCATAACCCACATTCCCGATTGGCCACGATTCTCCCACTGTCAAAGGTAGAAACCTGTTTGTATGGTTATTTTGTTCTTTGACACGGCATGCTCAATCCCTCTTCTGTCCACAAGAATGGAGGAGAAACACTACCTTACAGCTGCTTCCCGACCTGCATTTATGTTCCTCTTATCAGCATCACCATTGGAGCATGTTGTAATGGAAGTGTAGTGTCGTGGCAAAGCGTTTTAATAATACACACCATGTTTAAACAACGTGGGAGCAACGAGCAAGGTCTTAGAGCTGCCGTCTGGTCAAGATGGGGGCGCCGACGAGTATATCGATCGCCGTAGCCACAAAGATGATCAGCCTTTGACAACATTAAGGTGGCGATGTTCCATATAAACTTTGGGATTCCCTTTAAACTGTTTAGAGAAGTGTGGCTTAGATTCTATAAAACAGTAATAAAGTAAATACTAAAGTGTTAGCATCTAACTAATGATAACCAACTCAAGTCAAGCTCCCCCGAATCAATGTAACATAATGTAAAACGTAATGTAAATCATAATGTTACAGCTATTTGTTTAACAGGTTTTAATGAGATAGTTGCTTAATACAGTGTTCTTGCTCCAAGTTAACTTCCCCCACATAAATTGAACGGCCCCCATATGGGACCGTTACAGTGTGCTGCACCAGTTTGCTGATCAGCTAATCATGTCATCATGTCCTGCTCTATGCAATCCCTCAATGTGGGGGAGGGCCTACTTTATGTGCATCTCTTGTGTCCTTAGTGTTGCAATTTTAATAGCCAGCCTTGCATATGCTTTCTAGTTGAATCACACTCTGATTTGCAGTACTTCTGTAAATTTATTACTTCTTGTTAATTGGATAGTGATAATTTGTTTTCAATGTCATATTCATTTCTCATAGTTTTTTTATATTTTTGTATTTTAAACTTTAGTTGGGTAGTTATTCATGTTACTTTAAACAGTGGGTCTGTACGCATAATAATATTGTTGTTATTGTATTACTTAAAATACTTTCTTTGCTGTTTTAAATATAGATGTATATCTATGTATTAAACTGTGTGTGTTGAATTTTAAATTTCAGGTGCAGTTGGAATAATGCTAGGATATTGTTATAAATGGAGCTGCATTGCATTTATTATTCCATACTGGTACATATTTCTCTTGGATAAGTGTGCATGGAATAACCACAGTTATTTGTATGGAGTTACTGCAATTCTGTTGCTGGGAACTGGTGCAAACTATTATTGGTAAGATAATTTTGTTTGGCATATGACATTGTAACACAGACTTTTTTCGGTTTTGGAGATTTCTTGTATTTAATGTTTTCACCATTAGTCTACTGAAAAGTAAATTACAATTAGTTTGAACTGTTTCACATTCTAATATGAAATTTTATGATGATATTGGCAAGATTGATTGAAGGGGCGAGGACAGTAGTGAAATAAAAGCTTTCATCTGGGGTTCAGCGATGTATTTCAATTATCTTACAAGACATGTTCAGAATTTGAAGGCTGAAACATTAATTTTGTTGAATTATCAGCAATCTGAAATAAACTGGACAGGACATGTCTAGAGTATAAACATGTAATGTGCCAAGTAATTTAATAATTCTGTTTTAACACACATTATTTATTACATATAATTTTTCTGTTTCAAAATAATTTATGCTGTCAGTTTGGTTAGTATATTTAAACATTAAAGATTTTATACTTTAAATAATAAAATGTTAATAATATTGCTCAAGTGTATAATGTATGTTTCTGTTAGAAAGATTGTCTATTTTTTATGTCAAGTCTTTTGAATAAAGTTTGTATTGTATATATATCTCCATCTACCTATCTATCTCTATGTATATCTCTATATATATTTATCTATCTATATCTCTCTATCGCTCCCTCTATATCTATATATTTCTCTATCCATAATATCTCTGTCTATCTATATCTCTATCTATCTCCCCCCTCTTTCTATATATCACACTCTCCCTATATATTTCTCTCTCCCACCCTTCCTCTCCTTCTTTTCCTCTCTCTCCCTCCCTCTCTCTATCTCTCTCTCTTTATCCCTCTCTATATCTCTATCGCTGTATCTATCTATCTCTATATATTTATCTCTCTATCTCTATCTATTTATCTCTCCATCTCTTTCTATCTATCTCTCTATCTCCACCTATATATATATATATATATATATTGATGCAGTCGGGTGAGACACAAGACGTACTGTGACACATTTGGGCGTGAGCGGTGCTTCCCAATCACCGCACTATTGATACTCGGGGATGCTGTGAGTTCTGTGTGTGTGTCTCACCCATGTGTTCTTACAAACACATAGGCAATACTAAACTTTTACTAAACATATTTATCACTTGAAAAACACATGTAGCTAGGACACTGTCGCTACAAATGAAAGAGGTAAGTTTACTGTGAGACTTGTTTTTATTGGTACTGTGCGTACAAATCAACGTGCCATGAAATTAACGATACACTCTGTCGTGTCTTGCTAACTCCACTTGGGTACTCCCCAGTCCGCAATTAATTTAGTGCACGCCTAGATGGATGTTCTCACTGCAGTGTATGGAAACATAATCTTCACAAGGGAAGAGCGTCGACAGCTGTTAGGGTGGACTGACGATTTTTCCCTGAAGATACGACACCGTGAATTACAAAATGAAACCCTGATGATACATTAACACGTGTGATTACTCGGCATCACTAACTCAAACTCATCGGGGCTCGCCCTCCAGCACGTGGGTAGTGTGGCGACGCTCTATACACAGAGCCGGCTAGGAATAATTGCACCGTACACACTCTTCAAAATTACATAAACACTCCAAAGATACATGAAACAAGATGGGACACGAGATGAGTATTCACAATAAACACACACATGTGTGAAAACAATTTTAGACGGTGTGGTTGCCGCTGGATGAAGTTCGTAGCAGACC
This sequence comes from Dryococelus australis, assembly GCA_029891345.1. Lineage (NCBI taxonomy): Eukaryota > Metazoa > Arthropoda > Insecta > Phasmatodea > Phasmatidae > Dryococelus > Dryococelus australis. The sequence goes on from CM057009.1 coordinate 322,496,701, forward strand.
ACGTGGTGCAGATGGAATAGCAATATTTATTTGTGGAAACGGAAAATTAAATTCACATGAAATATTATTCTGATAGAGAAAATTATTCTCTTTACGATTTATGTGATTACAGGTTTGTAACATGTCTGATGGCGGTAAAATCAAACATGAACATGACAGCGTGGTTAAGTACAAAAATCATCAATGTACGTAAAATTACACGGAACCCTGACAAAAATTTAACATAGAACCCTGAATAAAATATTGCACATACAGTGTTACATAAATAAACTTTCAAAACACAACGATACAAATACTTGGTGTCAGTCAGCCATGTGGTTATACGTGAGGTTGCCGTAAAATAGTCAAATCTCAAAAATTCCCCCAAATATATACATAAAAACAAAGCTCTTAAAATTGCGTGTAGCAATTATGCAGAAGTTACACTGAATAGCCATAAACATAGACAGATGGCATCTGATTCAAAATGTGCGGGTCGTGTGACCTCTCCGACATCTTTCTCCTCCTTCTCCTTGATTAAGTTAAAAATGGCACAAGGGCGTAAGAATTAGTAAAGCAGAAGCATAATGCTGGGGAAAATGTCTGGCAAAAACGTACGTAAGCAAAGATTAACCGGTAAACTACATTGACTATGGAAACCTAAATCAGTGAACAAAAGTTGTAGTGCGTACGTGACAGTGTCTTACCTCGCCAGCTCTCCTCGACAGACTGTCCAGAGGTAAGCGTCACATGGACCTATCATGGCCGCCTACGGGGTTTACATAAGCGGAAGTGCTATGCACGCCGAGTTAAATAATTTATTATAGAAATAAAATGGCTTAAATTAAATATTGTTTTACATTTTTATAATTTTCCTTTGAATTCTTCATATGATTTCAGTCTCTCTTTATGATGGCGTTCATGCCAGAATATTAGTGTTCTTAATCTCGGTGCAGTAGGTACTTTGAATTTCATAACCAAACGATTTTAAAATAGCAACAAACACTTTAAAACATTTTAAGACATATCAAACACTGCAAATACAAATATAAAACACACTTTACACTGAAAACAATATTTATGTGAAAGTTCAATATTATTGGCCTCTTTGTGCATGCGCAGGACACGTGACACGTGCGTGATGAGCACTGGCATGGGCTCTAGCGCCGCTGGCAGTTAGCCGGCGTCAATATATATATATATATATATATATATATATTATATATATATATATATATATATATATATATAAACTATTTTTGCTTCTTCAACTTAGATAGGAATATTGTGATACTAAAGTACATACCTGTGGATATGATATCTATTTTTAAGATGAACAGCTTACCTCTTCAGTTACTTTTACTCTGTCTCTACATTTCACATGCACAAACATGTCTGCAGCACTCTGGCTGCACCCTCATCTGTTATCCCACTTTACATGCACAAACATGGCTGCACCCTCACCTGATATCCCACTCTGAATCTCTGCTCCTCTTGAATGTTTGTTTTGCCAGAATAAGCCACTCACTCAGCAGTGTTCAAATTGTTGAATAATTGAAATAGCACGCAATTGTGGACTTACGAGGAAGTCACAATTAGACTTTTTTTCCCCACTAGATTGTAGATTTGTCCCACTGTGCAGTGGAGTGATTATTAATACATTGCATTTTTATATTAGCATGCCCACAACATGAATTCTAGTTTTGATGGTTTGATGAATACAGTCTTTGGCATGGGTAATTTATATTCTATTGTTTCTTTGTTATTGTTCTGCTTCCATTTATAAATTGTTGAGTGTGACTGTGTTTTCTACCACATTTTATATTACATCGATTTATATGTAAATGAAATGGTTATTAGGTGTGTATACTATATTGTAACACCACCAACAAACTCTGCCTGCATATTCCTTATGAAAAAAATATTTCAAGAAACTGTATTCAACCGATGGTCAAAAAATGCTTCCGAAAGGGGATAAGCACCCTTGAAGGTGTAATTACGATTAATGTTTGTTATAAATATTAAAGGAAGTACACTGACTGAAAAGAATATTGCACGACTCTGTGAGAGTATGCCATTTGAGTCACAAATGTAATGTTGAGGTAATATAGCTGGATGACATCAGCAATATCGAGCAATAGAAGGTAAGTAGTTAATGTACTTGGCACCACCCTTGGCCATCCACAAAAACAATTGTAATGTAGAGGTAATATAGCTTGATGACATCAGCAATATCGAGCAATAGAAGGTAAGTAGTTAATGTACTTGGCACCACCCTTGGCCATCCACAGAAACAATTGTAATGTAGAGGTAATATAGCTTGATGACATCAGCAATGTCGAGCAATAGAAGGTAAGTAGTTAATGTACTTGGCACCACCCTTGGCCATCCACAAAACAATTGTAATGTAGAGGTAATATAGCTTGATGACATCAGCATGTCGAGCAATAGAAGGTAAGTAGTTAATGTACTTGGCACCACCCTTATCCATCCACAAAACAATTGTAATGTAGAGGTAATATAGCTTGATGACATCAGCATTGTGAGCAATAGAAGGTAAGTAGTTAATGTACTTGGCACCACCTTGGCCATCCACAGAAACAATTGTAATGTAAGGTAATATAGCTTGATGACATCAGCATTGTCGAGCAATAGAAGGTAAGTAGTTAATGTACTTGGCACCACCCTTGGCCATCCACAAAAACAATTGTAATGTAAGGTAATATAGCTTGATGACATCAGCAATGTTGAGCAATAGAAGGTAAGTAGTTAATGTACTTGGCACCACCCTTGGCCATCCACAAAACAATTGTAATGTAGAGGTAATATAGCTTGATGACATCAGCATTGTCGAGCAATAGAAGGTAAGTAGTTAATGTACTTGGCACCACCCTTGGCCATCCACAGAAACAATTGTAATGTAGAGGTAATATAGCTTGATGACATCAGCAATGTCGAGCAATAGAAGGTAAGTAGTTAATGTACTTGGCACCACCCTTACCATCCACAAAAAACAATTGTAATGTAGAGGTAATATAGCTTGATGACATCAGCATTGTCGAGCAATAGAAGGTAAGTAGTTAATGTTCTTGGCACCACCCTTGGCCATCCACAAAACAATTGTAATGTAGAGGTAATATAGCTTGATGACATCAGCAATGTTGAGCAATAGAAGGTAAGTAGTTAATGTACTTGGCACCACCCTTGGCCATCCACAAAACAATTGTAATTGTAGAGGTAATATAGCTTGATGACATCAGCATGTTCGAGCAATAGAAGGTAAGTAGTTAATGTACTTGGCACCACCCTTGGCCATCCACAGAAAACAATTGTTATGTAGGGTAATATAGCTTGATGACATCAGCATGTCGAGCAATAGAAGGTTAGTAGTTAATGTACTTGGCACCACCCTTATCATCCACAAAACAATGTAATGTAGAGGTAATATAGCTTGGATGACATCAGCATGTCGAGCAATAGAAGGTAAGTAGTTAATGTACTTGCACCACCTTATCCACAAAACAATGTAATGTAGAGGTAATATAGCTGATGACATCAGCATTGTCGAGCAATAGAAGGTAAGTAGTTAATGTACTTGGCACCACCCTTGGCCATCCACAAAAACAATTGTAATGTAGAGGTAATATAGCTTGATGACATCAGCAATGTGAGCAATAGAAGGTAAGTAGTTAATGTACTTGGCACCACCCTTGCCATCCACAGAAACAATTGTAATGTAGAGGTAATATAGCTTGATGACATCAGCATTGTCGAGCAATAGAAGGTAAGTAGTTAATGTACTTGGCACCACCTTGGCCATCCACAGAAACAATTGTAATGTAGAGGTAATATAGCTTGATGACTCAGCATTGTCGAGCAATAGAAGGTAAGTAGTTAATGTACTTGGCACCACCCTTGCCATCCACAAAAACAATTGTAATGTAGAGGTAATATAGCTTGATGACATCAGCATTGTCGAGCAATAGAAGGTAAGTAGTTAATGTACTTGGCACCACCCTTGGCCATCCACAAAAACAATTGTAATGTAGAGGTAATATAGTGTGACATCAGCATGTGAGCAATAGAAGGTAAGTAGTTAATGTACTTGGCACACCCTTGGCCATCCACAAAACAATTGTAATGTAAGGTAATATAGCTTGATGACATCAGCATGTCGAGCAATAGAAGGTAAGTAGTTATGTACTTGGCACCACCCTTGCCCATCCACAGAACAATTGTAATGTAAGGTAATATAGCTTGATGACATCAGCATTGTCGAGCAATAGAAGGTAAGTAGTTAATGTACTTGGCACCACCTTGGCATCCACAAAAACAATTGTAATGTAGAGGTAATATAGCTTGATGACATCAGCATTGTGAGCAATAGAAGGTAAGTATTAATGTATTGGCACCACCTTCCATCCACAAAACAATTGTAATGTAGTGGTATATTAGCTTATGACATCAGCATGTTGAGCAATAAGGTAGTGTAATGTATTGGCACCACCTTGGCATCCACAAAACAATGAATGTAAGGTATATAGTTGATGACATCACATTGCACATAGAAGGTAAGTAGTTAATGTACTTGGCACACCCTTGGCCTCACAAAACAATGTATGTAGAGGTAATATAGCTTGATGACATCAGCATTGTGAGCAATAGAAGGTAAGTATTAATGTTTGCACACCTTGGCCATCCCAGAAACAATTGTAATGTGAGGTAATATAGCTGATGACATCAGCATTCGAGCAATAGAAGGTAAGTAGTTAATGTACTTGGCACCACCCTTGGCCATCCACAAAAACAATTGTAATGTAGAGGTAATATAGCTTGATGACATCAGCAATTGAGCAATAGAAGGTAAGTAGTTAATGTACTTGGCACCACCCTTGGCCATCCACAAAACAATTGTAATGTAGAGGTAATATAGCTTGATGACATCGCATTGTCGAGCAATAGAAGGTAAGTAGTTAATGTACTTGGCACCACCCTTGGCCATCCACAAAACAATTGTAATGTAGAGGTAATATAGCTTGATGACATCAGCATATCGAGCAATAGAAGGTAAGTAGTTAATGTACTTGGCACCACCTTCCATCCACAAAACAATTGTAATGTAGAGGTAATATAGCTTGATGACATCAGCATGTGAGCAATAGAAGGTAAGTAGTTAATGTACTTGGCACCACCTTGGCCATCCACAAAACAATTGTAATGTAAGGTAATATAGCTTGATGACATCAGCATTGTGAGCAATAGAAGGTAAGTAGTTAATGTACTTGGCACCACCTTGGCCATCCACAGAAACAATTGTAATGTAGAGGTAATATAGCTTGATGACATCAGCAATTCGAGCAATAGAAGGTAAGTAGTTAATGTACTTGGCACCACCTTGGCCATCCACAGAAACATTGTAATGTAAGGTAATATAGCTTGATGAATCAGCATTGTCGAGCAATAGAAGGTAAGTAGTTAATGTACTTGGCACCACCCTTGGCCATCCACAAAACAATTGTAATGTAAGGTAATATAGCTTGATGACATCAGCAATGTTGAGCAATAGAAGGTAAGTAGTTAATGTACTTGGCACCACCCTTGCCATCCACAAAACAATTGTAATGTAGAGGTAATATAGCTTGATGACATCAGCAATGTGAGCATAGAAGGTAAGTAGTTAATGTACTTGGCACCACCCTTGGCCATCCACAAAAACAATTGTAATGTAAGGTAATATAGCTTGATGACATCAGCATTGTCGAGCAATAGAAGGTAAGTAGTTAATGTCTTGGCACCACCCTTGGCCATCCACAAAAACAATTGTAATGTAGAGGTAATATAGCTTGATGACATCAGCAATGTGAGCAATAGAAGGTAAGTAGTTAATGTCTTGGCACCACCCTTGGCCATCCACAAAACAATTGTAATGTAGAGGTAATATAGCTTGATGACATCAGCATGTCGAGCAATAGAAGGTAAGTAGTTAATGTCTTGGCACCACCCTTGCCATCCACAAAACAATTGTAATGTAAGGTAATATAGCTTGATGACATCAGCAATGTGAGCAATAGAAGGTAAGTAGTTAATGTACTTGGCACCACCCTTGGCCATCCACAAAACAATTGTAATGTAAGGTAATATAGCTTGATGACATCAGCATTGTCGAGCAATAGAAGGTAAGTAGTTAATGTACTTGGCACCACCCTTGCCATCCACAAAACAATTGTAATGTAGAGGTAATATAGCTGATGACATCAGCATTTCGAGCAATAGAAGGTAAGTAGTTAATGTACTTGGCACCACCTTGGCCATCCACAAAAACAATGTAATGTAGAGGTAATATAGCTGATGACATCAGCATTGTCGAGCAATAGAAGGTAAGTAGTTAATGTACTTGGCACCACCCTTGGCCATCCACAAAAACAATTGTAATGTAGAGGTAATATAGCTTGATGACATCAGCATTGTCGAGCAATAGAAGGTAAGTAGTTAATGTTCTTGGCACCACCCTTGGCCATCCACAAAAACAATTGTAATGTAGAGGTAATATAGCTGATGACATCAGCATGTCGAGCAATAGAAGGTAAGTAGTTAATGTTCTTGGCACCACCCTTGGCCATCCACAAAAACAATTGTAATGTAGAGGTAATATAGCTTGATGACATCAGCATTGTCGAGCAATAGAAGGTAAGTAGTTAATGTTCTTGGCACCACCCTTGGCCATCCACAAAACAATTGTAATGTAGAGGTAATATAGCTTGATGACATCAGCATTGTCGAGCAATAGAAGGTAAGTAGTTAATGTACTTGGCACCACCCTTGGCCATCCACAGAAACAATTGTAATGTAGAGGTAATATAGCTTGATGACATCAGCATTGTCGAGCAATAGAAGGTAAGTAGTTAATGTACTTGGCACCACCCTTGGCCATCCACAAAAACAATTGTAATGTAGAGGTAATATAGCTTGATGACATCAGCATTGTCGAGCAATAGAAGGTAAGTAGTTAATGTACTTGGCACCACCCTTGCCATCCACAAAAACAATTGTAATGTAGAGGTAATATAGCTTGGATGACATCAGCATTGTCGAGCAATAGAAGGTAAGTAGTTAATGTACTTGGCACCACCTTGGCCATCCACAAAAACAATTGTAATGTAGAGGTAATATAGCTGGATGACATCAGCATTGTCGAGCAATAGAAGGTAAGTAGTTAATGTACTTGGCACCACCCTTGGCCATCCACAAAAACAATTGTAATGTAGAGGTAATATAGCTTGATGACATCAGCATTGTGAGCAATAGAAGGTAAGTAGTTAATGTACTTGGCACCACCCTTGGCCATCCACAGAAACAATTGTAATGTAGAGGTAATATAGCTTGATGACATCAGCATTGTCGAGCAATAGAAGGTAAGTAGTTAATGTACTTGGCACCACCCTTGGCCATCCACAAAAACAATTGTAATGTAGAGGTAATATAGCTTGATGACATCAGCAATGTCGAGCAATAGAAGGTAAGTAGTTAATGTACTTGGCACCACCCTTGGCCATCCACAAAACAATTGTAATGTAGAGGTAATATAGCTTGATGACATCAGCATTGTCGAGCAATAGAAGGTAAGTAGTTAATGTACTTGGCACCACCCTTGGCCATCCACAAAAACAATTGTAATGTAGAGGTAATATAGCTGATGACATCAGCAATTTTCGAGCAATAGAAGGTAAGTAGTTAATGTACTTGGCACCACCCTTGGCCATCCACAAAAACAATTGTAATGTAGAGGTAATATAGCTTGATGACATCAGCATTGTCGAGCAATAGAAGGTAAGTAGTTAATGTCTTGGCACCACCCTTGGCCATCCACAGAAACAATTGTAATGTAGAGGTAATATAGCTTGATGACATCAGCAATGTTGAGCAATAGAAGGTAAGTAGTTAATGTACTTGGCACCACCCTTGGCCATCCACAAAAACAATTGTAATGTAGAGGTAATATAGCTTGATGACATACAGCATTGTCGAGCAATAGAAGGTAAGTAGTTAATGTTCTTGGCACCACCCTTGGCCATCCACAGAAACAATTGTAATGTAGAGGTAATATAGCTTGATGACATCAGCATTGTCGAGCAATAGAAGGTAAGTAGTTAATGTACTTGGCACCACCCTTGGCCATCCACAAAACAATTGTAATGTAGAGGTAATATAGCTTGATGACATCAGCATTGTCGAGCAATAGAAGGTAAGTAGTTAATGTACTTGGCACCACCCTTGGCCATCCACAAAAACAATTGTAATGTAGAGGTAATATAGCTTGATGACATCAGCATTGTCGAGCAATAGAAGGTAAGTAGTTAATGTTCTTGGCACCACCCTTGGCCATCCACAAAAACAATTGTAATGTAGAGGTAATATAGCTTGATGACATCAGCATTGTCGAGCAATAGAAGGTAAGTAGTTAATGTACTTGGCACCACCCTTGGCCATCCACAAAAACAATTGTAATGTAGAGGTAATATAGCTTGATGACATCAGCAATGTTGAGCAATAGAAGGTAAGTAGTTAATGTACTTGGCACCACCCTTGGCCATCCACAGAAACAATTGTAATGTAGAGGTAATATAGCTTGATGACATCAGCATTGTCGAGCAATAGAAGGTAAGTAGTTAATGTCTTGGCACCACCCTTGGCCATCCACAAAAACAATTGTAATGTAGAGGTAATATAGCTTGATGACATCAGCAATAGTCGAGCAATAGAAGGTAAGTAGTTAATGTTCTTGGCACCACCCTTGGCCACCACAAAACAATTGTAATGTAGAGGTAATATAGCTTGATGACATCAGCATTGTCGAGCAATAGAAGGTAAGTAGTTAATGTTACTTGGCACCACCCTTGGCCATCCACAGAAACAATTGTAATGTAGAGGTAATATAGCTTGATGACATCAGCATTGTCGAGCAATAGAAGGTAAGTAGTTAATGTACTTGGCACCACCCTTGGCCATCCACAAAACAATTGTAATGTAGAGGTAATATAGCTTGATGACATCAGCATTGTCGAGCAATAGAAGGTAAGTAGTTAATGTACTTGGCACCACCCTTGGCCATCCACAGAAACAATTGTAATGTAGAGGTAATATAGCTTGATGACATCAGCAATGTTGAGCAATAGAAGGTAAGTAGTTAATGTACTTGGCACCACCCTTAGCCATCCACAAAAACAATTGTAATGTAGAGGTAATATAGCTGGATGACATCAGCATTGTCGAGCAATAGAAGGTAAGTAGTTAATGTACTTGGCACCACTCCTTGGCCATCCACAAAAACAATTGTAATGTAGAGGTAATATAGCTGGTATGACATCAGCAATGTTGAGCAATAGAAGGTAAGTAGTTAATGTACTTTACACCACCCTTGGCCATCCACAAAAACAATTGTAATGTAGAGGTAATATAGCTTGATTACATCAGCAATGTTGAGCAATAGAAGGTAAGTAGTTAATGTACTTGGCACCACCCTTGGCCATCCACAGAAACAATTGTAATGTAGAGGTAATATAGCTTGATGACATCAGCATTGTCGAGCAATAGAAGGTAAGTAGTTAATGTACTTGGCACCACCCTTATCCATCCACAAAAACAATTGTAATGTAGAGGTAATATAGCTGGATGACATCAGCATTGTCGAGCAATAGAAGGTAAGTAGTTAATGTACTTGGCACCACTCTTGGCCATCCACAAAAACAATTGTAATGTAGAGGTAATATAGCTGGATGACATCAGCATTGTCGAGCAATAGAAGGTAAGTATTTAATGTACTTGGCACCACTCTTGGCCATCCACAAAAACAATTGTAATGTAGAGGTAATATAGCTTGATGACATCAGCATTGTCGAGCAATAGAAGGTAAGTAGTTAATGTACTTGGCACCACCCTTGGCCATCCACAAAAACAATTGTAATGTAGAAGTAATATAGCTTGATGACATCAGCATTGTCGAGCAATAGAAGGTAAGTAGTTAATGTACTTGGCACCACCCTTGGCCATCCACAAAAACAATTGTAATGTAGAGGTAATATAGCTGGATGACATCAGCAATGTTGAGCAATAGAAGGTAAGTAGTTAATGTACTTGGCACCACCCTTGGCCATCCACAAAAACAATTGTAATGTAGAGGTAATATAGCTTGATGACATCAGCATTGTCGAGCAATAGAAGGTAAGTAGTTAATGTTCTTGGCACCACCCTTGGCCACCCACAAAAACAATTGTAATGTAGAGGTAATATAGCTTGATGACATCAGCAATATCGAGCAATAGAAGGTAAGTAGTTAATGTTCTTGGCACCACCTTGGCGAACCACAAAAACAATTGTAATGTAGAGGTAATATAGCTTGATGACATCAGCATTGTCGAGCAATAGAAGGTAAGTAGTTAATGTTCTTGGCACCACCCTTGGCCATCCACAGAAACAATTGTAATGTAGAGGTAATATAGCTTGATGACATCAGCATTGTCGAGCAATAGAAGGTAAGTAGTTAATGTACTTGGCACCACCCTTGGCCATCCACAGAAACAATTGTAATGTAGAGGTAATATAGCTTGATGACATCAGCATTGTCGAGCAATAGAAGGTAAGTAGTTAATGTACTTGGCACCACCCTTGGCCATCCACAAAAACAATTGTAATGTAGAGGTAATATAGCTAGATTACATCAGCAATGTTGAGCAATAGAAGGTAAGTAGTTAATGTACTTGGCACCACCCTTGGCCATCCACAAAAACAATTGTAATGTAGAGGTAATATAGCTTGATGACATCAGCAATGTTGAGCAATAGAATTAAGTAGTTAATGTACTTGGCACCACCCTTGGCCATCCACAGAAACAATTGTAATGTAGAGGTAATATAGCTTGATGACATCAGCATTGTCGAGCAATAGAAGGTAAGTAGTTAATGTTCTTGGCACCACGCTTGGCGAACAACAAAAACAATTGTAATGTAGAGGTAATATAGCTTGATGACATCAGCATTGTCGAGCAATAGAAGGTAAGTAGTTAATGTACTTGGCACCACCCTTGGCCATCCACAGAAACAATTGTAATGTAGAGGTAATATAGCTTGATGACATCAGCATTGTCGAGCAATAGAAGGTAAGTAGTTAATGTACTTGGCACCACCCTTGGCCATCCACAGAAACAATTGTAATGTAGAGGTAATATAGCTTGATGACATCAGCAATATCGAGCAATAGAAGGTAAGTAGTTAATGTTCTTGGCACCACGCTTGGCGAACCACAGAAACAGTTGTAATGTAGAGGTAATATAGCTTGATTACATCAGCAATGTTGAGCAATAGAAGGTAAGTAGTTAATGTACTTGGCACCACCCTTGGCCATCCACAAAAACAAGTCAACATGCGTACATCCATGAGCTATAGAGTACCAAACCTGTTGCAACGCATGTATTGTTGTAAATTGTAGGAGGTTAGTAGCTGGACATACTGTAACGTGGGAGTTGGGCAGAGGAGAAAATAGTTTAGTAAACCTTTAAATAAAAAAATAAAACCGTACAGAGAATCCAACACTTGTAGTAAAACAGCTACAGGTCCTAATACCTTGATACTACCCCACTTGATAAAAAGTGGAAAAAAGAATTGCGCGGGGCCGGGGGGGGGGGGGGGGGGTGGTTGTTTCCACTCGGGGGAATAAAAAGATAGATTAAGTTTAGTTTAAAGAAAGAACTGAATGATCAATCACCTCCACCACTAGGCTGTTGATAATAAAAACCAAATACGAACAATAAGGGGGTCACCTGGAAGCCCTTACCTTAGAAATTGTGTACAATCACCTATAAGTCGTCCACTCACAGAGCCTCTGAAAAAGTCTTCTCAGCTGGAAGTTGAATCATATCTAAGCATGTAATAAGAGGGGTTCCATGCTAAAGTTGCAAGAAAATTTAAAAACAAAATTGTATTGTGTTAATATGACATCCATGTCTAAACATTCATAATATATCATCCATGAAGGCTGGAAAAAATGGCAGGTAGGGATAGATGGCAACTAACAGTGCTATATCAATATGTTGATAGGTTTCTAGATGTATGAAAGACCAAATTGGTCATATGAAAGTTGATTTATGTCGTGTTAAAGATTGAGTTGTACGAATCTTGAATGTGTGAAAGTTGAGGACTGCCTGTATAGCCATTTGTGATCCTAGTCTCTGTGTTGTTTATTTGGGCGTTTCGTACCTTCAAGATCTGGCCTACTCCAGAAACCATTTGGTTAATTTCATGAACTGCGTAACTGTACAATCTGAACTCTTTTCTTAATATCTTACTTTGACGTGTGCTTGTGAAGAGACCGCCACGTGGCTGTCGACCTGCTACTGCCCTGAGAATAAGAGTCCACAAGCTCACCCGTGAATAGATGTGCTGGTGCCCTTCGGACATTAAGAACTCATTTAATAATTTTATGTTAATTTTCTAGCCATGAACCAGTTTCTTTCAAATTTGACGTACTCCGCCCCTCACCAGCAACCAAGCCAAGTTATGTAGATAATCATTTGCATGCTCGCTAGCCATAGTGCAATAATTTCAATTAACTGTACTGTGTTCTTCATGCAAAACTACAGAAATTCCAGTAACTTTTCACATATTATTATCCTTTGCATGATTTGTAATTGATAGTTAGTTTGAAAATTGAAGTAATTTTTCTGTTTGATCATCAGAACATTAATTTTCTTTGAAAAGCTTCATGAAATTTAATTTTAATTAAGTCTTGATTTTAATACTATTGCAAATTGTTTTCTTGTTTGTTTCAGACATTAATAAAACACATCTTATATTCAGTAATGTTTATTATCTGTGTAGCATTGATGTAGTTGTAGAATTTCAGATAATAATTATTTAATTTCAGCAAGTGTTGTTTTTGAAATATTTTCTCTTCCGATTAGTTTTGGTGTGCAAGTGTTGTAAATAAACTGCTTAAATGAGCTAATGCAAAGAGAATGTAAGGCGTAGCCAGACAAAGTTTTATTCAAATATTACACTTTTTCTCTGCCATGGCTTAAAACATACATGACACAAATAAAATTTTAACACCTATATAACACTCTGTTTTAGAGTGGTGCATCAATAGGTGGACCATAAAGGAATATTTATATGGTAAGATCTGAAGTGTGACAAGTTAGTTTCCTAAGCGAGAGCCATACATTTTCACTAGTCACTTCACAACTTGTGTGATGCTGATTATGACATAATAGCAGACAATGATTTTATCAGAATGAGCATGCCCAGAACACCTACATACACAGATGCAATGATCTTGCTCATGATGAGAACACAATAAACAGTGAAACTGTTATTCGCAATATTGTTTCTGATAACATAATGAATAATGTGATGGAAAGTGAAAATGTTACATTAGTACCAAGTACTGGTACTCCAGTGTCTCTAGATGTTGTTTTGTATTATTAACAAAACAAATTTCAGGCCATGAATCAGAGATTGGATTCTTAAAATTAAAAATTTTGAAAATAAATTTGAATCGGTAAGTCGAAGATAGCAAAATTTCACTCACAAATAGATTTGTGGCCAAGGATCAGAGATTAAATTCACAAACCACAAATATTTCTGAACTTACAACCTAACTCAAACTAAAATCCGTGCCGTTCCGTGGATGGGAATACTGAACCTCCCACACTCCAGACCAACAGCACACCAACCGACTGCGCCACGGGAGGTTGGCATATTTTCAGGAAAACTTCCCTCAGTTCAACATTTCCCTTATGCATGAAAATTTGTCACCATGTATCAGCTGAATAATCAACCCTACAGCCCCCATGCTACATTTTCTGGTTAAGCAATAGCCAGAAGGTATACCTACATTTTGGGTTGCTGTTTTCAAAATCCAGTGATATATTTGAGGAAGTTATAAGAGTACTCAAAATTATTCGGTTTAACTAAGAAAGAGTTACTCCTCTGTCGGGAAATTGCCTAAAGTCTACTGAATTTTTTTGGTGGGAATTAGAAAAGAACCAGGTACACATTTTAAAACAATGTAAACATATATATTTGGATCAATACTGAAGTGCTTCTATCGAAGGATACAAAAGGGCAAGGGTTCACCTGGCAAAATAAGTTCCGAAAAGGAGAAAACCTTATAACAACACATTAGTGAGATATTTGAGAGAACGAGACACCTCAATGCTCTTATGGAGGATGAAGAGTTTGCCAATGTGATTGTCTCCCAATTGCCAACTTGATTGTCTCCCAATTGCCAACGAGGTACTAGGATTGATGAGCTGATAAGGCCATTCACTAATTTTTCAGAATTTCACCACCAGATACTCAAAATCTATCAGATTGGCAGGCAAAAGGCAGCAGAGTATCATGATTTGACAGGCAAGTACAAACATATAAACCACTAATGTATCAAAATTTCTGACAACCACCTAATTCTGGGAATTCACCCAATAATTTTCATGCTAGCAATCCTATGGTGAATGTGTTGCAGTATGATGCAGAAGGGACATATAATTTTGACCAGTACACTGAGCACATGCAAAAGTAATAGTTCTACCACAAAACTGGTAACAAGCAAACGAAAGGTTGTTCTTTTGGCTATTGCAGGAAAACGAACAAGGGTTGGAAAATGAAGGAAGCTATTGACACTCTACCAAAGCCAAACACATGCGTATACACAGATGATCTGGCGTACTGTACTTGCTGCCTAACAACAATAAGACTAGCCAGAACAGATGGACTTCACCTTCTGCACTAGAGTGGAGTCCCTTCTCCACTCTGGTTAAGCCAGCACCAACCACAACAGTGGAAAAATATGATTTCACCCCCTCTCTACTAGTATTTCTCTTCCCACTAATAAAGAGTGGTTCCTACCTATGTCTCCTGTAGCATTTTCTATAAACGGCTGTAACAATTTAAATTCATGCCTGGCCGAAGGTTTTTTTACAGTGCCTATGTCGGTTTTCTGTTTCTCTTCTTAGGGCCGGATTCACCACGCAAGATAATGATAGTTTATCAAGATTAACTGAAAAATAATTTCAATTATCTGTATTTTATGTTTCACCATGCACATTAATATTTTTTTCTCTGAATATCTAAAAAAATGTTTTCTCTGAATATCTAGATAAAATATTAACCTGCAGATTTCGGTGGTTTGTCACTTTATCGGGATTAAACTGTAAAACACAAACAAATACTTAGGGAAGGTGACAAGAGGGCTAAGTTATTTCATTGAGAGTAAAGAGAAAATGTTTGACACTGTACAGTTTAATTTTTGAAGAGGAAAGTTAATACAAGGATTTTATTTTTTTTTTCGTCCGTAATGTTTACGTGAAAGAATAAATTATTTTGAACTTTATGATAAAGAGGTTAAGGTACACTTTCGCCTTATGTCAAACACACAATTGTCAGACTATATTGTTTTATTTTTTCCCTTTACGACTACTATTATGCATTAACATTAGGTATAAATGTAAAATAAACAAGTAACTTTTGTAGGCCTAATTCAAATCGAGAACGTGACACATAGCAGTAGTATTTACAATTGATAAGGTCTTTGAATATACTTAAAAAATAGATGATGTGAACTAAACCACAAGAGATAACACATTAGTTCCTTAGTTCTGTCTTTAATTTTAGGATCTGCAAAGTTAAGAGCCCTGTTTGAAGCGCCTCCTGTTTAGTACTTTTCTTGTTCCTGTTGTAACTTTAGTTGACGAATCTCTTTCATTGTCTCGTTTTATTCAATTGCAAACGTTTTTGCTAACTCAATTATTGTTCTATGCTGGGCACTTACTTCAGCTTTTTTGTTTGAGTGCATTGCTGGTCGTCATTTACTAGTCCAGGGAGATGTGGTCATACGATTTCTCACATGGCTGGCAGAGACTGTCCTCCCACCATCGGACTGAGTCGAGGCATAGTTATCTGATGCATTTGCAGGGTTACTCATCTGAGCTGTATTTATGACAACGGAGTCTTTACTGGAATGCCATTCCGCTGGCTTTATTGGTGGCAGTATACAGCGATCGTGGGTGGCTATTTGGAGGGCAGAACACACTGGACCCCTTAGCATAGACACGTTCGTCTACATATGTTTTTCGCATATGATTTTCTAGGTTATCCCACACTGCCTTCAAGTTGTCTGCTGTCCTGTAGTGATAATGAGATGTACAATTGAAACTGTTCTCAATTGTTTGACACTGTTTTGCTTAATTTTGTTGTGTCACAGAATCAGTTTGTTTATTTTCAATTATATTGAAATGTTCCGTAACTAACTCTAACAAAATATGTTTTTCAAGGGGTGAAAAATTTCTGCTTCACTGTTTCCTTACGACCAAATTACCTTCCCGACTTGCCATAATTTTCTCAAAATTATTTCTCAGTACAATTTCAAAGCAAAATCTCTAATGTTTACCAAGAGAAAATCATGATTAAGTCAGAATATCGACATAATTTTAACGAGCTATTCTTGATGGCGATTAAGCGTGGTGAAACACACTCAACATTATCAAGATTAAAATAGAAGTTAAACCTCTCATCTGGATAAAATGATCTCAATATTTAGAAGAGTTAATCTCCGTTGGTGAAACCGTCCCTTACTAATAGGTTAACTATAGGTACACTTAGGGAGGTAGTCATGGCCCCAAATGTGGCCATGGCTATGTAATCCCTCTGCCATGATGCATGCTCCCCTGTATGGTGTTGCGGGCTCCAGTGAGCCACACATGACGAGTCAAGGTTGTACAGGATATAGATTCCATTGCGGGCCCCCTGTTTAATCAACAAGTCTGGCTGACCTACTGAAGCCAGGCTATTAAAGAGCCGAGCTCGCACCCGCACTCCTCCCAGGCGTCCGAAAGCGTTTGATCAGTGCCAGAGCGGCATGAAGGAGAAGGCCACAATATCTGTAAGAGCTCCGGCTATCTATGTTCCACTCAGCTGTTACCATTGGTGATCGTAATTCCGGCCAGGCAGTAGGGCGGTATTCCCGATATCAAGGTCCCGTTCTAAAGGCGTAATAATCACGTGGCAAGGCTAGGGTCTTTGTATAACCATATTCTCTTATATTCTCGTAATTAACTTACCATTCCTTGTATAACTGTATTCCTTTACGTTCTTATAATTATCTTGTAATTTCGAGTAAGTAAAGTAAGTAATTGTGTGGAGTATCTTATTGTAGTATTGCGATAAAGCATTGTTCTGTTATAGCCAAAGTACTGTAATAAATGTGTTTAGTTGAATTTCCATCTTTGATTGAATAGCCAACATTATTAGCTACCCCCCAAGTGTGCCCCTACCGAACTATAGTTGTAGTGAGAACGAGGCAGGAAGACTGTGATCAGTGGGATATTAGCGGAAAGTATAGGTGTTAGGTAGGCAGGCAGGTCGTTACAATTGATTCCATCTCCTGTATGCGTAAGGGGCTCAGCTCTGAGGCACATTTAGCTCCCGTCCCTGCCTCGGGCATACAACTAACACTTAGAATTATGGTAGGTAAGGGAAAAAAATGGCTTCACCTTCTGCTAAAAGATTCTTTTAAAATATCAAAGCTGTTGGCAGTTACAGCCAATAGGTACTGTGCAACCTGGTTATGTAATACCAGTAGCTACATCCTCACAAAGCTACCAAAATAACCATAAATCTATGCAAAAGTGGCTCAATGGGCCTCCTGGTAATATGCCACAACCACAAGCAAATATACAGTATTTCCAGCTGGGTAATAACAGTGAAAGTACCCAGTGCTATTTCCAGTGGAACAAGCCATTGAACTCATTGGCACCACCATATTTACTACATGGCATAACCAATACATTCTCTGCTAATCCAGGTGAAAGTGCATCAGCATTCAGAGAAAGGTTTAACTAGTCAGCTCGTTTTTAAAAGACATTTTGCCAAGACTTGACATGCCTACCATGGAGGAAGACTTGGAGAAGATATGCCAAGAGATCAAAGTTTTAGGTAAAGAGATAGATGCTTCTATACCTCTGCAAACAACCAGAGTAGAAACAGCAGAAATTGAGCAAGAAGAATACATTTAAAATTAACACTTTGGTTTTATGCAGGACTAACCCGATTAGTTTGTTTTGGGAGAAAATCGCACACTAGTTGTTTTTGATATCTGAAGGCCCTTTTGAATCACTGGTATTGCCAGGAATAATTGTTATGAATTGTTGAAACTAGAAGGATAGCCAGTTGTAAAATGTAATATCACTCAGTTGAAGCCATATCAAGAACCCAGCTTGAAGATCTTAATCAACACCAGGCAACAGTTGAATAAAAAGGCCATTAACAACAGCCAAAGTGCGTGATGATGGCTTGTACTGGGATTATAAAAAGGCATCCAGATGTTCCAAGTGTTTTTAATGCTGTAGGTAAGTCCTGCAAAGTGACCAGTTATGAGCTTTAAATATATTTATATTTGGCCTAGTGTTATTGTTGTCTTGTCTTGTTTAGCATAATGTGTTATTTTAAGAGTACTATGTCATGTTATTTATTATAACTAAAATGAAGAGTAGTCCCATCACTGTATATATGCCAAGACTAATTTACTCGTGTAATTCCTCATAGGACCTACATGCTGCACCACTCCTGGTGTTATTCTGTTGCTAGAGCTAAGCTCCAATCATTGTTTTGCAGCCAAATTTGTTTGATGGTGGTTGAAGTTATTGGATTTCCAGGCATGAGGGGCTGTAAAGTTATAGACGGGCTGAATATGATATTATGCCACTGAATATGGGTAACTTAATTAACGTCAAACAACATTAGCATGTTACTAACCGTGTCTGCATATTGTTGTTGTGGTACTCGCCAGTTGATATTATATCCAATTTTTAATCTGGAAACAAATGGCTTGAATTTTATTTCACGCTAAATTTCCAGTAGATATCTTCTCATTGTTCTTCTCTGGTTGCTCCATTGTACACGCAACATGTCACCTCAATGCTATTTTTGAAATATAAGATGTCACAGCATCGTTACGATAAACTTCTAGGGATGATAGGTAATGTAATGAGGAACAACTTTTGTCACAGAACGGATGTCCGGATATGCTTCGTTTAGACACCAGGCGTCGTTCTTAAAATAGTTCCACCTGGGAGGTAGGCATTCGAGATATAGTATATGCTCGTGGATGGAACAAGGAGAGCAAAGTATTAAGGTAACAGAGATTTGTGAGAAATAATTAATTTCTAGATGGTTCATGGAACTGAAGGACTCAGGTGAAGAAGAGTTAAATTCAAGACTGGAAATTGAGAGGTGTTTGCCCGGGTGTGTGTGTGTACGTGCATGCGTGTGTGCGTGCGTGCATGTGTGTGTGTGTTTTTTTTTTTTTTTTTGGATACTTATTTTTGGGCTTGAATTATACTCGGGCGTGGGTGAGTAGTAAGTGTACGGTGTTCCTGGGACAAATATTTTCCTGATATTCTGCGCTATTTGGCAAAGAGGAAGAATTGGTGGTATTGGAAGATGATTGAATCATTTGTGTGGTGGGGTTTTCATAAATTTTGGGAATATTTTATGGTGTGGGTGTGTGTGTGAAGATGGTTGCATTGTGTGAGTGGGTGGGTGGCGGAAGGGAAGTACTTGCAATGCAAGTGGTTCTGGGGACAATATCCCTTGCCTGTTTCCTCCACCAGTGGTTGTGCCTGAAGGTGAATGATGTTGATGGGGCACTGCCAGCACATTAAAAGTGAAAAGATAGCGAGCATATCCTCAGGCATCCTCGACTGGTTGGTGGGAGTGATTGATGATCCGGGGCAATGCCGCCACCTAGGTGGAGTTGGCGAGGAGAATATCCTTAGGCCTGGCAGGGTCTGGATGGAGTCTTTCTGATAGGTGGTTTGTGTGTGAGTGCAAGTGTGAAAGATTGGGTTGTTGCGAAAAGTTTTAGTGATGTGGTAAGGATTTCGTTACCTGTGAGACCATTGCCTCCGGCGAGCATCTCCATTGGTATTTGTAATTTTTTAATAATTGAAATGGGGTTTTTGCGAATAGTATGTTTTCCTTCATGTGAATATAAAGGTGAAGTGCCAGTATTACTGAAATGGCGCACTTGTTTAGTCCAAACAGAGGTTTTGTTGAGACTAATATTTGTGTTTGAATTGTGGTTTTAGAGTTGTCATTGGGAAGATACCTTCAAAGACGTTATTGGGAGTGGTGTTTGTTTTTGAAAATATAAATAAGATACTGTTTTTCTCCCAAGAATGTTAAAGAAAATATTTCGTTATATATTTAGTACTGATAATTTATGTGATCATATCAAACTTTTAGTAATAGCCGTATATTGTAAAGGTTGAAAATGGGGCTGAATTATAATGGAAAATTATAAGTATGTATGTAAGAAAAAATATTTAAAACCTATTGTAGTACTGTTCTTTTTACAAAATATGTATTAAAAAGGAACCTGATAACTGAATTAAGATATGATGTTTAAGGTAGTCAGAACCCTACTATTATGGACATGGTTAAAATGGCAGAAATTTTCAACTAAAGCATTATTCCTAATGGTTTGTTTTTGGTAAACCCATCCCTTTCTAGGTTCTTGTGGGTAAAGAAGTAGAAAAGCGGATAGGGTCGAAGTTGTGCCCTTGAGGCTAAGGCAAAAGGGGTATAGTGTGTTCATACAACAGAGTTCAATGCTGCTTGAGTAAATTGGTGCAGCTCAGATAAAACTATTTGCTTGGCATTTGCGCACGTATTTCACCCTGCACCCTCTTATTCCAATACTTAGCTCACAACTGAGTACCTTTTCTCGTTCCATCTCCCACTAATGAGATGCGCTATTTTTTAATGCTGGATCCATGTATTAAAGAGTTTCATTCTTCTCTACATTATACACTTTGAAATAACGTACAAGATGCCGCAAAAATGTAATCTGGTTTTCAGTATCTCACTCCTTGAATGTAGGTATTTGATCAGCCAGCAGACATGTCATACTATGCATTGATACATAATGAACAACTGGTATATATGGCTCAGCAGTTATTATGTTAGGCAGAGCCAGGGAGGCTGTGCCATTAACGTTATTGTTTGTATTAAATGTTCTAGTTCCTGCACATGGCCGTTAATATTCTCAGTGTCATGATGATCAGGTTTGACTATTCTTGATGTTCGTAACCCTTAGTACCTCCAACTAACTCCACAGCTGAGCAATTTCCGACTCAGTACGCTCGGCATTTACCTGCCTTTGTTCCCTTGTCTCGTGAACTTTTAATGAAATTTGTTAATTTTACGGTGCTACGTTTTTAAGTATCTGGGCAACAGCTTCATCATGGAAATGAGGCTAACTGGTTCTGAAAATCGCATCTGACTGCAATGTCTTCGCAGTGCACACTGACTAGCGTGAAATTCAGTTTGTAATTTTGTGCTAACTGTCTGTAATTCCGTTTGCAAATCAGGTCAAATGAACTATATTTCTGTTTGGGATACCTTAATTTAATTTTGCAGAGCTACCTAAATCACTATGCTGTTCCACGTTACATCTATCAGCTATTATTGACAAGGCTGAAGCTTAAGTGAAGTCATCTGCTATGCCCATCCTCTCTCTTACTTCACCCTCCTTGCAATTACAATTTTAAATGTATCCATTGTTCATTTCTATGTAAGTCACTATACGAAATGTAGCTTAATGAAGCATAGTATGAATATAAACTTGGCCGTAATTGTTTATGCTATGCTTTAATGGAAAACAAAATATTGCCACAATTCCTTTTCTTTAAATGTTTGCTCTAAGGTAATTAATTAAATTTTGTTTTTCCAAATAACTGTATTTTCTTTGCCAACACTGTGAGTGGTAAAATTTTTATTTCCTCTGTGATATTATTCTAAATTGCTGAGTGGTCAAAAACATAAGAAAAGAGTAAAATTATTCTTTTCCTTTTTAATAATCAAATCAAAATTCTTGTAATGGGTTCTAAATGAAAATTTGTCACATTGATGTATGTCCAGACATAAATTTTTCAATAAATTAGCTCAATTTTCCTGCAAAATCTACTTTATATTCCAATACGTCTGGCTAGTTTGAAGTTAGTTTGAAGGAGAAACTAAATGTGATCATAAATAGTTGATTTGATAGACCAAATTCTGCTGTAGAAAATAATCACTCATTTGGTGAAATATTAATAAGTGTATATATATAAGTCTAATTGTCTAACAGAAAAAATACAGCCAGCAACCAGAATGAAAAAATCTCTCACAAATGACTTTCATGATATAGCGTACTATATCTCATTAAAAACTGGATCCCACGAGAACATGTTTAAAAAAAATAATTCAAGCCATTCCAGAATAGTAAATTAATCATGACATGGAAGGAAAAACTATCAGAGATAGCATCAAAATGCCAGACATAGAGCAATGCACACTAGTAAAACACAGTGTGTCCCTGTATGAAATACATTAACGTGGCTTGGTTGCTGGTTAGGGGCAGAGTATGCCAGATATGAGAGAAACCCTAGTTTCTTGGCTAGAAAATTATTGAAAAATTAGGAAATGAGTTATTCATGTTCGTAGGTCACCAGCTCATCTATTTACGGGTGAGCACGTGGACTCTTATTCTCAGGGTGGCAGCAGGATGACAGTCTCGTGGGTCCCCTCACAAGCACACATAAACGTAAGAAATTAAGAAAAGATTTCAGATTGTACAGTTACACAGTTCATGTAAATAAGCACATGGTTTCTGGAGTGGGCCAGATCTTGAAGGTACGAAAGATACAAATAAACAACACATATACTAGGATCATAAATGGCCATATTGAGCTGTGAAGAGATACACTCATACACAATAAAGCTACTCTAGCCTTAAGGAGGCATGGCATAGATCATTGAGAGGGAAATTAGTTGACATATACATTTGGTCAAACATACACAAGAAAACACCAAGAGACATACAATTAGCACTGGAGAAATTATTGTGGCAATTCTGACAACCAAAGTTGATTATTTATAGTCCCAGTGTTCTTATATTCACTTGTGTCAGGAAAATAATACTTACGTGAACAGGCCGGAATGGGCTGGCAAAGTATATAGACGTTAATTAGAAAATATTACAAGACATTTGACAAAGGCACTGACACTTAAAATTCTGTTATTAAATTATAGGCATAATTTAATATTACATGAAAGTATTTGGTTTTAGAGACGTGGCATGGCGGACACCAGAACTGCCAGTATCATTTAAGTTACAATTTAACAAAGCACACGAAAATGAGACATGCCCTTTCAAAACAAAACATTAAAAGCCTGATATAACGCTGCTGTTGGGGGACATAACTTAGAACTGTGTTACAGCTTTCCATGTTATTCCGGGAGTGACTAAGTACAGTAGCAAAGAAAAGCCAGTGTTGTAAAGGGGCATGAAACTTATGTCAAACACAGGGCAAGTGTTATTTATTGCCGTAACTCATGAAACGTTTAACCCCTTCTTATCTGCATCACGGGACTTGACAGCACCCAAGGGAGAGAAACAGAAGAAGAGAAACGTGCAGCGATGAAGGGGGTCACATACATTCAAGCAAGGATAACTAAAAAATACTGTAATTTCCAGGCAAAGGATGTACTTATTCCACCAAGGGTGGTGTTCGCTGTGAGTTGTTTGTCATGCGGGTTGGTGGAGGGGGTTCACCCTTTGCCCCCTGCTGCGCCTGGTTGAGAGGAAGTGAGAATGAGAAACAAATCTCACGTCCAAATGAAACTAGACAAAGATCGAATGCATGCTTGCACTGCAGATGGGATCTATCAGTGTCTCATGTGTTGTGAAACATGTTGTTTGCTTGTCTGATTAGCATTTTACAAAGGAAAACTAAAACAAAATAAAAAGTGACTTATTTGTGGCATGCAAAGAAAGGCCATTTTTCTGCATTAAGCCTTGTCCACAATAGCTCATTCGCTCAGAATAAAAAAAAAAAAAAATGAGATGACTTTCCATATAGTTGGTATATATACATTATAATCAAAGTCTCTACATCATAATTATAATGATTACATAGCGCTATATCCTGTATGGGAGTAATCATAGGTCTGTAAATTACTTGAAGCGCGAATTTCGAGGCCCACCTCAAATTTCAGAATTTTTTTTCCAAAAATAGGAAGACCTACTGTTATAGATGCTATATCCAAATCATAATTAAAGTGTCTACAGCATTGCTATAATGATTACATAGCACTGTACCCCGTAGATAAGTTGTAGGCCTGTAAATGACTCGGTCCCTACCTTACCCAGAATCTGAACCCAGAGCCCCTCGCATTGCAAACTAGTTGTATACCGAATGCGCCATAGAAGTCAGCATCCCTTTTATGACAGTATTCCAGCATATATTAACTTAATTTAGTTAAACATGTTGAAATTTAATCATTGTAATTGCTTAAATGTGTTATGCTATACAATGCATCCACATTTCATGTTTTATAAGTGCCAGTAAATGTGTGACAGCAGGACACTTGCAAGTATGATATAACGGCTAGGAATATAACCATGCCATCCCCCCACGCTGATCCAATGCCCAGATAAGATGGAAAGGTTGCTACAGTAACATTTTTTTTGGCCCGTTTATAACCAAACAGCAGAACCTGGTATAATAGGGTCACGTAAAAAAAGGACCACTAGGAATTATTATGTCAAATACATTGTACCAAGTCAACGAAACTGAAAAAGGAAAAACATACAATATAGGCTGTAATGAATCAGTGAAATAAATGGTGCTGAAAGGAGGGAGAACACGCACCTGCTCCCTTCGACCCCTCCATCGTCACTGAGTCATGATCACCTGCCAACATGCTTGGGGACATAAATTGTCCTGTGATATAACTGAATTGGCGGTTAAACGGGCCGCTGTATTCCAGGCTTCCACTGTACAAACACAAGAAAATTGTATTATTATTTATGAGCGTGCATTTATGTTAGTGTTTAGTATTCAAACGTAACCCATGTGGCTTTGAAGTCTTAGGCTATTTATGCATAACGTACGGGGAGTGAAAGGGAGATAACTGTTCCCCTTACGAAAATTTGACTCAATTTTCAGGGCACACATAAAAATGACACTATGCATTCGCTGAGCTGAGTTAATTCTTGGTAACACGAGTCATGTGGGTCGTAACCCGGTTCAAAGACCCATTCCTTCATGGATGACAATAGTGACCCGTACACGACAAGCACCAAGTGCGTTGCCTGTGGCACAAGCGGAGCATCAGTGGGCTATGTCCTGAGCAGGATAGTCAAATGCCCTGCCCCCTGGAGACCACCGGTGAGATACGGCGACATCTTGTAGTGCTGGCTATGCTAAAGTGCAGCTGGAGGTTGGGTATTACAAGTGGCGCTGCCTCGGCCTATAAGTAAGGAATGGCTTGTTCTTTACCTCGTACAATGACTCTGGAGGTCGCCAATGGTATGGAGGACGTCACAGCACCTGCAGAAGAGTGCATGTCGGCATGCTTGAGCCCTGGATGGCGCGAGCTTGGTGCCTGAAGCAGGGCGGATGCATGCGGCATTGTTGTGAGCAGGCCGGGCGTTGATACACTGATGAACAGGGAGATGCATCAGAAGAGCTGCTTCCGTCTTCGTGCAATGCCTGTTGCTGTTCGTTGTTACTGGGTGTGGGGTGTGGCACTCCCCCCACTTCATTGATGAGCTCTGCCACTGACCACTGAACTGCAGCTATTGCAGGAAGCTGTTTGGCGGCCAGAAAGTTGCGAAAGTTGAAGGGTGACATTTCTCCTCCCCACACGTGACTGATGTCCTCTACCGCCGACCACTCTGTTGTGGCATGTGCAGCAGTAGGCGGCGTGGCAGCTGTGAAGCAACAAAATTCAAGGGATGTCTGCCCTCATGATGACGTCGGACTTCTATCTCAGGTGTTGCTTTGGTTTAGGTTAAACAGGAAAACGTCACTCTTTTATGCCTCGGCAGCATTACCTTGGTTGTGGTCAAAATTTGCTGTGTCACTCTGACTGCACGGAGTGGTTGACCAGTCACTGTTTATACCATTAGACATCCAGGTCGTGTTGTTGTTTACAGGCATGATCTCATTTGATGCGGTAGAGGCGATGTTTTGTTTTGCACTGACGTTCTCTTGGTTGTTAGGTTGACATGTTGCATCAACATCATTGGGATTAGAAGCGGTACAAATGTCATTCCTATGGATCTTCCACCTCTTCCTTGGTCCCATCTGTACAAAGTAGGACGTTGGATTGATTATCTCCAGGGCCTTGTGCGGTCTGGTCCATTTGGGGGCAAGTCCAGCACAAAAGTTCTATTTGGTTTTTTGACAGGTGGTGCACACATAAGTAAACAAAGTCTCCTTGTAACTAGGGTTTAGATGGTCATTTGGTTTCTGGGAGCCATTTTTTAACATAGCGTTTTTGGTTTCCACGTACTTTGTGATGGCACAGCCTTCTTTTCTCTTTTCTTACCTCAGAGTTTGCAGCATCTGGGTTTGAGTCTAGTGCACGGCAGGCTAACTCCTCTGGACATGCCAGGCTTGCGCAATAAAACACTTAGCAGGAGATTTCCTGGTAGTTTCATTGGTGCGGTTTAGTAAACAAAAAGCTATGTCTGGTATGTGCTGTGCCCATGTTGTGTGATCTTCGCCGACTCTTAGGCGTAGCTGTGCCTTGATTTCTTGGTTCCAACGTTTGGTCAGGTTTGCACGTGCATGGTAAATGTCGGTAGTGTGGTGCTCGACATGCCATTCCTTGCACAAACCTCGCCAACGTGGTCTGGAGAACTGGGTAGTATTGTCACATATGAGTGTTTTGGGGTAGCCCCAACAGGGAAAATACTCCTTTCTCAGAGTGGCAGCAATGTGTCATATGCATGCGCTGGGCAGGGCATACAGTTTGCACCATCGTGTAAACAAATCTGTCACCACAAGGAAGAAACGTTTTCCGTCTGATGAGCGTGGATGTGGCCCCATGAGGTCCAGGGCTATGGCTTCAAAAGGATGTTTGGGCAGCCTTGGTTGTTTCTGGGCGCTTCTAACTAACCTACATGTTTTGTAAACATTTCATGCCTGACACTTTCACACGTATTCTCTCACTTACTTTGTGAGGCTGGACCGCAAATACAATGATCTATGTTATGCACTGTTTGTGCTGCTCCCGGGTGACCAGATAGACTTACTATGGGCGACATGAATGACAGTAGCGCAACGCCCCTGGCGGAACATAGAGGCATCACCAACCTACTGACCGGCTGTTGTTATGTGTCTTGAAGTGGTTGTCAATCACTCTCCAAACTTCTAACACTTCCTGTTTGCACTGGGCGTTTATTTCCTTCATCTCTGCAGACATTTGCTGTTGGTTTAACATGTACTTGTAGAGATCATCTGCGCACGTTTCTGCTAGCAGGTTTTGTTGTAGTATTGTCGCAGCGATTTGTTGTGTAGCACTACTGGAGTTGTGCCATTATTCTCCGGGGATAGGATGGTCTCTCACTCCTCTTTGTCCACCGTTGTTTCTCCTTCCTTCGAGGAACGTGACAAGGCATCTGCAAACTAATTATCTTTGCCAGGCACGTGTTCGACAAATAAGTCAAAATTTTGTAGCAACATTGACCATCACGTTAGTTTGCTATGGTCCTCGTACATTTTGTGCAGCCACAATGAGCTACGGTTATCTGTCCTCAGCGTGAAACGCCTGTATTCCAGATGAACATGATACCGTTTTATGGCTCAGATGATCGTCAAGCATTCACGCTTGTTCACATCTTAGCGCTTCTGAGTGTTGCCAATAGTCAATTACACAACTTTCTTTGCTGTCACTATACTGAAACAACACTGCACTAATGCCTTCTTGACTGGCATCAGTCTGACATATAGGTGGCGTGTAGTGTCGATATATGCAAGTGCGTGGCACTTTGAGAAACTGTACTTGACTTCCTCGCACGAGACACGTTTATCCTTGTTGGCCCGCTGATTAAGACTAAAGATGGTGTCTCGGACATCTGGTTACCTCGTCAAGATCCCCCACCAACATTGAAAGAGAAATTAGTTTTCATATACATTTGGTCAAACATACACAAGAAAACACCAAGAGATATACAATCAGCACTGGAGGAATTATTGTAGCAATTACAGCGAGCAAAGTTGATTAGTTATAATTGCAGTATTCTTATATTCACTTGTGTCAGAAATATAATAATTACGTGAACAGGCCGGAATGGGCCGGCAAAGCATGTAGAAGTTAATTAGAACATATTACAAGACATTTGACAAAGGCACTGACACTTAAAACCCTGTCAATAAATTATAGGCATAATTTAATATTACGTGGAAGAATTTGGTCTTTAGGCACGTGGCATGGCGGTTGCCGGGACTGCCAGTATCATTTACGTTATATATTAACAAAATTCAAGAAAATTAAATATGCCCTTTCAAAACAAAACAATCATGACACACACACTAGAAAATTATATTATTATTTATGAGCATCCCAAGTTCGTGTTTAGTGTTCAAATGTAACCCACGTGACTTTGCACTCTAAGGCTATTTACACCTCACTTAAGGGGAGCAAAAGGGAGATAACACTATCCCTTAAGAAAATTAAACTCTGCTTTCAGGGGTACTCATTAAAATGGTGCTATGCACTCGCTGAGCTGAGCTTTCTGTTGGTAACACGGTCCAGCGGGTCGTGACCCAGTTCAAAGACCCGTTCCTGCATAAACGGATGTAGTGACCCACATACAACAGGCACCAAGTGTGTGGCCAGTGCACAAGTGGAGCATCAGTAGACTACGTCCCGAGTGGTACAGTGAGGGCGACTTCACACTATTAACATGTACAGAGATGTATAAACTGTGACACAATATATTATATCAGGAGCATTTATTACAAATAAACTGCGCGTACATAATTTACTTTAAGGTACAAGAGAATATTCACACTTCAACAACATTAAAATTTATTAACATACCATAGCAAATTAACATAAGAATTGTGCTTGAACCAGAACAAAATTGTACATCCTCATAAATAATTAAAATACTACAATAAACTTGGTTCTGCACATGAGCAGTTATATTTCTTACAATATTCAAGAGTACCACAGTGCTCAATAGCCTTAAAAAGTGTTCAGAGAAATACTTTAATTATAATATAAAATAATGTAGCACCAGTAAGCATGAATAGTTCAGGAAACTATTGAAAAGGAAAACTCTTACTAACACCATGTATAATTTGACTCCACAATCTTGACAACAAGGCCAATTACAATTACCCGTAACCTCACTAAGGCATTGTTTACAGGGTTTTCTCAAAATTTGCCAACTCACATTCAGTGTGAACAAAATTTCACAGTAGTGTTTTATTATACATATTATTCATAAAAGATCATTGGCTATTAGGATGCATATAAATCATATTTAAGAATCAATCCTATACATATTTGTAACATATGCTCATAAAGTTTCATAATTAGAGTAACTCCGTTCAAAACACGATGCTTTCACTACTGTGTGTAATGAAAAAAAGCTTCTCATAAAAATAGGAACTCCAAAGTGTCCATTTGACGGCTTCCCAAACGACTGACGTGCCGAAAACACATTTAATATTTACTATTCACACAGTAATTATTATTTTGATTCTCAGTACTAAGATAAATAAAGCACATTGTGCTAAAAACAGTGAAAGGCAGCTGCCTTAAAAACCCATTACAGTACTTGACGCAATAAATAATGCATTAAATAAACTTTTTAAATTATCCTTTAAATATCACAACTGATTAGGAGGCAACCTGGCAAAATTTCTTCAAGCCCAGTAAGGCTCCTAATCATAAAATATTACAACACATAATATAAAACACCTTTACTAGAAGTAATGGACATCATTGCGACGTAAAGCAGCTGGACTGGGCTAAAGTAAACTGGGACACCAGTAACGCTGAACAATACCACTTTCAGTGCATAGACCAATCATAATTTTAACCCATGACATGTTAATCCTAAAATAAATTTATATTGTGTTGCCAAACCACAATTTCAAAAATGAGCAAAAAACTGCACACCCACATTTAATGTTAGCACTCATATTAGCTACCCAATTCTCCCGACTGTAAGTCTAACAGCCCTAAACACAGGGAAATAAAGATCAAATGTTCCACTACTCACTTAACATGTCCCGCTCATCAGCTCACAAAATTTAATTACCTGCACATTATACCATTAACACGGCGTAAAATTCACACACAAAATGTATTGTGCCAGAGTGATGAAAAGAAGTCTGAGCTCATGACAGCTAAGTTGTTAGACAATGTCTGTCGAACTGCGGTGACGTAGAAGTTGTTACAATGCAGGCCGAGCAGCAAGTCAGTCATCTGCCTGTTGGAATAAAATTATTTGCTGCCAGAAAGGAAGGGAGGGGGAGTGAGGGATACGAAGGAGAAAGGAGGAGGTTACCCGAACGGCCAGAGAATGTTAAGGCGCTAGTTTCCCTGGTGGTCGGCAGGTTGATTTGGCAAGTGTCGCACCTGTTGACGGACATCAGAGACGAAGCTTGAACATTCTCCTTCTATTTCAGCCTTTCGACGAGAGATGGTGACAGCAGCAACACTTTTTGGTAACAAAACACAATCGCCATTCATTGGAAGGCACATGTCTTGCTTCTAAGAAACCTGGACCAGTCTATTGAATTAGACACCAGCAGGTAGTCTGTGGCCAATGATGAGTACTGATTGATATCAGACATTGATATTTACGTTTGATCATTGTTCAGCATAAACGTTTGCTCCATGGATCTACATAGGATAATTATCCTATAGAAAATCAGCAAGTTTTTAATTTTTTTTTTCACATGCTCTACACTGTCTAAAATGTGTCATTTTTGTTGTTTGATCAGAATGGGGAATTGATTATTATTGACATACCATTCAACATATACTGCAAAGGTATTAGAGACTGTAATTCAAATTGTTCTATTGGTTGGCCTGGATTGTTAGTATTTCATAATGTTATATTATGTCTTATTATTATCTAAGATTATATACAAAAATATTAAATTATGAACATATATACTGTTTATCACTTTTAAATAGTATAGATTGAAATATGTATTCGGAAAATAAGTAATTTTAATTTACAACCGTTTCATAACTCGTTAACTTTTCATTTGTGGGGACACATAATGTAGTAATCGTATGGCTTGCCTTCCACCAGGGTGATCCAAGTGCCTGCCGGATTTCTGCATGTGGAACACCTGGCAGAATTTGCAGTTGTTCGTGCGTTTTCTCGCGATAATCCCATTTCCTCCAGCAAAGTATCATCTATATTATATGTTGTAAGACTACGGCCAGAAGAAACTCGTGCAATAGTATTGTAACCTAAGATATGTGGCAATAAAATAAATTTGGAAGTGATAACCAAATTTAAAACCGAAATTTGTTACATTACTACACGTATTGGTTATATCGGTGAGTGAGGCCATGTTCCAATGGATTTGGAAGTATTTTGTAAGGTTTAAATTGGAATACATAGACATTCATATGTTAAGAATGGAGTACTGCTATTTTATTGTACTCCATTTCTTAACATCTATACTAATATTATAAAGAGGTAATGTGAGTTTGTTTATTTGTTTATATGTCTCGGGTAATCTCGGAAACTACACTGTCAATTCTTATAAATCTTTCACTATTGGAAAGCTGCATTCTTCCAGATGGCCATAGGCTATGTTAAATTTAAAAAAAGTTTTTGAGAAATTTCAAAATTTGTTAACCAAGTTGGAGAAAAATGAACTACTTAGCTGCTTTCTAAGCATGCTCTACGAAAACTACAGGGCCGATTCTTATAATTCTTTCACTGTTAGAAAGCTACATTCTTCTAGAAGGACATAGGCATATATCAAGTAGGGCCACAGGGGCCCAGTGGGTATAGTAATGCCAAGTGGGGCCGCAGTTGCCCAGTGGCTAGAGCGATTCCAAGTGGGACCGCAGTGGCTCAGTGGATAGAGAGATCTCAAGTGGGGCCGCAGTGACTCAGTGGCTAGAGCAATTCCAAGTGGGTCTGCAGTGGCCCAGTGGTTAGAGCGATCCCAAGTGGGGCCACGATGGCTCAGTGGATATAAATATATCAAGGGGAGCCGCAGTGTCCCAATGACTGGAGCGATCCCAAGTGGGTCTGTAGTGGCTCGGTATATAAATATATATCAAGTGGGGCCACAGTAGCTCAGTGGATCTTATTATCTAAATATTACAAATTCACAAGTAGTCGCAAGTTGTTGCAGGTAGTCGCAAGTAGCCTCAGGTAGTCATGGGTAGTTGCAAGTAGTCGCAAGTAGTCTCAGGTAGTCACGGGTAGTTGCAAGTAGTCACAGGTTGTTGCAGGTAGTCACAGTTAGTTGCAAGTAGTCACGGGTAGTCGCAGTTTGTCACAGGTAGTCGCAGTTTGTCACAGGTAGTCGCAGGTAGTCATAGGTAGTCATAGGTAGTCACAAGTAGTCACGGGTAATTGCAAGCAGTCACAGGTATTTGCAAGCAGTCAGGGGTAGTCTCAAGTAGTCATGGTTAGTCACAAGTAGTCATAGGTAGTCACAAGTAGTCATGGGTAGATGATGGTAGTCACATGTAGATGTAAGTAGTTGCAGGTAGTCACGGGTAGTTGTAAAGATGTGTGTGTGTCTATATATATTTTTTTAATAACTCCATAAAACCTGAGCGAAGCTATGCCAGGCTGCAAATTTTCTACATAAAGGCAAAATATGAATTATTTAATTAAAAATCCAAGAAATTCAGAAAATAATTTACGTTTCGATACAAAACTTTTAATGGTACTGTTTTTTCTTAAAATTAACAAATAATAATAAGTGAGACGTTTGATATACATGTTTCCAAACAACGCCGATGGACTTCAACAAGTTATTCGTGATAAAAAAATCAGATAAAATAAAAAATGTCCGTAACACTTTTCCCTAATGTGATTATTAAGGGAGCTACACACCCTTGAATACCATGGCTGTGAAATTATTTAGTAAAAAATACTAGGAATTACTTGCGATTAAGTAACAAATCGGTCAACTGTAGAACGGAAATCTTACACCTATGAAAATGGGGTTGGTAATATTATCCTCCGTCATCATAAAAATAGGGTTGCCACCCAGTTTTTGAACAAAATATATGAACAGTAAGATGTAAACTATTTGTTGGCATGACTTAATAATCAGTGCATCGTAACGGACCAAAATAGGTCGTCTTGTCGTAATACTCTCGGGTGAACCAGCTTTCGCGAAATCAATTTGTGAAGTATTGCTTACCTCACTGGCCACTCACCTTCACGGTGCTCAAGAGTGGTTAGGCGGTAAGGTGCCGGCCTTCAAGATACCAAGTTCGTTATCAAACCATTCCAATTATCTAATGATTCAGTGCTATTTTTTGTGTGAATAATGAGATGGACAGACTCTGTTTTGTTAAAATAGTGATGTTTAAATTAGTGGCAAATCAGATCACTTTTTCTTGTGTGTGTTGGTGTGTGTGCGTGCACGCGCATGTGTGTTGGTGTATCTGTAAGTATATAACAGATTAGAAGAAAGAATTTTCATACTAGAAACATATTTATGTTTCTAAAAATGTTTTCGTGCCTCTTTCATTGATGCTTGTTTATGTCTTCTAGGCAGGCCTATTAGGTACATGGAAATGTTAGTTGTAACCTTCAGTTTGGAAGGCTGTACAGTGGGGCCTGTATTAAACAGAGCATAGCTACCAAAATCGTTTAGCCAATTGTGTACCATTTGTAAAATGTTGTGAACAATGTCAATTTTTTCCATGTTCCGGTCACACCACTTCTCATCATCACTACTGCAATCTGTAATGAAAAATTTTCTTCCCACTTTGTTGTTGTTAGAAGAATTAAACTTGCTTGTTACTTGGAATGCCATAAGATATAAAATGCTTTATTTTAATAACATTCAAAGCCATAATTTATTGCTTCATACAAAATGCATGTAAATGCCTTATATCAAGTACCACAATTTAAAAAACATACATATCAAACAATGTAGTTATATCGTTCCTTAACTAATTTTAATACAAAATACATATTTCTATATTTGACATTACCTACAAAAACGTTAATTATGGAGAATATAATTTTAACGAATGACTAAGATGATTTTAATTTACAGAAATACCAAATTTTTTCAGGGTATGGTGTTATTTGCATTTCTAAGCTAGGCGACCTATAAAAAATGTTTACAATGTCTCATTTTCATTTCCTACTTGTTTCTTTTCTTGGCTCTTTCTTGTGCCTCCAGTATGTACGATGGCTCCCGTACACGCATTCCTCTGCTTATTCGACTATCTGCCAATTCCGGTAACAAGCATTCCATATAAAAATCTACGCAGCTTGGGGAACATATTTTCTCTTCAGAATTCGTCATCTCTTACTTCTCTTGATTATTTGGATCCCATGATCACAGTATATTACTATATCACACAAGTTCCTGTCTGCTGTGTGAAGCTGCACCTGTATTTGGTATCAATACTTGTGCGATTTTTAAAATTGTAGTTTCCCATTTTTTTCTTCAATAAAGATTTTCTTAGACTTCGCTGCTTCACAAATAGGCACACAGCGTATTAGCAAAATATGAATTAGTAGTGTGACAGACCATGTCACGTGAACTACATCCGCCTTTACACGAAAAAGGTTAATTTACGCGATAGGGAAATCGTACAGGCACTCGACTTTCCTGATGTCTTTATCGTTGAATAAATTTATATGTAGACACAGATTCGATACATTGATTTTTTCCTCTGTGGTCGAAATGGTTATATTCGTTGTATTTCGTTATACTTATATTGTAACAATGTTCGTAAAGTAAGGCATTATTATATACCACATTTCACAAACGTGCTTTTATTAGGAAAAAAAAAAAGAAAATGTCTGCTGAAATGTGCGCAAACTATTTATCATCATTAGCAACTATTTTCTTTACATAGGCTACTTTATCACACATTTTCTGATTTGAAAATTTTTTTAGGCCTAAGTTTATTAATTTTTTTCGTTTTGTATACTGAATACGTAAACAAAATAAAAAAGATTGGTTACTCTAGATGACTTATAAAACTTACTTTTGTCTAATAGTTGAGATTCAGCAGAGTAATAAAAATGTTTAATTAATTTTGTAACGTGTATTTAGATGTCTGCATCAACAGTTTTGTTTGAGATGATAGCTGAACAGCATATCGCTTTATGATATTTTTTATTTACACGCTAAATAAACACTCATCTTATAAGTATTCAAATTATCTTGGGGGGAAAAAAACGCAAGATTATGACATGTAATTCAGATAAAAACACTACTCCAAATGCTGTCATTAGTTTAACCGGTCTAAAGGTATAGTTAAATTCATTTGGAAATTTGAAGAGAGCATTTAGTATTTTCAAGGTACGTGGCTTTCGAAAAATTTGAAGTATGGAGACAATGTTTACTAAATGCTCAAAACACAGCAAATACTTGGAGCATTGGCCGGTTCCAAGAACTGTCGTAGGAAGGTGGCAGTTTCCCCATCACTTTCATACAAGCAATCCACCTGGCTCCAAAATCGCAGGTGGCCTACCTTTAGTCACTTTGGTTCATATCCACCACACCTATTTTTCTCTACGAGACCATGTAGTTCCATGACGAGCCACGCTGGCGAGGAGTGCGCCACTTCTCAGTAACTATTTTCCAATTCATAGTTTCTCAGTCGTATTGTCGTTATATGTTGTTCGAGCTCGATGATAAAATATGTTATGAAATGCACAAGGTTTTTCCCATGTTACTTTAGCTTTGTTTCTTTGTAATATTTATCCATTACTTTGCAGCGCTACTTTTAGAAAAGTGAAAAATCTTACAATTCAAGGGGTATGGAAATATTGAATTTTTAAAGTAATTGTGCAAAATTTAAAAAAATGCCTGAAGTACGGCAAAGAACACAGTTTCACAGTTTACAAAAAACTAAAATTCATGAGAAAATATGTACTCAATTCATGTTTAAGTTGAAAAAAATCGGCATTTTTTTTCTCGACCATTAAAAAATTAGTTTAAGAGCTGTTAAATGCAATTTTTAACTTTCAACTATCAAGTTATTGTGAATTTAATCAAGCTAATAAACAGAAACCTTCAATTATGAAAAAAATAATAAAGGAAATTGCTCCCTTAAGGATTGCGCTTTGCACTGCAGTCGTTATTATAACTCAGAGCACCCACCACCGGTGCTGCTGCACTGTGCAAACAATAAAAAAATTGCACATGTCAACTTTTTGGTGCATTGAAGTCGTTTACTTTCACTTGTGGACCATTTTTCTGTTACAATCAACAGGCTTTAATATTTATGACTGAGGGATGGCATTTAAGATTACACATCTGTTTGTTGTATATAAAATGCTGCATTGTTGTATATTAGATGCCGCATTGTGATAATTCCACATACTGCGAGATGTGTGAATTTACATGTTTAGTTTTTATTGTCTTGTTTTAGTATTCTGCTCCCCTGCCCCCTCTTACACTCTATTTTTATATTTCTCTAGAGTGTTTAAAATTAATAATAAATTATTTTGATTTTTTAAGAAATTTATTGAGATTCATTGCATTTTCATTCATGTATACATTTTACAATGCTAGGGAATTTGTGCACAAAATGAATTACTGTTCTTAAAATAATCTGAATTTATTAGTTAATAATTTACATTATATTTATGTTAATTTTAGACCATATAAATAAAAGTGTTTTCTATAGGCCTAAGTAATTTTAATTTTGGTCATGTTTTCATTGTTTCAGTTCATTGGATGTTTTGTATGGAAAGGTGAAATGGAACACTCATGTTCCATTATGGAACTATACTATCCTGCGTTTTCAGTTCTTTATATTGTATTTTTTTGCTGGACTCAAGAAATTCGATCAGGACTGGCTTGATGGTTATTCCATGGCTAATCTCAGTAAGCACTGGCTGTTTCAACCATTTAAGTGAGCATTCTTCAGTTATTATTAATTTTATGAGTGAATTTCTATGTTTTTTTATGTGTTTCGTAACTCAAGGGTGTTCCCATAAGGAAATGTTATAAATTGCATGTCATTATAGCTCTGTAATATTTGCAACATAGAAACTTCCACATTTGATCTGCATATATTTTGGTTTGTCATGCATCATTACATGAAGGATAAATGTATAGGTAGAGAACGCTAGAGGCCCGCACCTGATAAGATTACCTTGGATAAACTATAGATTCCTCGGCGACCCCCTGTTTTACTAACAATTCCAAGCAACCTACTCCAGGAAACGTATTCAAGCATTATGCTCACTCCCTCCCATCCCCAGTGGCTACCTACGGCAGAAGATTCCACGTCAGTGTCAGAGAAACATGGAAGAACGCTAGGGTCTGGGGAGCTCCTTTCATCGCCAAGATACTCTACATAGTTACTGGTGAACATAAATATGGCTAGACGGTAGGGCGGTATTCCCTATCGAGATCCTGTATTAAATAGTATAATCAGGTTGCAAGGCTAGGGCATATAGTATATCTGTGTCCTTGTATTATTATAAATAACTTACACTTACGTTTGTTAGTATTCCTGTATGTCAGTATAGTTGTCTCAATGTGTCTTGTTTAACTGTATTCAATTAGGTTCTTGTAATCATCCTGTCAGTTCAGTGTACAATAAAGTCAGTGTTGTGAGGAGATTCATTCTGTAGTATTGTATCGACGTATTGTTTTATACCTACCTAAAGAGTTATAATAAATGTGTGTAGTTGAATTTCCTCTTTCATTGAATAGCTATTAGCATTATCTATCCCCCACGTACGAACCTGCCTGAGTGGAGAGTGAGAGAGACAAGGTGAGAAGAGTAGTGAATAGTTGGTCATAACAGAAATCATAGTGTTAGGTAGGCAGGTCGTTACACTTGTGGAGGCATTATCTTTCCTTCCCTCGCGTTGCCAAGCACTAAACTCCACCACACCCATGAATTCATTAGCTAAGTTAGATGTTTGCAGTGGCAAACACGTGGCAGCGTCTCACGCTAACTACGACGCGCGTAGGAATTAGCTTTTATCAGTTTTTAACGTATCAACTTGCATTGCAACGTGTACGACGCAGCGTAGGAGCACGCGCGAGCGAACAGCTGTTACCTTCCTTGCGGCCAAGGCCAGTGTGCAACACATGTCAGGTGAGGTAGGTCCGAACGCCACGTGCATGACTCAGTGTAATCGCACAGCAGACCTTGCCATGGCGCAGATATGTTTTCTGACTCCCTAGTCCCCAGAATGCTTTTGCTTCTTAATGTGTGAAAATATTGCATAAATAACTGCTTATTAAATTGCATGCAGGGACAGCTGTTCTCTTTTACCAGCCAAGTGAAACATTTAATTAATTTTGGAGTGGTTTCTAAGTGTTTCACTCAAACTTCTTGTCCTAGTAGTTTTTTGTAGATATAAGTTTACACAGTGTGCGGAGTTACAATTACACTAGACACTCAGTCATTTCTCAGCACGAGAAACGTGGCACATATCTGTGGTTCACAACTTCATTTCGTTTAGTAAAGAGTTGGTAACTGTCTCTTTCCCCCCCCCCCCCCCCCTGTGAAAAAATTGATTTTAGTTATCATAATTTCTTTAGTTTATTCTTCATTTCATTTCCAGTTTTCACAGTGCATGTATCCCTCGAAGGATTAAAGTAATTAAAGGTTACTACAGCCTAGCACAGAATTATGAAAATGTCACAGAAATGATATAGTTTAAAGAAGTAAATTGTAGTATTTCTGTATAGCCATTTTAGAGATGTCTACCTGTGGCTCCATTAACTCAAAACCAAAATTCTTTGAGGGCATGGCAGGTAACAATTTGCAGCCACTGCATAAAAAGGGCATACATATATGGTTATGGCACTGACTAGGCTGCGTGCTGAGGTGCCGAATATAGTTTTGTGTTCTTACATAGGCAAATTTAAATTGACATACTGAACAGCTACGCCATATGGGAGGTTCACGTGAGGCCGCGTGAGACATCAGATAACGTAGCAAAGTCCACATCGTGCAGGCATTTTGCTTGCTGCCATAGTCAACCCCACCCATTATCACAGAAATCACTTATTTCGTTATTCACATACGGACACATCGGGTTGAACCCGAAAATAATTGTTTCTCGCCTGAGTGGGGAAACAAAAATCCAAATGGCGCCTAAACCCAATGCTGAGATGGATTGTTCCAGCCAGTTCAAGGAGACAACAAGGCCCATTAAAGTGTCCCCCCAAGCCAACATTAGGAGTCTCAGAAAATGCCCACTTAGGCCACTTATTTAGATTGAGTATTAAGGTATAAAAGATTTTAAGCAATAGCAATAAGTATTGAAGTAGTATGTGGCCACAGTAGTTTATAAGAATTAAGTAATGTGGGCAGATAAATTGAAAATTGAGTTAAAGTAAACATTAAATTTAGACTAAGGGCCTTTATAGTGCACTAATAAGTCAGTACTATCAAGTAATATTGTTTTACATATATAAGAACAAACCAGAGGCCCCCATAACCTTTTGCAAAAGTTGGTATAATAACTATATAGTTATGTATAAACAACGAAGTATGTTTTAATTTTATATAAAAGGATTTTCAAATGTATAACCTGCTAGGATAGGAGATTTTATTATGTGTGTGCACTGCTGAAGTGTAACATTATATGAATTTAAGTTTCCACATCATCATACAATAGAAGTTAACATATGACACACAAATACTCAAAACAGGGAAGTGTCAGAATCCATTACAACTTTCTCGCATTAAATAAATTATGGTAAGTGAGACCAGAGAATGCATACTGTTTGGGTTAAATAAGTAATACAATTAAATGTTAATGGTTGAATTTTGTTTTCGCATAAATATAAGTTGAAGCGAACAAACAGGGGGCAAACATATTGAGAGACAGGAAATTCACGCCGCAGGCACAACTAAGCATAACATGTTAGGACACATAAAACACAACCTAACAGACAAAGCACATGCTGGGGAAAAATCACGGAAATTGTAACAAGGACACATCTGACATGCCAAACATACAGACAGACCCCGGAAAACAACATCCAACACAAGGCCACACCGCGACACGCTTCCACATAGCCAGCGAAGCCAGCGTCTACAGCGAGGTCACATGCTCCAGTGACAACACAAACACCACACCCCTCCACCAACACGAGCGCTTAGCGCAAGCGCAGCAATTCCCCCCCCCCCCCCCCCCCCCCCCCAACGCACACCCGCCGACGATACCACACACCGCCACGGGGCGACCTATATTGCGGTGTTGCCATATCATCACACCACACATTTTACAAACACAATGCCTGCGGCATAATACACCTACGCAAGGTCATCAAACACCGCGTTTTCACAGCCTGCCATCTCATTTTCATAACATGTCCTCGTACATCATCACATTGCAGTCAACATTAATTACAACACACACTACACCTCGTGCAACAAAACAATTAAAACATTATTAGAGAGAAAATAATAATAGAACGAATATGTGCATACAAAAGTTTAGAATGGCACAGAGCCTAAGTATAGTGTTATGTGTATGAAAGTAAATTTGAATTAAATTAAATACAATGTGAATGGGCCAAGAGCGGGGACATACATGCAGAATTGCGCATTGCAACCGAGACCCTTTCAAAAATAAAGGTAGAGTTTATATATTTTAATTAGGATCAGTGACTAATAGGTTTTCTTTGTTACAGTGAGTATAGTGTCTGTGGGTTAGTCAATTTGGCGTGTGATGATGGGAGGGCCATTTGGACATTGAGAGGGCAGCCTGCCCATGCAGTAACCTGGGAGTGCTAGCAGCAAGCTGGAGCAGCGCGTGCGTGAGACAGCAGGGCCAGGGGAACGCGAGATGATTCACCACTGACCTACCTGGTACGATACGGCAGCACCACCTAGAGGGCAGAGACTAGGAATGGGAGCCATTCCAGTCACAAGGGCTGCCAACTTCACGTACCATGCGGAGCGCCAACAAGAGCAGCGAGGCTCTGTTCCCTTTATCAGACATGGTTGGCAATGCAAACACATGCACCAGCGTGAATTACGCCTCTTGCATACGCCAGCCGTTGTCATGACAACCGAACCAGCCAGCCCCACCCACAGCAGGGAGGAAGGAGCTTCCACCCCCCCCCCCCCGCATCACTGTTCAATGTCACGACAGTCATGTGTTCTCAGCTGACAACTGAACCCAATGTGCCGGAACCGTTGCCACCGGCCAAGCATTAGTTCGATTATCATGTCCCCTAGCTCTAAGCTAATCTATTGGCTACAGTTGGTGTTGTAAATGTCACACTGCATAATACACCTACATGCAAATAATGTACACTTATAAAGTACAAAGTATTGACTTTACATTTAATTAAAGTTATATTTATTTTTAGTAGTTGCATTGATACACACTTTACAACACTCAAAATGGCAGATCACTGCGTATAAATACACCTGAGGCATTTGCAACACTAAAACTTCTATGAAAGATAAAATTAATTAAGATACAATATTGAATTACAATGGACAAAATAGAATTTCTGTACAGTCTTAATTTTCTCGTTGATGGTGTTCAAATGAAAAGTACAGTCATTTATATTTTGTCTAGTAATGAGGACTACAGTAGTGATATTCTTATTTATACAAATAGTAAGAAACAATTTTTATCCCATAAAGTACATAAAAGAGTACATGTTCTAATATTTTACATTATTATTTCAAACAAACACTTTACAATTTAATAAGCTTGGTTTTATATCCACATGACAGTAAAACCCCTCTGTTATGACCCCACTTATTACGACCACTTCTCTATTATGACCCAATCCTGAGGAACGGTGAAAAATTAAGGTCGAAAAAGTCGAAAATTTGAGGCAAATCTAAAAAAATAGATACAGTAATTCCTCGCCAACCGCGGTATCTTCAAACGCGGTTTCAGTTATGCACGTATTTGTTTTTGGAGACCTATCCTTCATCCGCGGTAAAAGTTTCTATCATACATGGTTTTCAGTCTATGGAAAACTGGCCTTTACTGATGTTAGTGGTCACCCATTTCTCAAAACTGACACATTTGTTGTTCCAAGCAGCGTGAAGCATTACTTAAATCAGAAGGGGACTGTGGTATTTGGGCCGGGGGGATTGCAGGCCGAGTTGAGAATTCTTTGTCTAGTCACGTACTGTACCCGTACCACTGCCTCTGCCTTACCCCTCCCACTCATTTTTTACTTCTGTCAGCCCCCATCTGCCCATACCTATGTAAGGTGATAATTTTTTATGTTGAACAATTTATTTTGGCGAGTTAGGCTGTGTGCGTGTGTATGCCACGTCAAAATTTTTTCATGGAAAATTTGTGTTAATTAATGTTTCAAGTAGGCCACACAAAATTTTTGTATTCCTGTAAACATTGCTGGGTCTCATTGTACCAGTACAGAGGCCAACACGCCACCTAAATTTAGTAGAAATTAAACACATTGACGTAAATAGCATCTATTAGCATGTTTTCCCAACACCAGCAATAATGACAACAGTGACGCTGGCTAGCTGCCGCCCATGAGCAATCTTGTAGTGATCAATCGATAGCTGCGCGAGGCAGTCGGCCCCGGTATGAGCAACAGCTGAGCGACATTCGGGCAGCCTGGCATGAGTGTGATGCTCATGCCAAGGCCGCCTACTTCACAGCCCAGCCAGAGGATCTAGACCCGAGCGACAGCAATAAGCTGCCGCGCCCAGCCATGCTGCAAAGGATCTAGGCGCTCGCCCAGCTACATACACACGAAAATGTATTCGCTGCTATCCGCAGCACATGAGAGATTTAATCTAAATAATGTATCTTCATATCTATTATCAATAAATAAAGTGCAGTGTTTTACTTCTAATGTAAGGCATCTCCAACAGTGTTTATTGTGACTATTTTGTGCGTAATACGTCCAATTTTCTAGCAATGAAACAGCCAGACCAAAGCGAGAGCACGGTGCGTGCATATTTACTGCACAGTGCCACCTAAACTTTTTGATCGCTACTTGCCTCATAGTAATATATGACCCACGAGACCTGCGTAATAGATCTGTAATAACAACTTTATATTTAAATAATACATAGTCTAATCTTTTCACACACTTTCAATGGCCATGTCATACTGTGTTTAGGCCTTCTTTTTTACGACAAGAGGTGATCCAATATGCCTTTCTTGGGTATCAAATTAATCAGGAGACGTCCAGCTATTAAAATATATATATGTATTGATATTTAATTGAAAAAGGGGTTTTTCATATGCTCGAGATGATTGAACATGAACTTCATGCAAAAAATGACAAGTTTGGTGGCATAGGGGTTAAGGGTGGGTCGAAATCGGCCCGAAGTTTTCCAAATTTTTAACCCCCCCCCCCCCCCCCTTCTTCTGTACATTATTATGTTCCTATTCTCAGGAACCGTGAGGGGTCAAAATAGAGGGGTTCTACTGTATTGTCCACATAAAACTATGAGTGAAGAGTTAATGTCAACATATGTTCATCCCTCCTACTTAAATTGCCCCCCCCCCCCTCATTTTGTTCCAGCAGATGACTCGGAGAGCGCAGATGACGATAGAGGCCACAGGTGGCCAGGTAAACACAACCAC
Source organism: Dryococelus australis (assembly GCA_029891345.1). Taxonomy (NCBI): domain Eukaryota; kingdom Metazoa; phylum Arthropoda; class Insecta; order Phasmatodea; family Phasmatidae; genus Dryococelus; species Dryococelus australis. Next base: position 322,540,285 of record CM057009.1, read on the forward strand.
AGTGTTTTAATTTTGCTTACCTCGATAATATTTTACCAAATTAATACAAAATGACACTGCACAATGTTAAGTAAACAAGGTTAAAGTTATGAGGATTCAACATAAGCGTACAGACCGTACAGTAGTAAAACTCAAGAAAGAATTTTCAGTCCATATAAGCTATTATATTTTCGCTGTACACAAACAGTCTGTCGTCACCAACGTATATATATCTTCTACAAGTATATTATAATGAGTATTATGAAATATTATCGGTTGAAAGTAGAAGCCAAATTTTTCTTGCAATTGAAACAGCAACATTAACCAGTTATCAAATTGAGTTAGAGATGGCCTTACAAGTGAAAGTTACTTCAATAATGTAAATGGTAACTATGAGTGTTAATCTCACTGTCACTAAATTGTTAGTCTCACTATCTATGTTCAACTATTACGGAAGCTAGTCAACATTGAACTATTTTGCTAAATTATAATCTCTCTTCAAGTATTCTTGGCAAAGCAGGAAATCCAACTAATTGGTGTATATAGTATTAACCACAGATGTGGTATATTAATTAATGAAAAGGTTTGTACATTATAGGTGTAAATGTAATTATGTTTAAAAATATTCAGACAGAAATTCGAATGAACTGCACAGTGTTTTATAAATAACTAAAGAAGTACAATAACTTCTACATTGCAAGCACCAGCTATAAAATTATTAGGTCTGAATGATCTTTCAACGACTCTCTCTCTCTCTCTCTCTCTCTCTCTGTGCGCGCATGCACGCTTGCCACACACACATGTGCGTGTGCTTGCGCTCACCATATATATATATATATATGTGTGTGTGTGCACATGTGCATGCTTGCCACATATGTTTTATCAATTGTTTATTTCAGTGATTTTTATTAAAAGTTTAGTATTGCCAACGTGTTTGTAAGTATTCCCGGGTGAGACGGACACACAGAACCCACAACATCCCTTAGAACCCTGAGTCTCAATAGTGCGGTGATTGGGAAGCACCGCTGGCGCCCAAATTACCAGTAAGTATTTGTGTCATCGTTCGTCTCGTGTCTCACTCGACGGCATCAAATGAAAAATTATATCTCAATCATTCAATACAAGTATTGTTAAAAAAATGAGTTTAAATAGAAACATGCCAAAAAATTGTTAAATTTAAAGTAATAAAGTAAGTAAAACTTTGTTAATTCGAAGTTAATTAATTTAACATCACATATAATTCAAAGTATTTTTTGCCTCCAATTGGAAGAATAAGATTTTACTGTATATGCTTTTAAGTTTGATTAATTTGAAATTCTCCTTTTATGGAATTCGAAGTTGAATTTCATCCAATAGTATTTGTGAAGTTCAGATTAATTAATCAAAGCTCTAATAATTATGATAGTAAACGTGTATTACCTACAAAGTAAAGCGTGCATTGCCTACACTGTTGTGGGTGCGTGCACGTAAACTAGCAATTTATTAACTTTTAGCGATAACGAAACCTGAGCCGTATGCTGCACAGGGTCCAAGGAAGTTTTTGATGAAACCTACACCGCATGCCACAAAATGTTCTATGTATGTTCAACCAATCATTTGCTGGCACTCGTATTGATCCAGTGTCGCTGTTCTAACTAAATGCCAGTGCCTCAATATTATAACGGCCATCTTGTGAAACCTGAACAGCATGCCTCAAGCTGATCCAATACTTTGGCTGTTCACTTGCCGGCACTAGCACAAATAATACATATTTTTTTCAGGGGTGCAAAATCTGTAGAAAGTTGAGAAATGCTATAGTCTTTAGGGGGTTTGGTGTATTATATTACTATTAATTATTTGACAGACATTTTTCATACTTACGCACGTATGCATTAAAAACTTTCTGAAAAGGTTTAGAACCAGTGGGGAAAAATGTGATGTAGGTGGACGTGCCGCTGACTGTCATTCATTTGCACGTGCCCTTGTTTATATTGGCAGAGTAGTAAAAAATAATGGTTAGGAAGCGTGTGTTATTTTTGCATGTGCAAAGTGCATTAAGGCCTCTTTAAATAAGTTTCTTTGTGTATTTTTTTTTTAATTTTTATTTCACAGATAAATTATTCTTCGGTATATATTTTGGTTTTCGGACATAATATCTGATCAATAGATGCAGATGAAATATTCATTTAAGGGTTGTAGCATGCAGATTTTTTTAACATTGTTTATATAGTATATTTTTGGGGACCGTCTAAAAAAATAGACTGATATGAGAAATCAATGTAAACGGGATCTTAGCAACGAGGCTTCACTTTGTCTGTTTTTTGATGATGTGGCACTGATGTAATACCGGCATGGGCTGTCGTATACTGTTGTCTCCGTGGTGAGTGGAATGACATGCTCGGCCACAGTGGTGCATCGTAGTGGGTCGGCTGCCGTAAAGACATCTCTGTGCTCATCTAAGAGGTACTGCATGGCGTCTCGGAATTCCAGCAGCACAGAATGGTTCAGTTCATCCTGCGTCACATACGGCACAGTCCCAGCTGGCCTGAGGTCAAGGTTATACACCGTTCTGCGTTCTTTGTGGCCGAAGTGAATGCGTCGTGCTGCTGGTTCGATCATGGTGTTCTGTTCTGTAAGCCATGACACTCCTAGTATGACGTCTTCCCTGATGTCGTCCGACACACATGCAACAATAACAGTCTTATTATCCCTTATGCGCACTGTTATTTTGGCTTCACCTGCTATATCGCTGGTGTGTTAAGGAGTAGTGAGTTGAACGGTTTTTTGTGTGAGTTGGATGGCTTGAACATTAATGAAATCTGTCCGGACGAAATTATGGGATGCTGCGGTGTCTATGAGAGCTCTGTATGGATGGTTATTGAAGAGGACGGAAATACGAATGAAGCTGGCTGTTGGTCCTATGATCTGTGTTAAGAGAATTCATTGCTGTGTTGTGTCGGTCATTGATGACATGGGGCAAGTGACGTCCAGCCACTCAATTGCACCTGTTCGTTTCTAGATGGCATTTGGTTTTTTCTTCTCCATAGCTGGTGAATTTTCCCATTTGGGACATTCGTTGTTCTAATGTTTGCAGCCACACCAACAACATATGTTGGGGGTGTTCTGCTGCTGCATGGCAAATGCAGAATGACGGTACTAACAGCTGGTCATTAAGCAGTTGTTGTGGGTTTCACATGATCTGTTGATGTTTTTGTAGTGGTCACAGTTTGAACTTTTCCACTTGTGGTACTGTCGTGACTCTTAAACTGTCCAACTTTCCCATCATGGATGCATGGTATTGCTATCACAACGTGGCTGGACTGGAATACTGGAGACAAGCAGCATTAACATTTAAATGTAGTCACATTCAGTGGCATAGATGATAGGTGCTAAGGCAGCACGATATTCTGCTCTCGCGGTACTTGCAGCCACTTAAAAAATGTCTTTTAATGATAGCTCCGGATGGTATCTCCAGACGAGGCTGATTTTGTGTGTCATAAAGTTATATAGGGACTCATCCCCTCGTGCCTCCAAAACCACTCGACTGCATGCGCGTAGGCATGTGAATGCACTGTAGAATGCCACTCAGGTAATGCCATATTGGACTACTACTCTCCACCACAACTGGGCATCACCACATAGGTGTTCACCTATGCTGCCGGGCCAATCATCTATGTCGATGCTGTAGCGACTGAGGTGATTTTCACAATTTTATATTAATGTGACTTGGTTCTCACGTGCCATATTGCAATACGTCGGGAGGGACTGAAATCATGCTGGTGTGGTTGTGGAGATGTTGGCAATCCTGTGTATCTCTGAAATGTGCGGTGCAATGGGAATGACTGTCTCATTGCTTGCCTGTACCCTTGATGCTTAGAGTATGTGGGAGGTATGGTGAATGCTGTTGTACCTGCTCGTGTTGCTACAGGTGGGCATGGCAATGACAGCTGTGGTGTGTACCGTTTCCCTGATGATGCACATGGCTGATGAGCGTTGTCTCCACACGACATGTAATTGATGATGTCGCTTCCTATTCTGGCCCAATGCTGCTGGTGACATGTTACATTTGTTGTGAAGTTTACCACACGTGGTTGTGCTCCAATGTTGACAATTTGGGTGTTGCAGCTTTACTGCAATGGAAGTGCGTGCTGTTTCCTGAGTGTTGCATGCTTCTGAGACTATACGCACTGCTCATAATATAGTCAAAGACACCAAGCATATGCGAGTGTAGCGTTTCTGATTCCATTGCACCAACTTTGATTAGCGCATTTTCTTAAGGTTCGCAGATAGTTCGTTGGTGGATGTCCATGGATGGTTTAATAGGTGGCGCATGTGCATAGTGCGGGCATTAAAACATGGTTGAGAAAGCCCCGGATCTGTCAAGGTCTCGTGCAGCGCACACACATATCCTCCGGTGTGCCTGCAATGGTACATCCCTATGCTCCTTCAGAAATTTATACTTTTACGTGTTCCACTTCTGCTTGCAATTGACAAGCTGTGGCAGGATCATGGCAGATGAAGTTGTTGCCCCTCAGAAAATCCAAGGAAAATGGGTCTGATGTCGGTGTAGGGTGCAAAAATTTCATGCACAGAGATGTGGAAATACCGTTCACAGTTTGCCAGTCCAGGCGACCCAGGTCATCTTCATGGTACATTTGGATGCGGAGAAGAAGTCATCAGGAAGTCCGTGTTGTTATTGTCCTTCAGGCCACATGGCCTTGCGGCTCGCAGCTGTCACCCTTGCGACACAACGTGGGAGGGGTGGTTCCTGCCAGCACGGCGCGGGCGGAAGAGTGATAGGTAGTGTGCTCCCCTCTGCAGTGGACTTCCCCAAGATGTTGGTGAGGGCTGACGTCATGGGCTGCAGTGATTGTTGAGGTGATGCACAGGCTCAAGATGGCGGCTCTCCTTGTTGTTGGTTTAAAAATAGGGTATTCTTGCACCAAAAACATCCAATGTCGTTGTGCTGGTTTTCCTGGCCCATAGTTTTCAGGGAAAAGCATGGAATGGTGGAAATGACATGGGAAAACTTTTGCCAGTAGTAAAATATGTGAACCAGTAGGTTCAATTGGTCCTATCTTGTGAACCCTGTAACACACGTGGTCACAAAATATGAAACACTGGAAAATACACTTGATGGAATCATAATACATGGAAACTTTTGGTGAAGGAATTGGCATTGTGTTGAGAAGCATCTGATGAGGGAGTGAAAGTGCAGGTGACTTGTGCGTGGCTTGCGACACAAGTAGGTTCCAGTTGGAATGACACCATATGGCATGGGAAAAGTGTTGTCTGGTTTGTGGGAATGAAAGACCACACAGATGGGTGACAATTTGACGTCTTATAGGTTTGGTACATCAGGTGACATGAGGTTGGCTGGATTAGAATGGGTTTGTTGAGGTAACCAGGTTAGCGAGTACCAGCTCAGAGAGCGTATGAGTGATGCGGGGTCATGGTGCCGTCGGCACAATGTGGCTGCCCCAGATGTCCTGCATCTGCTGGTGATGCTGCTGATGAAGGTGCTGAACTATACTCCCAAATGCGTAGGCTAGTAAATGATGTAAGCCTCCTTCGACACATACTTACTCTTGATAGAAACTCTTGCTGGCTGTTCCTATGCCTTATATTCTTTACAAAAATTATAACAGGTTACATGGTCGAGAAGCGACCCCGAAAATAAATACCTGCACCACATCAGGTTGAACACAACAATTTATTTCCTACTACCCTCCGAAGAGGCACTGAATTACAAGGTTCTTCGTTAAGTGGGAGAGCACTTACACTGTGAAAGAGACACAAGGCCTACATGATGAAATAATGCAAGTTATGCCCAGCCGTGTAGCAAAGACCGGGCTGTGGGGTGGAGCTACCGCCGGGTTTAAATTAAATAAATGAAGGTCCCGGTATACTAATTCAATGACTATTGCAGCTACATGATGGTACGGAAAGTTGAAGACCCAGAGGGGTTGTGTGCGAGGTCCAACCCACGAGATGACCAACACGCTATTGATGGCGGGTTGCAGCTGGGCTCGTTGAGTGGCCGAGCCTTCCCGTGCACACATGAAAAAACTCGTAATTAAATAAAACTATGATAATGAATGAAATTAAATAGCTGTATGCACGCTGGTGAGATGAGGAAAGACAAACACATTATGATCTTTATTAAAAATATATATAAACAATAAAAATATAAAACATAAAAACACTTAGTACTTAAATCGTTAGCAAAGTACGTAACAAAATGAGACATGATTTCAATGAGAGCTGATGTGATCTGTGATGCATGATTTTTGGAGTCTCTTATGCCACAACACTAAAAAATTGACGTTGTATAACTTACAATTACTGTGTACTATAATACAGACATATTTATTATTGATGACAAGAAAGTGATGTTTTCTCGCCATGTGGTCGGTGCATTATGCGTATCACTCAGTGGTCCACATCTCTACTTAACCTTTCACGTGTACAACACTGGAGGGTACTGACCAATACTGGACACATATACTGACTTACAAAAAGAAATGATGATTATATTAAATATGCTGCATATGCAAACACGCACCCTCAAGTGCTACATAAATAACAATACAATAAGAACTGTGCTGAAATGACTGGAAAAGCGCTGCATGAATATTATAGTATACATTGTGCATTACAATCACATAATCTTCACATTAATTAAAATAAATAAAACACAGTAGCACTAATGAATGTGCCCTTATATAAGGAGCTTTATAAAACAAGTGATTAGCACTGAAAAAATTACATATTTTATAACCATGACAAATGCAAAAATTAACAAACACTTTCACACGCACGTGGAATACCATACGATGAAACACACTACACTCACTATACAAATTAGCATTGCACATTTAAAAATAATAAAATAATAAAAAGTACATACCAAATAAATAAAAGATATAAAATAAAACCTACCTATGCACTGCACAATACACGCACACATGCGGAGCGCTCTTAGTGCTTTACACTGACTTCAGGTGGGTGGTAGGTGAACTGTTGGTGGCTGCGGGATGAACGGGCTGGAGAGGACATCACATGCTACACTTCAACTGATGGGGATGAAGTAGCTCTGTCATGCTTATAATTGTGAAAATGAAGATGCAAGATTATTCCATTTAATGAACATTCAATAAAATTAAATGTACACAAATTATAGTTAGTCATGTATGGGTAAAACAGTATTTAATGTGACAGAAAACTTACAATATGTTATTTTGCTCTGTTCCCATGTTCTGTCTTCCTCCACCTTTTCTCTGATGACCATCAAAATATGTTCTTATTTCATTGGAGATTTGCATCTGGTCAACTCTTCTTGGCCATGAAAATGAGAGTGAAGCTTTAAATAAAAGCTTCACCTTTTTCTGGGAACAGTGGAAGTTGGGATACTTCTTGTCTGTCTTTTTTTTCCAAAGTGCTGTACGTATTGCTCCATATAAGAGGGGTTTACTGACTTCAAATTCAAACTATGTCTAAAGGTGTGTTCCATTGGCTTGTTTTTTTTTCCCCCTTCATTTTTTTGTAATTTGCTTTGAATATTGCAAGGTTTTAATTGGGACACCATGCTAGTCTATGTTCACCATCCAATACTGCTGTCTATTGTACACCGTGACTTGGCTGATACCAGATAAATGTGAAATATTTGATTGAAAACCAAAAATCCAGGAGTTATAAAAAAACCACATATTGTCATGAAATTATGTGTAAGCATTATTTGATATCTAATGCTACAGTAATAAAATTATAGAGACATAAAACTGTTACTAATGTACTGCAGGGGATCATCACTTGCAGGATGCATGTAGTATGGCGTTGGTCCACCCGTAGCATGGAGACAAGTGACAATGTTGTCAGGCATGGATGCATACAGATGTTGGATATTCTCCTGAAAAAGATCCTGCTACAGCTGGTGTAATTGACCCTCCAAATCCACCGTGATTGCTGCTTACCAAAGTTGCCTTCCAATCTGGTCCCAAACATTCTCGATGGACAAGTGTTTTGGAGACCTAGCTGGCTAAAGAAGCATGTTGACATCACAAAGGCAGGCCAGAGATTCACTGTGCTGTGTGAGGCTAGGCATTATCTTGTTATATAATGTGGTTGTCAAGCTGCACCGGGAAGGCGCGTGCACATGGCTGCAGAATTTCCTAGATGTATCGCTTCTTTCAGTCACCATCAGTGGGGTGCGGGAATTGTAGGAAATGGCATTCCACACCATGAAACCTCTCATTGCAATGGTGTGCCACTCAACAATGAAGTGTGTATCACAACGCTGGCGAGAACATCCCCAGACTCAAATTTGGCAGTCTTCTGTATCCAGATAGAGCTTTGATTTGTTGCTAAACACCAGTCATCACCAATCTGCACGCTACCATGCAGTCTGTTCTCGGCAGGTCTCGTGTATTTGGTGATGCTCAGGTTGTAATGGTATATGTCATGAGGGATGCCACAATGACAGATCCCGCTCTGCTAGCCGCCTGGATTTGGTAGTATTGGATACAGGCATATACCCAGCTGCTGTGACATGTCCCTGAATGTTGTGCAGCGATGCCCATGGAGTGCTTACAGCCTGTCACAGAATGAAACAATCCTTCATGCTGATATTCCACCAGGGTTGACCCAAGCCTACTCGATGTGTGTGTGTTCCCACTGCATCCAACACAACTCACGGTGTAGGCAGAATGGTTCAAGTGGCAAGCAGTGTACTGAAATATCCAACCTGCCTCTCGAGGTCGATGATGTGGCCTCTCTCAAACTCATCCACCTGGAAAAAGGCTTGTTGAATGTGCCGTCAGGGTATTTTGCATGGTTACTGAACCAAGCTCTGTGGTCCACATTTTTTAAAAATGATTCCAGCCATAGGTTGAACCAGTTATTTGTGACTTTCCACCCCTACAACTGTACTCTTTCTGAGAAATACAGTGGTGCAAGTATCCTTCGCTTTGACTGATTTTCCTATTTTATTCTGGCCTATGGCTTCCCATTGTCGAAGCCACATAATTTCATTTATTACGTGCATCTCGCCACGTAAGTGGCTTGTCATTGCTCTCTGTGTTTACCCTGTAATGGTTGCCGCCTGTGGTGCGTGCAATATAGAAGTGGCATAGAGGACCTGCCATCCACCACACTTCCCCACATAAGGGGATTCTAATTCTATATACTATGCCTTCTATAATGGCACTAACTTCTACTACTACTACTAATATTATAATATTTATGCACCACATTACAACTCTTTCATCAGTGTTGGCTAAGTAAGAGGAGAGGTGAGGTCCCCCCTCCGTGTACTTCAGTGAGGAGTCATTTCCTTATGTCTCAAGTACCATTTTTGCACCAAATCTTCTTTAGCCAGGTTCATTTCCTTTCTTTGCTTGCTACTTTGGCATTAGGTTCAGTGTTTTTTTCCAAATTTATTTCGCCAGTTTCATTATACTTGACCATTACCATGAGTAGAAGGATGTAGTATGTTCACGGCCAAGAGTGTGGGACGTCAGAGCTTGGAGCACCTCCTGATTTGTCATTCTGATGCCCTGGTGACCATCTTGGAAGCCAGTGACCATTGACCCCAAAAAGCCAAAATAATCCAAATAAATTCCAAAAAATGTATAAAAAATGTATTATTAAAAATTATATTAAAATTACTGAAAATCATAAAAAATTCCAGTCCCTCAACAGCCATTTCCCCCTAACAATTTCTCTTTTATCCCTAAATATACTCTTTTTTCCTTAAAAAATTTTTCCAAAAAATAAGAAAAAATTCATAAAAGTCGACCAGTATATTATGTTACTGATGCTGCCACCATATTTGATGCCCGTGACTATGTGGTGGAGGTGTGTGAATCCCTCAACAAATGTACAGTACACTCCTGTTTATTCATGCCTCGCTTAACCAATTTTCGGTTTATCTGTATGGCTTTTTGACTTTTCTCCAAATCTACTGTAACTTCTGTGGCAAGGCAATGCTGTAACATGTTGTAGCGTCTCTCCTTCCCTAACTCCTATTCTGACCACTGAACCAGTATCTCATTCAATCTGTTGTCAAGACTAGGACGGGGTAGACGTACTTATTCAGGGATGTAGCTCTACTAGTTCACTAACAACTTCAGCAAGTTCATAACACAACTACTTTATTGAACATTAGACGTACGTGTGTGTGTACGTGTGCTGTTTTTTTTTTTTTAAACGTGACTCTTGAGGAATCCCCACAGGACATAATCACAGACAGACAAATCGGGCGAGTGGCCAGGCCACAGAAGGTCTCCAAAACACGAAATTATTTGATGGTGAAACATTTTTAGTAAAGTGTCCATTGACAGGCAAGCGGTGTGCGCTGTGGCTCCATCTTGATGGAAATAAACATTTGCAAGGTCGATGTTGAGGTCACATAATGCGCAGTGTGCATGTGACCACTGCTCCATGGTTACTGACAATGGCATCACTCGCCAGACAGTTCTGGCTGTATCATGCCATCCCCACCCTAGAGACACACGAGTACTAGGACAGTCAAAATGGTAGGTGAATGCTTTTGTCTCACTATTCTCAAAGTACCTAACCTAGCCAGTTAATATTAATTAGCACTTAAGGGAGCAATGGGGTCTCGAAGGATAATGCTACGTCCTAACTGCTTACTTCAGTTATGCTCACCAAATTGCACAGAAGAGGGACCCAGAGCTCTTCTAGGCCTCGGTGCCATGATACTCTCGTTGCTAGCTCCGGCAACTAACGTTGTGGTACCTCAAGCGTCGTCAAGTCACTGGGAGGGAGGCAATATCTATGGCCGTTTTATATGCTTTGCCCAGTAGTTCAGTGTCGTGTGTGGTGATATTCTCATGTTGCTATCGTAGCTTAAGTGGTATGTTCCATGAGCAGCCCTTTGTGGCTGCTACACTACCCCCCAGGACAAAATAACAGCCGTCCTGGCTGTGGCAGCAGTGGAGAGAAGTAACCAAGTTGATCCTTCCCAGGGTAGTGGTACTGATGTAGATGTAGGCAGAGGAGCTCAGGTTGTAGTGAACGAAGGCAAATGGTAGCATTTGCAGCAAAATTCAATAGCAGTATCGTAGGGGCAAGGATAAACTCAAGACCTCGTCTAACAATGAAATAACACTTAGGTAATAGTGAAAATCAGGTAAGTGGGGAATGTTTGCAAATGACAATGTAGAAAAATAGAACTTCGCAAGTATTGCAATGTTAATAAAATAGTACACAATAAGATACATAATGAAGGTGGCCAAAAGTAAGCTTAACCTATCTCAGAGAGCACGTTGAGCAGCGTGACCACAGGAAGGAAGGAGGTATGTCCAATGCCACATTTAATGTCATAAAGAATAATTTAACCCCTTAAGACTAGACGATGGATATCGGTAGAGGAAGTTTGAAAATTGTGCACTAGTGGTGCGAGTGTGCTCAACAATGTGTCAGAAGAAGAACTTTTAAAGGAAACACTAGCTGGTTAATAACAATAAAGAAAATGTACTGCCCCCTGGCGGAAACAGTAATAATTTGACAAAATCAAAGGTAATAAGTTCATTAGGTGGAAGGAAAATGTACACAAGGTAAACTTAAAACAACTGGGAAGTTACTAACTGTGTGAAAGGTAGGCAACACATCAGAAGTTGTTAGTGCCAGGCAGTCATGCTTTCTTTAGTTTGCATTGCAAGAGCAAGAAGACCAACTGAGCAGTTTATAGCAGGTTAGCTGTGTGTGCTTTGTTTGTGCACTAGAAAATACTTACTGACTTACACTGGTACAATTAGTTTGGTTTGCAACTCACAGATAAGTACACAATTTTTGTCTGATCAATAGTTTGTATTAGCTTGTGATCACCAGAGTCTAAGATATTAAGAGCTCGCACGCAGGCAGTGCATGAGTCAGATTAATAGTTTGAACTTTTGGTCATTTGTAAGTGTGTGTGTGGTTAATCACTATCCGTAGGACACGTAGTTGGCTGTAGTGATATTTGCACACTTGAGCACAATATATGTGTGGCTCTCTCAATATATATATATATATATATATATATATATATATATATATATATATATATATATATATATATATATATATATATATATATATATATATATATATATATATATATATATATATATATATATATATATATATATATATATAAAAAATTATTGGTTTTTGAAGAGTTACCTAGTTATAATACATATGCATGGAGGCACGAAGTTAAAATACATAGAAATACACAAAATAATTCATTTAGTAACATTGAACAAATGTATAGGGTAATTGTGAACAATAATATATGCATGAGAGCAGAAAGTTAAGATACGTAAAAATATACACTTGGTAATGAATTGCTTTGTAATGATTAACACAAGTAGAAAGTAATTGGAAATAATAATTCTATGATACTTAAACTCTTTACATACATTCCCTATAGGTATTTGGTTGTAGAACATGTTTATTCATCATATGTACACACAAAGTTTGTGAAAAAATACAGATACACATATATAAATCTGCAGGTGTGAGGTAAGGTGATGAATAAAAATAAAAATGTGTTCACACAGACTAACATAATACTTCAAATATAACTAAAGAGAACATTTGGAATAGTGTATAGAATATTATTTAACAAGGACCACTATTGTTGGCCTGATGTCATAAGGTCCAATGTGGACTGCATGCACTTGAGTGGGGATTACGTATTATTTCCACGAGAATGGAATTACATACCATAATATAAGGGTAAACGTAATTAAACATGAAAAATATTACAAGGAAGCCAGAAGGCAGTTAGCAAAATACTTAATCAATTACTGAATCATATACATATAGGCCTGTAGGCCTGAAGTGAATGTACTAGCATAGAATAGCTGTTGTAACACCTGTGGTGGTGTATTAGTCATACTTTGAATCTTGTGAGAAATAGGCAATTAGATACCTCTTAACAATAACAGGAATACCACATGTAAGTGATACACTCGTACGCAGACGGAGACACTTGGATTAATAAAAATTTGGAACACTATTTTGTAAACAGCATAAGCATTACTGTAGATCTTAGGGGGGCGTGTTGATGTGTGCTAGAAGTATAGATATCTTTATACTAGTTTCACATACAATGTAATGACAGTAAAAACAAGTAGGAAAAGAATAGCTATCGAGGCGTGATCAATGTGAGCGGGTTCCAAAATAGAGAAAAGTTTGTTGTTACGTAAGAACACCTTGTGGTGGCTTGCATCAACAGTCTGTTACATGCAAGTGGCAGTTTGCATCAAGCACATGCGTAATGTTTGAAAATTGAATTCCAGCAATCAATGACAGCTGTTGGAGGTGGAATGACTGTTCATTCAGCCAGTGGAGGGGTACTACTGTGTGTTGTAGCGTGATGGAGGGCGCACAAACGTCACATAGACGTGTGGCCTGTAAAATAGTTTCCTCAGGGGTGGCAACACAACAACCGCATGGCACATGAAGTTCCACAATCAAGGACAGCTGTTGGAGGTGGAATGACTGTTCATTCAGCCAGTGGAGGGGTACTACTGTCTGTTGTAGCGTGATGGAGGGCGCACAAACGTCACATAGACGTGTGGCCTCTAAAATAGTTTCCTCAGGGGTGGCAACACAACAACCGCATGGCACATGAAGTTCCACAATCAATGACCGCTGTTGGAGGTGGAATGACTGTTCATTCAGCCAGTGGAGAGGTACTACTATGTGTTGTAGCGTGATGGAGGGCGCACAAACGTCACATAGACGTGTGGCCTGTAAAATAGTTTCCTCAGGGGTGGCAACACAACAACCACATGGCACATGAAGTTCCACACTGCCCAAGGAGTGGTTGGTGATAAGTGAATTGAGGGATGCATTAGCACACAACATTGCGGTACCGGGAGGGGGGGTTTGTTCAAATATACTGGTGTGGGAAAATACATGTGACAGTTAAAGACGTGTCTTGAGAGCATTGGAATTTGTGAGGAGAACAAGGATTTGGCATCATCAAGTAAAATTACATATTTTACACACTTGGCACTATTACCAGTAAGGTATTGTTTAGGGATGGCTAGAACATCCATGAGGGTGTCGTGGAAGCGTGAAATAGATTTCACAGTGTCTGTGGTAGGATCAATGGCAACAGTGGGTGATGGGGTGTGAATGATACAGGAGTGATTCTGAAAATGATAAGGGACTGAAATGATATCGTATACTTGCCATGCGGAGTGCACACCTTTAATGGGGACTTGCAATTTAATAATCATCTGAGAAGTTTGCAGTTGCAAAAGTTGGGAATTCAGTTTCGTGAGGTTGTCAGTGAGCTGGCTTTTGTTTACAGCAGTTAAAGGTAACCTGTTGAGCTGGCATGCATGGATGTATGACTGTACCAAGTGCTATAAGACTACATTATTAATCAGCTCCAAGAGGCTAATCGAAAGCAAGTGAGTTTGAGCTTCAATGTTGTCCAGTTTACTGACAGTTACAAGTTGCTTTTGTAACACGTTTGAAATGCTGTTTACAGTTGCGGCGAGGGGATTTACCTTATGCTCCATTTTATGGTGTAATTCATGAATCACCTTGAAGGTCACATTTAGGATGGTATTTGTGTTATGTACATTATCAGCAAGGGCAGTGGTCTGGGAATCTAGCATAGCATCATTGTCTAGCAATACGTGTAAATGTTTAGTGGTCAGTAAGTCACAGCACCAAGTACCCAGTTCCCCGAGGAACTGTATACCTCTTTTGGGGCAGAACTGGATATTCACATCGTCCAGGAATTCTCTCAAGATATTAGTTTCAATTACCTCCAAATAATCGTGTGTAATTTTTCGTTCTGGCAAGATGTGGAGTTTTTCACTACACAGGCAACGCGCAAGAATTGTTCAAGTTTTGTGGGCATTTTGGGGAGGTGCAACGCTATTGTGTATATTAGAGGAAATGTTTCCTCATAGAGAAAATCAACAGTGGCAGGCTTGTAATAAAGCCCTGCATGCGTGCAAAATGGCACAAGAGCTGCTAGGACAGCTGATAGTGCCAAGGATAATATGGTGATGACCTTGGGTACACGTTAAGCTGCGGAGAACCCCTACCTTGCAACTGGAACTTGTGAGGTGGTTAGCATCGCCATGGCGACGGGTGGCGCATCCGCCTGGTGTGCCTTGCACCGGCACAGTGTTGCCAACCGTGACTGACGTGTGAGGCAGCGACTCGTGGCTGCCATATTGGGGCCGCAGGGAGCGTGAAGTTGGCGAGCGTGGAATCCCCACTCTGCTTGCTGTCACGCTGTAGTGGTCGCCTGGTGTAGCGGCAGTCAGGAATTCAGTGAGCGTTATCATGCTGGTCGGCTCTGGCTGCAAATGCCATGATGATTTGTGTCTGTTGTCTGCACACTTCAAAGCGTGGCATTTTCAGGCTGCACAGGCGGCGGTTCATGCAAAGGACCCCTTGTGCAACACTTTGTACTCCCCAGGGGGGAATGACATGATGAACTGTAACATATTTGGGGCACACAGTAAACACGGAACAATAGAACACTAACAATACGCTTGCATATACACTAAGTTAAAGCACGTAGGTGGGTTTGGTGTGCCTGATACATACTGTATCGAACCTGGGTGGCCCAGATTTATTGGTTTGAATGCACACAGTAAGAATTGCCTAATATGTCTGTCACCCTGAAAGGGCTGCGATATCGGTGCGTTAAGGCCTTCTGCAGGCCCTTATTAGGTATGCAGACGTAATCATTGACACGTGAAGTATTATCTCTATGAGTACGGTCAAACTGGGTTTTCTGATTAACTTGGGCCTGAAGTAAATTAATCTAGATCGTTTCACGATCCTGTAAAAGTTTTTCACACCAATAATTGGCATGTGGCGAATGTTGAGCAGCGACTACATGTGCCGGAAAGGCAGCTTCCTCACCATGTAACAAATAGAAGGGAGTAAACTTTGTTGCAGAATGGACACTTGTATTATAATTAAATTGTATGAATTCTAAGTACAAATCCCAGTTGGCCTGATTGGCATCAGCACAGGCTGTAAGTTGGTCACCAATGACTCGGTTTGAGGCTTCAACAAAACTGTTACATTTAGGGTTGTAGTCCGTAGTAGTTAATTTCTTTATTCCAAGGGATTTCAAAAGATTACTAATGAGCTCATTCTGAAAACTCGTGCCTCGATCAGTTAAAATTTGTTGTGGGCAACCAAATTAGAGTACTACATATTTATTAAATTCTGTGCATATGGCAGCATCAATAGAAGGGACAGCTTTTGCTACTACGTAATGGGTTGTGTACTCCATCATAACTAGAATGTACTTGTTCTTACATACTGTAACAGGTAGGGGACCCTTGGCATCTAAAGCCCGCGTAGATAGTAGGGGTTGTGGAGGGATAGAAGTTAAGGTACCCATGGGCTTATCGTTAGTAGATTTAGTTTTTTGGCAAATGGTAGAAGATTTGATATACTCTTTAACATCTGGTGCATTGTATCCCAATGATAGGTCTGCTAAATCTTCTGCAATGTCTTAAGGATGCAAAAATGTGCGCCCCCAAATATTGCATCATGCTAAGCTTGAATATTTTCTGGAACATATAATTTGGGTATGAGAGTGAGCCAAGACACGCCCTGGGGCGTATTTAATTTTTAAAATATTTCACCATTCGCTGCTATGCCATATTGGCGACTCAATCTGCGATACTTGTTATCTACCTGTTCAGGATGAAGTAAGGATAATTTCTACTGTTTGATATGAGGATCATTATCGTATTCTCCAACAAAAGGAGAGGTATTCACAAGTGGACATAACTGGAAAATTGAGTCTTTGTTGATTTTGATGTATTCTTGGGCATGTGTATACACTGGGAAAAAGTGACTTTTGCCTATAGCAATAAGAATGTTACATTTCAATAGAGGATCAATGCAAGTGGTTTCTAAATGTGGGGTGCTATCTTGCTTAACAATTTGAATATTTATGTGATATAAACCGGTAAGAATTCTACAGATACCGTGAATTGGAAAAATATCTTAATTGGCGACTGCAATCGCAATCTTGTTCTTGGTACTGGGACATGAAATAATGTTTGATGTTGTCCCAATGATGCTTGGTGTACTTGACAACTGTGTTATGAATCTTGTCTGCTTTACGTGTATCTTGCAAGATGGCTACCGGGAAGGCTGTGTAAAGGCAAGTACATGTTAGCATGTTTTCTTTTACTTGGTAAGGTGTGGCATTGACTGTTATGGTACATGTTGGCACGGGAGGGCTAGTGACAATTCTGTTGAGGGCATCGGGGAGAATGTTTAATTTATTGCACACAATGGTAGGTTCAAAATCATATTTACTGAGCGCTATCATCATTTTTGAATATGGATATTGTGCTCCACCATAGAGCGTAGGTAGCACAATCTAGCATGGTCAGTTTCAATTGTAAATTTCCTACCATATAAGTACTGATGGAAATGAGTACACAAATACCTAATCGCGCCTAATTCTCTTTCTGTTGTATTCCAACAAGACTCCTGGATTGATAGCTTTTTGGAGGCAAAGGTGATAATTGCGCACTGTTTGGAATTTGGCTCCTCCTGTAGGAGGGCTCCGCCGATATCATCATTACTCGTGTCGCAAGCTAGTATGATCGGTTTGTCCTCATCAAATTTCTTTAACACTGGTGCTTGTAAAATGGCCTGTTTCAAGTTAATGAATGGTTTAGCCTGGTCATCCTGCCACTTGAAGAGTACTGCATGCTTGGTTAATTTGATAAGTGGCTGCACTATGATGGCATAGTCTTTAATGTAATGATGAAGGTATGATGTCATGCTGAGGAAGGCACGTAATTGTTTCAAATTCGTAGGGGGCGACATCTGCTCTATGACAGAAACCTTATCTGGTTCGGTAGAAATACCATCGGGGTGATGATATGGCCTTAAACTTTGACGGTCTGCTCAGCAAAAGTACATTTCTTAGTGTTTACTTAAACATTAAACATTCTTAACATATCAAAAACTTTATGAATGTTGTTTAAATGTTCTTCGAAAGAATTGCCCAGTATAAAAATATCATCAATATAAGCAATTGCTGCTCTCCATCTGAGTAGACCTAAATGAGTGTTTATAAACATCTAGAAGTACTGAGGGGTATTGAAAGGCCCATTGGCATTCTTTTATACTGGAATAAGCCCATGCCGTCAATTGTAAATGCGAGCTTATGCTGGTCTTGTTGCCTGACAGGTATGCTATAAAACCCTGAAAAGAGATCTAGGCTAGTAATTACAGGGAGTTTTGCAGGGCTGTTAAAATATCCTCCTTGCATGGTAAATGTATTGGACCCTAGTGAGATATTGGTTTAACTTACGAAAGTTGGTTAAAAATCTTAAACCGCCACCTTTTTTTTAAACAACCAGGCTGGGCGCAGAATAGGGAGAGTCTGCTGACTCTATAATATTGGCTTGGAGCATGTCATCAATCTGAACTAAGTGTTCGTCTCTAACTTTAGGACTAATGTGATATGACGTGTTAGAAATTGGCTTCTCTGTGGTTAAGTCGAGCTTAATTTAAAAATTGCAGGCCTTGGTTAGCTCTAAAATAGAATCTGCAAATCTGCCTTTATGAGAGTTTATAATGTTGATAATAGCATCCTATTGTTTAGTATTGAGCTTGGGGTTGATGTGAAATGTTCTAGGAGGTGGTGATCCAAAAGAATCCAAGGCGGCTAAAGAGTGCTCAACAGTCATAGTTGTAAATTGTGGGGAGAATCCAGAATGGAGTGTTACTTTTACAATCTTGCGCGGGGATCGTGGCCGTGTATGAGCATAATGTTGTATTTTATGATTGGGATGATGTCATATTTGGTAATAAAGTCCACCCCTAAAATAATGTCTTGTTGAAGATGATCCACCATTAAAAATTCCTGAGGATAAGTACGCCCTGATATTCCTACGTTATAAAACGGTTTCAAATTTAGGGGGCTCTATTATAGAAGTTGCTGCAATTAGTGTAAGGTGTTCTTGCAGTGGGAAGATCTGCTGATTGGTGACCAAGGTAGTAGCTATGCTGCTGCTGAACACCCAGTGTCAAGTAATGTAACGTATTTTTTTCCTTTAATGGAAACGAGAACACGCGGGGTCGCAGTTCGTATGCTAGCTTGCTGACAGGTGACAGTGGATATGGGGCTTACATTTTTATTTAACTTACTTCGAGACCCAGGTTCACTCAGCATGTCTTGCAACGTGGTTTCATCATTGCGGCCTGCGCTCATAGTGTTTTGAAACAAATAGAATGGTCCACTGTGCTTTTACACTTCGTGTGGTCTAAATAAACTGTCTTTAGCATGAGCCTGAATGTGTTCTTAAATATTTTTAAACGGTCACCAATGTCCATACAAAATTTAAATTTCTGGTTGGGGAAAAGATTACAATGCCGACTTTTTATGTCTCTCATAAAAACAGAGGGCGCAGGTGTCTTGGGTGAGACTGCGTGGGCCTGTTACAGTTTTCTGCGCTGTGGAAATTTGCTGCAATCTTGCAACGCTGCAATCTGGGCTGTGCATAGTGGGTGGTGTGGCAACGCTGCGAGCTGGCTGTGGGCAGGGGTGGATTGATGGGCGTGCCATTCTTGTCCGGGACCGGCTGCGTACGCACCGGCGCTCATCACATGACCAACTTGGATTTGCTTGCCTCGCCGGCAGTTTACTTGTAATATGTTGAGGGGGGACTTTATCTGACCTATATGCGCTCATGGGTGTTGTGTTTGGTGCAATGTGTGCGGAGAGGCGAGAATGCTGGCTGTTGTTGATAATAACTTTATTCTCAATAACGGAGCTAGGTGTTGAAACACTGTGTGGTGGTAGGTCACTGTAGGTGTTAAATTTTGCAATGTCTGTGTACGACCTCATAGGGACGACTTTGTTGAAAAATGCATGACACCGATCTCGAACTCGGATGTAGGGGTCAGTGGGGGTTTCATGCTCTACCCTCTTGAATTGTAGTTTTTTGTTGTCCATTGGCCTGCTGGTTTATTGCGGTTGTTACACTCACGGTTGTTGTAGTGGTTCTCGGCTCAGCTCAGCCCTCTTCTCGGCTCAGCCCCCTTCAATTTAAAACTTGTGACTTACACCGGGAGGGGTATAGGGTTGGGGGAAATGAAAGGAGGAGGGAAGCGAACACCAAGATTGACAAATGATGTATCTACCGCAGTGTGCTAGTGGTTTTCAGAAGAAACACAAGAGATGGCGCCGGCACCACATCATCTGAAGCCCCTCTTCTAAAATGTCCCCAAACTGAAATAACACTCTGGTGGTCACAACTCACAAAAACATAGCTTACAAGACCAAACAATTCATAAGTTACACAAAGAGTAGAAGAAATTGAGTAGAAATAATGGGAAGAGTCGCAGTGATAGTACAGATTCACATTAAAGATTCACAGTTGACGAACAAACAATCAACAATTCCTTCATCACTTGTAGTCAGCAGGAGCGAAGAACAGTGACCCCGGGGATGCAAATGGTGGGCTGCCAGGTAGTAGTACCGAGTGCCAGAGCAGGGCCTCTTCACAAGTGAATGGGGTAGGGAGTCAACAACACCAGACAGCCCATCATGAGGTCATCCAAGGCGCAAGCGAAACTCTTCAGCTGCAGGATGAAGGTCTTGACACGGGATTCTCGGGCGGATGAAAAGTAAGTCAAATAAGGAAATAGTAGAAATGGGAAATACAAAATTGAAGGGCAAGGTGCACTAACTCAATTACAACAAATGAACAAAACAATTACAAATACAAGCTTAACATTACACCTACCATGTCCTGGCATGGTACAGTTTTAAGTGCGCCACATGCACCTTTCTAAAAAATGTGCCAGTAGAGGGTAGCATGAGACTGACTGTATTTTGGCCAAGGAATTTATTTATTTTATAGGGCTGCAGAAATTTAGGCAACAACTTGCCACTCACATCGTTTTCTAGGTCTGCCAAAGCGAAACTTCTGCAGAGAATGAGATCTCCCTCACTAAACTGGAAAGGTGGGGGGGTTGTATGTAACTTGTAAAGGCGGTCATTGAGCGAAACTTTGGCTGTACCCAACCATTTGTGGGCCTCCCCTAGAAGCCGGTCTCATTCTGAGTGAAAAAGCAGAGAGGGAATGGGAGGATGATTCCAAATGTTCATAAAAGGGGAGGGTAACTCAAGGAAAGGAAGAGTAGGAAAGGTGCCTGTAGATCCGTGCAACATACTGTTAAAACCAACGTTAATGAGATCAAGGTCTTGGTCCCATATGGTGTGATCACGGTTATAGAATATCATGAGGCAGGCTTTCAGACCTTTGTTGAACCTCTGCACTTTATTTCCCTTGGGGAAATAAGGACTGGAAATTAAGTGCTTGACAGCCCACATAAAACCCATGTCTTTGAATAATGTAGAATTGAAATACTGCGCGTTATCCATTAATATTTCAGCAGGAGTGCTGAAAACATTCCAGACTTGAATACAAATGGCCTTTACAATAGTGGATGACTTCATGTTCCTCAACTGTAACAAAATGACAAATTTTGAGAAGGTGTCCAGCAAAATCAACAAACATGACCATTTTAGGATTGAACCGATGGTACAAAGATGTCAAGAGGGACAGTTTCCCAGGAGGTCTCTGAGAGCTGAACAACACTCTATCCCACATTAGCTTGGTTTGCCTGTTTAACATCTCTGGCATGCTGCAACATAGCATCAACTCGCCATTTTACAAATACAGGTTACACTCTTAATCACTTACGTTGGGTTCGGCTAGCCTCAGCCTAGTAGAGCATTAAATGTTGGTATACCTGGTTTGTTAGAAATGAGAGCAGAAAATATCCATTTTGGAAGTATACTCGATTTATTGTAGAAGGTTGAAAAGAGTAACATTTATGCCAGTATGCCGTCTCCCGACATGTTTTACTTTTCATCAAACACTCGCAGGTACAGTCACAGTAGCATTTACAGGAAGTTCAAATGCACATCTCACTTCTGTGGTTGTCACAATAGATGTTACTGCATTTCGACTCGCAGGTTGTCGTATGAATACACAATTGAAAACTTCACACTTTCTAACATGATGTTGTCTCTACCATGATTATTACTATAAGAACGATCCCTGGGTTTGCTGCCCACAGCTCTTCATGTGCAGCTACTCCCACTCCAAACTACAAATCTAAAAATACACAATTGGCCGGGGCTCGTGACCTATTGGCTGAACATTTCATCATGGTGCTGCTCGAAACTATAAAACTACTGATGGCATGGGAAACATGAAAAAAAAACTTAATCTCAGAAGTTGTGTTACCTCGCTCTGAAGCCTGAGAATTCGAAAGAGCCACGTAGTACAGATAACACTTGTAATACAGCCTCACATTTAAACTTATAAAGCCCCTACTTCTAAACCGTGGCATGAAGGGAAAAATTTGGACAATTACACTTACTGACAAATGAAACTGCAGAATTTAAGTAAAAGTGAAATTGAGAAATAATTATAAAAGCCCTAAAAATGTGTTAAAACTGCAACACTACATTACCCTCCTTGATTTGGGAAAAATTTTGAAGAAATCTTTACCAAATCAAAACCTAACTGAAAAGGGTCGAAGCAGAAGACTACTGTGACCTTGTTCCTATAAACACAACATACAATAACTCTGTAAAACATCACCACCATCACACAACAATGCAGAAGGTAAAGTTACCTGTCGCTGAAGAATACAGAATCTCAATGGAGCAGCTACAAAACAACAATATATTATACACTGATTTACAAGACATTATTATTCGAACACTCAAATAAGCACAAGACCTAACAATGCATTCAACTAGACAAAGGTAAGCTTAAGTGAATCAGTTATAATTCAATGTGTCAAAGAAAACATTTTTATTCAAAAAAAACATAATGTCACCAGGATTTTACACCTGCGACAAATTACAAAATTCAAATCATGAACAATTCAATTCATAGTGTATTTTTTTATAAAACCAGAAACAGTGTAAACATTTGTGTGGACAACAAATAATAATACCATGTGTAATTCACCCTAGCACATATACATAACCCTCATAAACATCATGAAAGTTTCAATAAAGAAACACAGATTACGTACAAAATCCTTAAATTGCAGATAATTCTACCCTGAAATACCATTACACATCATAAACAAAGAAATTTTATCTGCAAGAACCTTTATGTAAATCAACACTTCCCAATAACATGACATCCTAACCTCAAGAAATTTTGTCATCATATATTATGTTTAAACCAAAACAATTAAAAAAAAACACAGCAATTTTGTTCATCCATTTAAGTGAGTGTATAAAATCTCCTGCTCTGGGCTAGATGTCTCTATAGTTGCCTATATATACATTACACAATCATTGAATTAACGCCCAACATTTAAACTGAGCATGAACATTTAAACTGAGCATGGAACCAGGTCTGCCCCAAACATTATACAAAACTGAAAACCATTTCTCAAAAGACTTTTGAAAATGCATTTGAAATTTGTCCCTACACAACATTTAAATTCTTTGAAATGTGCTGCCCACATTTGAAATATTAGCAGAAATAATAAACTTCAAAATATAATATTTGTAAAATACAAGGCAACAACAGTTTTAATTGCACAACAGAACACACCTTACCTTTGCAATCATGCACCCAGTACATGTACAGAGCAACGCATTCACTTCTTCACCTAACCCTTCATAAAAGTCAACAATACATTGTCAAAGAATACAAGTAATATTCCCTAAAGATGAGAAAAATAAAAACCTTATCCTTTAAACAGCACGAGTTCGTAATCCTAGTACAGTACAACCATTAAAGAACTTGCATATGTACACTTGTCATGAACATACTCTCATTGCATATGTTACTCTTGAAACTATTTACACCACACTCAACATAATTCATTACAAAACATGCAGCACATTTCTTTCACAGATTGAATTCTTTACAATTACTGTTGTTTTGTACTCTCCTCCTAACTCACCTTCAAAAACACACCTGAACATTGGCAACTTTGTCTCAATTATTATATAACCTATGAGTGAGGTTGTCCCTCAATTTACCAGTATGGTCACAAGTGGCAGACACCCACAAGGACTTGAGATGCTGTGTTTAACAGTAATGGACATTTACCACACAGAAAAGTTAAAATACACAGGACTACCCTAATCCTTCAACACAAAATTTATAAATACCCTCTTAACCTAAACAACATGAAAATTGTGTACTGATTATTACATGACACATACTCACACTAGGCATTTCCCTTAATTTCACTCTTACTGAAAAATAGTGTTTCTTCACTGTTAAAATCTAACACACGTGTGTGTATTAAAAAAAAAAAAATTGAATTATTTGTCATCTTAAATATTTTAATAACATTTTACCATGTCCTTGTTTGCCAAACCTACTCACCATTCCTTTAAAGTGTTCTCTGTTGTTAATTTCGCTTCATATTTAAATGTCATGTCTCTTTCACATTCCAAACTCATGGATTTACATCAGTTATAACTTCACTGCTGGGTTTCCCATGTATATTGAGTCCATACAAAATTCCACCTTCAAAAATCTCATAATTCTTTCACTATTGTATACAAAATTAAATGAAGCAAGAGAAACTACTTAAAATGTAACGTAACACATACACTAACAAGGACTTACAGCTTACATTAACCATATTGCAGACAGTCTGCCTTGCTGCAACTTTCCGTCTCTATCTCCTCCACAACACACTCCTTCTCTCTCACATTATATTTCCTGTCTTTCTGACTGCCTTCCATCCATTACATTTTACAATTCTTCTCTTTCCTACCAATTCACCATTACCCCTTTTTCCTCACTCGTTTTTTCCTTGCAAGATCAGTCCATTATTTACATTTGGCAAACACACTTTCACTCTGTAATACCATGCTCTCTTTCATCAAAACAAGTACCCCCCCAGGCTTCCAGTACTCACCTACTTCATGCATATTTGTCAACATAACCTCTGATGATTTCAACTTGATGTGAGACACGAGACAAACAATGACACACATACTTACTGGTAATTTGGGCGCCAGCGGTGCTTCCCAATCACCACACTATTGAGACTAAGGGTTCTCAGTGATGATGTAGGTTCTGTGTGTCCGTCTCACCCATGCATACTTACAAACAAGTTGGCAAAACTAAACTTTTAATAAAATCACTGAAATAAACAATAGCTAAAACATATGTGGCTAGGACACTGTCACTACTGAATAAAAAATTGAGTTCACTGTAGACTTGTTTTTATTGATATTGTTTATACACATCAATGTGCCAATGAAATGGTTATCTCTGTCATGACTAGCCAATTCTGCTTGGGTGCTCCCCAACCTGTAATAAATCTAGCGCATACCTAAATGGATGATCTCACCGAGGTGCATGAAAGCACAGCCTTCACAAGGGAAGAGGGCCGACAGCCGCTAGGGTGGACTGACTGTTTTTCCCTGAAGACAGGACACAGTGAATTACAAATGAAAATCTTTAATACATATTAACACGTGTGATTACTCTGCATCACTAACACAAACTCGTCAGGGCTCGCCCTCCAGCACGTGGTTAGTGTGGTGGCGGCCTATACATAGAGCCGGTTAGAACGGGAATAATTGCACCGTACATGAATTTACACAATTACATAGACCCTTGAATGATACATGAAATAAGATGGGACACAAGATGAATATTCACAAACACACAAGTGTGAAAACAAGCCTAGATGGCGCGGATGCCGCTGGATGAAGTTCGTAGCGTACCACGTCGTTCAGGTGGAATTGCAATATATCTTTGTGAAAATGGCAAATTAAATTCCAACAAAATATGATTCTGAGCGAGAAAATTATTTTCTTTACGATTTAAGTGATCACAGGCTTGTAACATGTCTGATGATGGTAAAATCAAACATTAACATGACAGCGTGGTCAAGTACAAAAAGCATCAATTTACCTGAAATTACACGGAACCCTGACAAAATTTAACATAGAACCATGAATAAAAATATTGCACACATGATATTACAGTGCTCAAAATGCAATGATGGAGTTGACATAGACTTGGCGTCGGTTAGCCACGTGGGTATACATGATGTTACCATAAAATATTCAAACATAGAAAATACCCTCAAATACATACATGAAAACAAAGCCATAAAAATTGCATGTAGCAATAATACAGAAATTACAATGAAACACCACTAACATAGGGGATGACGCCTGATTCAAGTTGTGCAGGTCACGTGACCTTTTCGACATCTTTCTACTCCTCCTCGATTAAGTTAAAAATACCACAAGGGCGAAATAAATTACTGAAGTGGAAGCATAATGCTTGGGAAATGTCTGGTTAAATGTACGTAAGCAAAGGTTGACCGGTAAACTAAATTGACTATTGAAACCTAAATCAGTGAACAAAAGTTGTAGTGCATACGTGACAATGTATTACCTCGCCAGCTCTCACTGACAGACTGTCCAGAGGCAAACGTTGCATGGCCCCATGACCACCTATGAGGTTCACATAAGCAGAAGTGCTATGCATGCCGAGTAAAATATTTTGTTAGTGAAAATAAAATGGCACAAAATAAGTTAAATACTGTTTTATATTTTATAATTTTCTTATGAATTTTTCATATTATTTTAGTGTCTCTTTATGACGGCGTTCACACCGTAGTATTAGTGTTCTTATTCTTGAATTCCATAACCAAACAATTTCAAAATAACATCACACACTTCAAAATATTTTAAGACCTATTAAACCCTGCAAGTACATATACAAAGCACATTTTACACTTAAAAAAATAATATTTATGTGAGAGTTCAAAATATTGGTTCCTTTGCGCACATGCAGGACACGTGACACGTGTGTGGTGAGCGCTGTCATGGGCTCTAGCGCCGCTGGCTGTTAGCCGGTATCAAACCTAACTTCTGATTTTGACAACCTCATCTCTGATTCAAATTTCTGTGTAATTTTCATTGCAATAATTCTATTCACACCACCACCCCCCCCCCCCCCCAATATCTGGAATTTATGCACTTTTCCTGTTTTTACTCTTAGTAGGCAATTGTACAACATTGCATCGATTTTACTGTACTAATACTGTTTCGCCTCAGCATTGTACTTTCATTTCTCTCTAGTATCAATTCACGTACAGCCTCATCTACTCTAAATCTCCACTTAATTTACAATCTCTACATTTTCAACATTTATTACTACCTTACTCTCACAATCTGCACTCAACTCTACAATCTCACTCATACTTCATCAATTACATTTATGCACTTATCTGTTACTCTAATTTGTTTATCAAACTTATTGGATAGCTTAGCAGAATGTCCTGACATTTGTTGAAATCCATTTTCCAACACGTTTTTCAACTCGTTATGCAACTCCCGAGATCTAATTTTTTGTTCATCAAATTTACCTGATAATTCAGATTTCTGCTCATCTATTTTTCGTACGACTTCCTGAAATTTATTTTCAAACTCATTCTTCTGCTCCGCTGTTATCTGTAGAAATTCCATTTTCATTAACTGTACAAGCATATTGATGCCTATTGGATCCAGTTTTTCTTGCTCTATCGACCTAACCTCTGCATTTGCTGGGCTCTCTTTCATCATTGAAATCTTTAGACTAGGTTATCTTCTACTGTTGAAACGTTATGGTAGTTATATTGGATTCTATAATTGAAACATTTATAGTAATTAGATTAGATTCTACAGTGGGAGTTTCAAAACCTCTAAATTCCTCTCCTTCACTTCGGCTTGTTACATCTACCCCTTTCTCCGACATATTGCGTTTAACCTTCAATACACACAAACAACAAAAAAAAATATAAGAACAGTTTAATACAAGGACAGACTAAAATTTTATACACATTATCTTGGCAGTAATGATGTGTTGGTTGTACATACCTTGTTGATGATGTTGATCATTGATTGTAGAAATGTTTACTTTTCGTATATCTTGCTGATGTATCAGGAACTGATGTAAAACTGGCATGAACAGACATCTACTTCTCACCTCGTGTGTTGACGTTGTGCCAATGTGCAGCATCGCTAACACACCATGTTGCCACATCTCGGAGTTGTCAAAATCCTAGCGCAACGTTGCTGCTGTTTTTGCAGTGTCTCGGGTTGAGTCGAAATCCCAGCTGCCACATGCTCGGGCAGCCACTTTGCAACTTAGCATCAAATCGCCATGTTACAAATACAGGTAACACTCTTCATCACTTATGTTGGGTTCGGCTAGCCTTAGCCTGGTAGAGCACGAAATGTTGCTATACCTGGTTTGTTAGAAATGAGAGCAGAATATATCCATTTCAGAAGTATACTCGATTTATTGTTGAAGGTCGAAAACGGTTACATTTATGTCAGTATGACATCTCCCGACACATCTTCCTTTCATCAAACACTCACACTAGTATTTACCGTAAGTTCAAATGCACATCTTGCCTCTATGGTTGTTGCAATAAATATCACTACATCTCGACTCTCAGGTTGTCCTACAAATACACAAATGAAAACATCACTCTTTCTTACAATGTGTTGTCTCTATCATTGTTATTATAATAATAACGATCCCTGAGTTCGCTGCCTACAGCTTGGCATGTGCAGCTACCCCCATTCCAAACTACAAATCTAAAAATTACACAATTGGCCGGGGCTTGTGACCTCCTATTGGCTGAACATTACATCACGGTGCTGCTCAAAACTATAAAACTGCTGATGGCATGGGAAACATGAAAATAACTTAATCTCAAAAGTTGTGTCACCTCGTTCTGAAGCCTGAGAGCCACATAGTACAGATAACACTTGTAATACAGCCTCAAATTTAAACTTATAAAGCCCCTACTTTTAAACCGTGTCATGAAAGGAAAAATTTGGACAATTACACTCACTGACAAATGAAACTACAGAATTTAAGTAAACGTTAAACTGAAAAATAATTATAAAAGCGATAGAAATGTGTATAAACTGCAGCGCTACAATGCGTCTCACATGTAAACATATTCTGCTATTTTGGTCTGAAACGTTGGCCTTGCGAAGTACGTGGCAATGTTCTGGAAAGTTCTTCCGACTCCCAGGTGTCTTCGGAACACCAAATCATGGGAGCACGAAAGTACCATTTGTTGTAAACACAAGGGAACTACGATCTTACGTGCCCTGATACTCTTTCCAGTGAAGTACAAAATATCATTCTCAATGACATATGGAAGTATTACACCATTATTCAGATTAATAACTATCTGAGTACAAAAATTATCCAATTGTGCCTGATGCAATTTAACAAAGAATTCAGGGAAACCCTGTACGAGACTAAGAATTGCTACTGGTTTCTCGTTCTGAAGAGTTTCAAAATCGTCCACCTCGTAAATACGCGAAAGTGCATCTGCCGCCTGATTCTCGGGGCCTCAGACGTGGTGCAACTTGAACCGAAATCTGGATAGGTGGAGAACCCATCAGCCAAGTTTCCCTGATTGTTGAGGATGATTCAGGACCCAGCTGAATGGCTGATTATCGGTGTATAAGTCACATTCTTCATATTCAATGTATGAAGCAAACTTCTCCAGGCCAAAAATTAAAGCTAAGGTCTCCTTCTCGTAAATATCCAAGTTGCGTTCTGCCTCTGATAAGCTCCCATTCGCAAACACAATTGGCGCCAGTCCGCATTCCATCTGCTGGCTCAAGACAGCGCCCAGAGCCAGGGAGGAAAAATCCACCTGAACAACGAATCACTTGGAGAAGTCAAGAAAGTGGAGAACTGGAGGAGACTAAATTTTTTTAAGCAAGCAAAAGGCGGATTCCTGCTCGGGGTCCCAAACAAATTCCGCTTCCTTTTTCTTCAACTGATTCAGGGGCGCTGAAATCTCAAAGTAACAATTAATGACTCAGGCATAATATCCCGTTATCCCTAAGTACTTCTAACACCTTTTAGTGTTCTGGGACGGGGGAAACCCAAAATGGGAGCCATCCAATGTGGGTCTATGAGCAGTTGCCCTTCACAGAGCAGGTATTCTACAAAATTTTACCTGATTAGACCCCAAGGTCACCTTGTCAGGATTTACTGTTAAGTCCAACCTCCAGCATTTTATTGAAAACCTGTCGCAAATGAACCAAATGGGACTCTAAAATCTTCACTCTATACTATTATATAATCTGTACAATTAAAAACAAACTTAAATTTAAAATCAGAAAGAACATGATCCAAAATGCAAGAAAGGGCTTGACTCCCAAAATTTGATCCCATTGGAATCCTTGTAAACTCATACTGATGCCATGGGGTACTGAAGGCGGTGTATTTGACAGAATGCAAAATTGAAATTACAAAACTATGTCCTGGATTTTTCAAACAAAATCAGTTATATGACTCTTTTGTTAACAATAAGTGCCAATTGAAACATGGTCTTAGTTGATATGCATATGCCACTTATAAACATATTTAAGAATAAAGTCCACTATAACTTGAGACTGCTTATAAATTATGATTTGTATTTATCAACTTTGTTGACATTGTTCACAAATATGCAGTTTCTCATAATGTATTTATGCATATGAACATGCAGTTGTAATTGAAATTATTTATAAGTGGATCAGTATTAATTTTATCTGAAATTATATTTTTGTTCATTTTTATTTTCCAGATTTATTATGACACCAGAACAAACAGATTATTGGATTGTACATCAGACTGGCTTCCTGCTTGACCTAACAGTTGGTTTTTTACTAGTTTTGGATAAGACTCGTCCTTTTGCAATTTTTATGTGCTCAATGTTTCATGTGATCAATTCCATACTCTTCAATATTGGTAAGCTTACCCATATGTGTTAACTATACTGTGTATGGCTTGTGATATCAGCTCTGTGGCTTTCATATTTTTGTGATAATATATTTTAAGTTGAATATTTTGGTTGACACTAGTAAGTGTCGGTACATGAAGCTATACTAATCTTATTTCAGCGCCATAATTCCCACAGACTTATACTGAATAACCGAATTTTATGTTAAAACTTTTTCCTTGATGCAAAATTAATTATAGCATATACAAAATGCATCTTTTAAGTGAAAGTATGAAGATAACCATAATTTATCATTTGAAATTGCGAAAGTAACTTAGAAGTTATTATTCTTATTGCTGCATAATTTTTTCACATTTGAACATACTTACATTTCTGTGATTATATCTGAAACATTTAAATTGACTGAATTATACTCTTACGAAACCATGTTATTTGTAAATATATATATATATATATATATATATATATATATATATATATATATATATATATATATATATATATATATATATATACGCACGCACACGTGCGCGCGTGCACACACACACATATGCACATGCGCACGCGCACACGCACAGAGTTAAAAATTTCAGTTATAATAAAATGAGTTTAATTTTTTATATGCATATAATAATTTTTAAATGTGTTCTAAATTGCATACAATGAGCATTTTGAGATAAATATATATCAACATAGCTTACATTTATTCCCAATAAAATTTGGACAAGAAGAAACCAGTGAACTCAACATAATATTAATATGATGGTGCATGCAAAAGAAAGAAGTGATATCCATTCATTGCATCAGAGCAATGTTCCACCTGCCTGCAGCACAGAGAACACCATAATCACTTTGTTAGAGTGCCTCATTCTTCAATAGATATGTCGGTATATCACTCTCAATATGTTATCCGAAACAAATTTGTCTACAGTTGTTGCCAATTGTACTCCAAATTACAAATATTTTGACATGGAGGAAAGTGATATCCCAGATAGGCCTTCAAATGTTCAATAGGTGATACAGACATGTCAACTTTTATATTTCTTCTGTAATTTGTTTGGAAAACATGTAGGTCTTATGACATTATGAGCACTGCTCATATTTGATGGATTTTTGCAGTTTCAACAGTTTAAAATCTCCGACTGCATCACATATATTGGAATGAGGACTATAAATACAATTTTTATGTTATGCATACCATACTTTTGGATAAAGTACCATATGCAATGTAATAAAATAAGCTGACTCTACCATGATTTTACAGACCATTATTCTCGCCATTTAAAAAATTTTTATGTTTGCAGATTACTATATTTCTTGCACTCATGATGAGAGCGGCAGAGTGTGTCCGATAATTACTGAAGTGCCCATTTTCTTATGGTGTCATTGGTAGGGAAAAAAATCTGCTTCTAAAAATGGATATTTTTGCTGTAGTTATGAAGTAACATTAGTTAAGAAACTGTGTGTGTATTGAAAGTCTAAATACCTTGAGAGTTGTTTGTGTGGTTATTTTACTGCAAATACTGGCATGAGTATAGTATGGCAGTGTTTCATTTTAAAAACACTTGTTGTTGGGTTTTATAGCAAACAGTGGAAATTATAAAGTCATCTTGGCATATAATTTAGCTGCCACACAGTAATACTGACTTCAGTGTGAACAGTTGTTTAGTGTGGTTAAGAAAAGTTCAACTGAATTAATGAATTAACTATGTCAATGAGCAATAAAACAGTGTAGATCCTCTCCCTTATGGCCATTTGTTAATATGTTATTGTGATAGTTTCATTATTTAATGTGTCAGTAAAA
The DNA here is from genome assembly GCA_029891345.1 of Dryococelus australis. Taxonomy (NCBI): domain Eukaryota; kingdom Metazoa; phylum Arthropoda; class Insecta; order Phasmatodea; family Phasmatidae; genus Dryococelus; species Dryococelus australis. Next base: position 322,572,857 of record CM057009.1, read on the forward strand.
TGGTTAGCATGTGTCTTTTGTCAGTACGTGTCAATCTGTGGACTCATCAGTAATATAATAGCACTATAGTAACTGTCAATTTGTGTGTAAGTTCACAAAATGCAAAACAAATGAAGTAGGCATAAGAACAGCTGAAAAGTGTGCTATGTGGCAAGCGATATTCTGCACAAAGTCCCGTAGCCAGTTGCACAGACCCAGGTACCGTTGTAACTGTTTCTTATTGGTAGGTTCTTCAGCTTCTTCGATTGCTCATATAGAGCTTTGTTGTGGAAAATTCCCTTTGGGGGAAACCACTTGGCCTAGGTAGTCAATGGATGACTTTCCAAAACAGCTCTTGGAAATCTTACACGTCATCCCGTGGAGTTCCAGGCGTTCGAGAACTCTCTGTATATGACCGAGGTGCTCCTCCAAGGTGTTGGAGTAGGTTATCACGTCATCGAGATGCGAATAAAAACTTTCTGATATACCCGGTCAATACCTCTGCGGACATTAGGCGTTGGAACGTGGCAGTGGTGTTTTTTTAACCCAAAAGGCATTACCCTGAATTGTAAGTGTTTCACCCTCGGGTGTCGTAAACGCTGTGTACTTCCGGCTGTCTGGATGAACAGCATTTTGCTAGTATCCAGAATCCATATCCAGAGTACAGAATATTTTTACCTCCCAAATGTCTTGCATGGTATGGGTTAGATCAATGGCTGGGGGAGGGACAGGATGTGTGACATCATTCACAGCTTTGTAGTTTATGCAAAACCTGAGCTTATCATCTTTCTTTGGAACCAGCACAACATGGGAGTTGTAGGGGGAATTCAAGTGTTCTACAATTCCTTGGTGCTTCATATTGTTTACCTGTTCCATTATCAGGTCACGGCGTTGTGCTGATACCTGGTATGGGTGATTATATACAGGGGCCTCTGTCGTCGTCCAGATCTTGTGTTGAATCAAACGAGTCTGGTGTAGCAAACCTCCATGTCCAAATCCGCTGGCGTGTTCTTCTAGCACTTGTTTTAGGTTGTTAAATTCTGATTCACCCAATTTGTGGTTTATACGAGTTGGGTCTATGGGATTTGGTACGACAGTTTCATAATTGTGGTCCCAATTCACTGTTACCTCGTCTTTGTTACCCAAGTACACATGGTACTGTCCATGGTCAATGATACACTGTGTTGTCTGAGCCATGGACAGCCAAGTATCACCACTTATGACAGCATGGGTGAAAACCATGAATTCCATTTGAGAAGAAATTCGGTGTAAGTTCACCATTAGGGTGATTCGGCCGTCAATTTGGAGGGTAACAGCATCTTGTTGTGCCATTCGTACAGTCTTTAACTGAGGTCGCACAGCAGATAATTGTTCTGGTGTTAACAGGTTACTGTGGATAAGATTTCTGATTGCAGCCAAATCTAGTAATGCAAGGACTCTGCTCCCATTGATTTTGATTTCAATATGCTGAGCTATAGGGAGTATCGGTTTCTCGTTTTAAGCCTTGGAGGCTGGGCCCTTGTGGTCCGCTGGTGGTGGCCCGCTTCGCACCCCGGCGGCGTTGTTTCCCACCTCCAGAGTGGGGGTAGCAAGTAGGGGGCTACTGTTCAAGAAGGAATCAGTAGCGAAGGGTGTTGATGTTTGAAGAAGAAGGTTCTGGTAGAAGAAGGCTATCTGCAATGAAGAGCCTCTGGTAAGTGGCACTAGTTGACGTCAATGAAGCCACTGGTCACTGCTGCTGCAGAAGAGCTTCTGGTGATGGCAATGGCTGCAGCCTTTGGTGGCTGCTAAAGACTTGGAAGTCGTCGAAGGCCCCAGCACAAGAAGTGGTGGAGTGAGCTCAAAGATCAGAAAGAAATAACTCGCGAGCACAAAGGACAGGTGTGACAGTGGGCTGCTGGGGGAGGTGTGACGTCCCTCTAGCGCGAGGCCAGAGGGGGGTAGCTACCCTCCATCTGTCTCTCAGCTTCTTGCATGTTCGGTGGTGCTCAGCTGTACCCCAAGGCGGCTGACTGCTTGTTGGCTCTCAGCATGGGGGAGGGGAGGGTGACGTGCCACTGGCTTGTGCAACTCTAGTATCCACGTGTTCGGAAGCACCCTTCAGGATTGTAGCGCTCCGCATTGCCCATGTACAAGTTGGTAGGGTTCAACTCTCACTTGGGTGTAGTAGGTATACTGGCGTCATAAGAGATGAGTCGTAATTGTTTGTAATAATACAATAGAGCGGCACGCGTCATCCTCATGACCCAATATATATTCGAGGTTTTAGTATTTGCAACTGACCAAAATTGTATGTTTAAACTGAATGCCGAAATACATAATCACAATGCAAGGCTTAAAATTGATATTCATACACTGTCATCCTCACTGTCAATTTTTCAGAAAAGTATACTATGGTCAGCAATTAAATCCAGTATGTTACAAAAAAGCCATACGCCTTAAGGATAGAAAAACCATTTAAAATGAGAATTTAAAGATTTTCTGTAAACTCATACCTTCTATTCAGTTAGTGAATATTTGGAGCATTCCAACTTGTGAACAAAGATAATTTTTACTATAATATTGGTATATGTGAAACCATTCAGTAAATATTATTGCATTAGTAGATTTTACTAATTTATAATTCATAATTATGTAATAGTTACTACTATGATGTATTGCTATAATGATTTGTGTGTTTATTGATAATGTATTGACTTATGTAATGACTAGCTAAATGTTTCACTTGCTTCTTATCTAAATGGTATTGTAATGGGGCGATAAGCCCAATTTTATATTCTTGTGTATAATGTGCATATTTTATTAATACTACATATTAATACATACATAATCGTAGCTGTCCTCCATGAGTAGGGGTCATTTAACAATGTGTTGCATTGTAATGTGTACTGCTGAAATGTATTGTACTATATTGTGTATGATAGGTAAATGTAGTATTAGTAATATCTGCATTGTATTTGTTGCAGACATAATTTTTGACATGTTGCATACTCCAAACTTAAGGATTAACAGACTGCACTATAATAAATGAATAAATAAATAAATAAAAATTCTATGCTACCAAACATTGCAGTATCTAACAGCTAAATAAAATAATTGTTTCTGAGGTGAGAAACATAACTGTAATTTACTGGAGTGTTTCGTGTATGATCTTGTGAGCAGAATATATGAATATGTTTGATACTTGGTGGCCACTTAAATAAAGTCTTTCTTAAAAAAGTGAAACCTATGCTAAATTGTAAATAAACAGCTTTATAATATGGTTTTCATTTTTCATGCAACATTGTCTTGTTACAAAGGTTTGAAAACCATTACAACTTACTAGGACATCCTGTATAATGAATTTCAATTGTTAATATAACGGTCTGCATCATTTCCCTTACTATGTCCCACTCAAACATGCGAAGCAACGTGTCAAGGGCATTACTAGTAACCTGAGGAGTATGTGGAAATTTACCAAAGTTTGCTGCCACGCGTGCCTCAGCCTATCATGACTCGTGCACTTCTGTACTTGAGCAGATTGAATTTCTGGCATTATCGTTGCAAGAATATTCTGGTCGTAGCTCTAGCCTCTCTCAGCAAAACTCGGGGTGCAGGGATTGGGTCAGCTGTTTATTTAAATTGTGACGAGCCTCAGAGCTAACAGTCTAGAGTTTGGTGCATCACACTACCTTAAGTTTGGTGCTTTATGCTACCTTAAGAGCCAGGTGTGTAAAAACAGCAAAACAATGAGCCAGCAAAATGACAAACCAGGAAAGTGACAGATGGTGATGAGAGTGACCAGCAGGAGTGAAGTGGGCAGATTATGAGCAATCTGTACAGTGGAGGGTCAGATTGACAGGCGGGAATATTGAACTCTATGCGTATGTTACAAACATTTGGATTGAAATAGGTGTAAATAATGAGTGTGAATTAAGTGATTTTAATCGATATAGAATCTGTGATAAGGACCTTATAATTAGAATTAAGATTGATGTTAGATATTTCACTGACTGAGAATGAGCGTAATAGTGGTGATAGGTAGTTTATTGTTGTAAATAATAGCTGTATGAATATTCATAGCATTATAAATAAATTAAAAATAGTTCTTTTATTTTAAGACCTCTATTCCTCATGAACTCGGATATGCCCTTGGTGTATAGTGACACTGGTGTCAGAATAGAATGGAGGCAATTATTAATTAATAAATCATTAGTCAAGGTAGGCAGTAGGCTAGTAATTGGTGGTGTTAGGAAAAATTTGTTAATTTTAATAGCTGTAGTCCCGAAAATTAAGACTGTTTTGTACAAACCTGGCAGTTAATGATAATGAGAAAAATACCTACCGAGATGGAAGCATTGCTAGCATTAATTGAAAGGGTTGAGTATTCACATGAGTGCAAGTGTACATTGCTTGAGGGAATGTGTAAATACTCAAATTATTAGTGTAATAGAAAGTGTTAACTATAATTTAAATAGACGAATAACTGATGAAAGTGATTTAGTAAAAAAGAAAATAGACATTATAAATGCAAATGTAAACAGGAAAATAGAAGTCATTACCGAGTTATTGAATACGAGAATTGACTATGTGGACGAGAATATAAACAAAGTAAATGAAATAATGGTCAGAGTAAATGAAATAGTGAATATTGTAAACTACAGGATAGACAATGTCAGTGGGAGTGTAGACAGTGTGGAGAACGAAATGAGTACTGAAGAAAGAATCGCAGGAATTTTTTCAGCAGCTGAGTTCCACTACAACCACACGAGCAGCTGAAAAAAGTGGGGAAGCAGTGCATGTAGCAACCAACACAGCAAGCTCAGAGGACAGCCAGCAGTTCTGCATTATTTGTGTTGCACAGCCAGGAATGGGAAAGGTGGTGGAAATTTAGACCAGGCTCTTATGATGGTCACGTACATTGGAACGAATACCAACACCGCTTCCAAATAAATGCCATGCACTGCATGGTTGGTTAGATAAACAGCAGGATTACTACCTTGCCGCTGTACAGAAAGGTCCTGCACTGAGCATATTGTAATCTGTGCCAGAGTGACACTGACTGGAGTACTCCATACTGGTGTTGGTATTAGAGAAAAATTTTGGTGACCGATTCCTGCGACATGCCTATCATATCCAAATTCAAAGTTACACCCAGTGACCAGTGGAGACACTGCAGAAGCTATGGCAAGAGATTATGTGGCTGTCCCATGTATCTTAGGAAGGTTGCCCCAAGGAGGCTCACATCATCATCGCAGTTGGCTCTTCATCAATGCCATTGCTAACGCAGCGGTATGGCAAGGGGTACATCTGGCTATACCCCACACCATGCAGGATGCCCTGGCCCGAGCACTGGAAGTGGAGTCAGCAAGACAGGGGTTTGCACCATGATATCCAGTACAGGCAGTGATGCTGAAGGAAGATGATGGCATCAAGGAGACACTGAAGGAGATACAGATGACCATGAGAAACACTGCTTCCAGAGTCTGTGCTATAGAGCTTTGTTGCTCTCCACCCGAACGACCTGAGTGTTTATCATGTTGACAGCTGGTGCAGCTGAGTGTATACTGATCATAGCACCAGATGCAGCAGTGGGAAAAGAGGCAGCAAGAGAGCAAGAGACAGTTGAGAGTATAACACATTTAGAAAACCTGTAAACACTGATCTTAAGGGGGGTGTCTCTGACTGCTAGAGAGAAGGCCCCAATGTTCGGTGAAACAGAATTTGGAGGCAATACTGGTTGAGCAGAGAAGTGAAACCTATTCCAAAAGAAAATAAATTTCTTGGGACACGTATTGTCTACCCATGGAATTGAAACAAACCACGATAAGATGAAAGCAATAAGAAATTGGCTGACACTAATGCAGTTGGGTGAGACACGGAGACAATTATGATATTCTTTACCTGTGGTTCATGGGCGCCAGCGGTGGTTCTTACGCACCACACTTTTTGAGACTCAGGGATGCTGTGGGTTCTGTGTGTTCATCTCACCTGTGTGTACTTACAAAACAACTTTTACAATCAACACTGTAATACAAAACACTTTGGCTGGTATGGGTAACTGACGCTACAAAGAGACATTCACGTTTTACACTGAGAAGGTATGTTTATTTATCAAATTACACCTCGTGCCAGAATATGATTAACACTTTATGTGTTGAGCGTGTCTAGCCAGTTCTGGTGGGTGATTCCTCCAAGCACGTTACTAAGCTTGAGCACTCTGACTGGATGATGCACCGCTGTCTCTGATAACACAGCCTCTACACAGCAAGGGTCCTACAACCGCTAGGATGGACTACTGGTTTTCCTAGAGACAGGATACGGAGTATGAAATGAACCTGTGCGGATATTTACGCAACTAGCGCCTACTCTTTGTGACTCGTCCCCGAATCACGTGGTGTGTGGCGACGGTCATACACATAGCGGATTAGTGCAAAATTATAGCATAGTACTAAATACTCAAATAACACTTTATGAATGTGGGGCATGACATGAGCAAGGAAAATACACAAATGTGTGAACTTAGCTTTGTATGGCGCGGATGCCACTGGATAGGGCACGTAGCGGACCACGTGTGCTGGTGTAAAAACATATAACTTGTCTGAAAATTCTGGCAGGAATTCTCTGCGATAGTTGGATCTGTATTGCAAATTTATCTCTGTTAGAAACGAGCTTACCAAAGCCCTTAGGATGCCGGATGGCGGGAAATATAAGTATATCTGATGACCGCATGGTCAGGAACAAAAATGCATCAAACACGTCAAAAACACGAACCCTTATTGAAAATATTACATAAAACCCTGAAATAAATTGTGGCGCAAAATGGAATAACAATTATCCCTTATAACACGGTGATTGCTTGGATACGGACTTGATGGTATCTGACCACGTGGCCATGGGCGTTGTGGCTGTGAAACATGTTAACATTACAAAAACCCTCAAAGAATGGTACAAACATATTACCCTTTATATGTCGCAATAAGCAGAAATTACATAGAAAAGCCCTAAACATGGGCAGATGACATCTGATATACAAGTATCGCGGGCCTCGTGGCCTCTCTGGTGCATCTCTCTCTCATCTCGTTTACATCTCAAAAAGCCTGAAAGGCTATAAATTATAAGTCAAGCAGATAGCATTATGCTGGGGATGTCGGGCAAAATGTATGCAAGGCAAAGGTTAACCGGTATACTAAAGTGAACTATTGAAAACTACATCAGTGCAAAAAGTTGAAGTGTGTACGTGACAGCGTCTTACCTCGCCAGCTCTTCAAGTATGACTGCCCAGAGGCAGGGGTCGTGCGGACCTACCATGGCTGCCTACGGGGTTCACACAAGCGAAAGTGCTATGAACGTTGAGTGTCGATATTAATACGGCAAATTAAAATGGCACTGAAGGAATTTCTAAATAGTGTTACATACAGAAATTGAATTATGATGTTTGATTGATTTTTAATTGTTTTTGAAGGCGTTCTCGCCTGAATATTATTCTCTCTCTCTTCGGCGCTGTCTGCATTTTGAATTTTCAAATAGCAGTTTTACACAAAACCCTCAAAAAGTCATTTTATGCTTTACAGCCATTTTTACCCTTAAAAACAAATATATATTACACTGAAACAACTTATATTCCATTTTTGGGAAAGTCAGTAACATGCGTTTACCAGCACGTGTACTTTCAGTAGCGAATGTCGTCATGGGCTGGCTTTGGCTGACCGTTGGCCGGCATCAACACCAACGGCCAAAACCAGAATGTGGAGTTTCCTGGCTATATGTGCATACTACCGGCAATTTGTATGTGGGTTTGTCACAGTGACAAAGCTACTACATGAACTGACTGAAACAAAAAATTAATTTTATTGGGAACACTAAGTGCAAAGTTGCTTTTAGTAAGCTAAGGGAATTTCTGATATCTCCCCCAGGACCTGGGATTCCCAAAAAGTGAAGTTATATTCTTTTTGGATTCTGATGCCAGTGATGTAGGCATTAGAGCTGTCTTATCTCAGACTCAGGATGGGAAGGAGAGATCAGTAGAATACTTCAGTAAGTTGTTGCACAAACCTGGGAGAAATTACTCTTTTACATACGGAGAGCTTCTGGCCATTGTGAAGGCAATTTCATTCTTCCAATCCCTACCTTTATGGCAGACATTTTATTTTAAGAACTGATCATACTTTACTATACTCGCTACTTAATTTCAAGAACCCTGAAGGTCAAATAATCCGGTGGAGACAGCATCTTCTAGAATATGACTTGGAAATACAGCACAGTTCTGGATGCCTCCACAGCAATCCAGATGTATTTTCTAGGAGGCCATGTAAACCATTGTCATCATTGTGAACACCAGGAAGAAAAGAGTGGTGAATCGTTGATGGTACAGAGTATAAGAATTTAAGGTCTGTATCTTATTATGGGTTACCTACGTGGGGTGATGAGTGTATTAGGAAATATCAGCTAAATGATCCCACTTTGCATCCATTACTAGAGTGGAAAGAAGCAGGATGTCAGCCAAAATGGGAAGGGATATCCATCCTGACCAAGTCAGTCAAAGCATATTGAGTACAATGGAATTCACTCATACTGAATAATAGTGTGCTTTACAGGAACCAGGAAAGTAATAATAGGAAACACACACACACTTACAGCTGGTTCTTCCAGTTGTTAGTTTGGTATTAATAACACACTTAATAGAGTTAAGACCATTTTGCATAGTACCAATATTTATAGAATTCAGTTACTTGAAATCAATTTATTGAACAAAAAAAATCACTTCATTTGCCATTCAATGAATTGCATTCAATATGCTTTCAAGTCTCCACTTGAAAATTTATCACAAACTTTTTAATTAAACCAGTTTAGAAAATATAGAAAGTAAATTATTAGAAGTATCTTCGACTCGTGCATGACACAAAAATAATTGGTTAAACTACGACTAATTTTCTTCATTTTATTATACATTTGGTTTTTAAAATATATCCCTCCTTATTTTGTAAAAACTTTAAATGTGCGCACATACCTCTATTATTATGACATTACTTCCGTTAATACTGTCAGAAAAGCTGTGATAAAGTGTTTGATATTTTTGATTCAAGAAAATATAGAACATATTCTAAATGAAAATCTTGAAGGAAAACAAGACATTCAAGAAACTGAAAGATAAAATGGTCACAATTCTGACATTTCTACTGTCATATAATATTCAATGAATTTAATTGAATAAATATTGAAGGTAATTTGAAGAATAATTTGATAATGTGAAAGGGCCTTTAAAATGAGATACTACTAGCTTCATTGTTGGGAGGATGTAGAGGAATGGTGCCACATGTGACACAACTGTTCCGGCAGGAAGGGATGAAGGGTCAGGAGACAAGGTCACATCCAAAAATACAATGTTGGTGCCTCATTTGAGAGGATAGGTCCTGGCCTGCCACAGAGAGAGGTAATTTGTGTCTACTGGTGACCCCAATTTCTTAAGTGGCCCGAGGTCATCCCCCTCGCACACCAAGAAACCCATACTGTGGCTTATGCACTTGTAAAGCATGTATTCTCTAGGTTTGGGGTGTCACTAGAACTCCATTCCAATCAGGAAAGGAATTTAGAAACTGCTATGCCCCAGGGTTTAACAAAGATTCTGGGTATGCACAAGATCAGGATTATAGTCTTGACGCCGGTTAACAGCCAACGGCGCTAAATCCCATAATGTTACTCATCAAGCATGTGACACGTGTACATGCACATGCGCAAGAAGCCTCCAATTTGAACCTTTCCTCTAATGGAATATTATTTGCAGTGTAAAATATGTCCCCCCCCCCCCCCCTAGTGTCTAAAATGTCTTAGAGTTTTCTAAAATGTATGTTTATCAATATTAGAAAATGTTTGGTTATAAATTCAAACTGTGCGCTGTGCGGATATTAAGAACAGTTCTACTCCAGCCAGAATGTCGTAATAAAAGACATAAAAGGAGATGAGAAATTACAAATTAATATGTATATTGTTAATTCATATTTTATTTTCTAAAGGGCCTTTTATTTTTCAATATTAAAATATTTTACTTAGTGTGCTTAGCACTTCCGCTTACGTGAACCCCATAGGCAGCTATGGTAGGTCCATGCGACACATGCCTCTGGTCATTCTGTCTAGGAGAGCTGGCGAGGTAAGACACACTCATGTATGCACTACAACTTTTGAGCATTGATGTAGATTTTCATAGTACTTTTAGTATACTGGTTAACCTTTGCTTTGCATATGTTTCGCCAGAAATTCCCCAGCATTATGGTTCCGCTTAAATAATAATTATTGTCCTTGCTGCTTTTTCAAAACTTAATCAAGGAGGAGGAGGAGAAAGATGTCGGAGAGGTCACGCGACCCGCAGAACTTGAATCAGGTGCCATCTGGTACTGCTAAAGGTGTTCCATTGTAATTTCTGTATTTATTGCTGCATGCAATTTGAAGGACTTTAATTTCATGTGTGTATTTAAGGGTAATTTTCAAGTTTGATCATTTTATGGCCACATCACATATGACCACGCGGTCTGATATTGCCAAGTACGTATCTGCGCCATCAATGCATTTCAAGGGCTTATTTGTGTAAAATCATGTGTGTCGTAAATTTATTCAGGGTTCTACGTGAATTTTATTCAGGACTCCGTGTAATTTATACGTAAATTGATGCTTTTTGTGTATGACCACGTGGTCACTTTCATGTTTGCTTTTTCCGCCATCGGAGTCTCAACAGTGCAGTGATTGGGAAGCACTGCTGGCACCCATATCATCAGTAAGTAATTTGTGTCATCGTTCGTCTCGTGTCTTATCCGACGGCATCAATTGGCGTTCCGAAGTGGGGCCAGTGTGTTCATCTACGTTGCATCATCCATGTCAACCATGAGAAAAAAGTGAACACCTCACTAGATCATCCGTGAGAAGGCCTCAAGACTCCCTCATCTGCAACCGCGATACCGGTGACACTCATGATCGCGATCATGAATGATATAAACATGCCGGTTGAACATTGTGTACTTGGTGGCAGAATAAGTGAAATTAATTTATTTGCAGAAAATTCATGGGATCAACCGCTATGCCAGTGTATGTCCAATACCGCATCTACGCTGTCAGAGCAACGCCTGTGCACGTACACTGGATGTGATGGGGTGGGAGTAAATTGGACACAGTGCCAACAGTGCAAGAAGGATTCGCATTTATGATGCATAGGGCCTATGGAATTTACCACCTACTGCGATGGTGTTATAAACTGTGACAAGTGCTGTAAGACGAACTGTGCTGAGATCGCGACACCGCAAACACTAGAGGTGAAACCCACGCCGCCTCCAGTAGTCATTACGTACACGTCGCAGGGCTTAACCGGGCCGGACTGAAATGTACTGTTGCCAAGTTTTACGGGCCATGACTCTGAAGACCCGGGTAGATTTCTAGCCGTATGCGAGGAAAAGTTGACCAGACACCGTGTACATAAATAATACTGGATGGAAGTCACCGCCAACTGACTGAGAGGAAATGCATCCACATGGTGGAATCTAGTTAGAGAATATTGTATCACATGGGAAGAGTTTTGTGATTGGCTATTGGGAAGGTTTTACACAGATGGAGATGCCATCCAAGCCCAAGCACAGTTGTACCATGAACAACAATGTGAACGCAAAGGTATGGAAGAGTTCATAGAGCGTAAGTTAGGCTTGTTCAAACGTCTGAACCCAGGACAGCCGATACCCTGAGTGTTAGAAATCATTGTCGCTCTGTCAACACTGTATATTAGGCCGTATTTGAGGAGAGCACAACCAGAGCTAGTGTAGAGCAATTTACGCAAGAAGCGTGTTTGTATGAGCAGGACGTGCTAGCGCGGCAGGCATACCAATCTCCGATGTTGAACTTTCACATGTCATCACCTACTGTGGTGCCGTATGTTACGCGACCACCATCAATGTTTACACCCGCAAGATAGAACCTTGACCACAGAAACTTTCATCACAACAACCGGGAAAATAGTTACCAAGGCAACAGGTTGGGAAACTAAGTTGAGAGGTTGGCGAAACAGCACCTGCACCAATCTCACCGCCAGGCCATAACAATTCGCCGAGTGAAGGTGCCAAAGTGTTCCAAGTGACTGACAGTACTCTGAAATCTTTAAGGGGCTGTGTTGAACTCGAAGGTAAGAATGTGATCGCAGTCATTGACACTGCTGCGAGCCATAACTTTGTACGCGAAGGTCTAATCCAGGCGATAACAACTAGAGTGCCACAGCGACATCTGCAATTTGCCACCACGCATCAACAAGGTGAGGCGAGAAGTGTCATGCACATAATGGTAGGGATCCGAGAGCTGCATATCAAGTATGATGTTTACATTGTGCCGGACTTATGTAAGGAGATGATTCTGGGACTGCCGTGGCTTATTGACAACCAAGCCATAGTAGAACCACATCTAGATCATCTACACGTGGCAGGTGGACCCTATACGCCGTGGGAGCAATTCCGCCGACAACAACATCTGCCGTGCTACTTGCCAACTTCGATCATGAAGTACCCGTCACACATCACCAATGTCTGCAATATCTGCTGGACCAGTATGCCAGTGTGTTCCACACTGAGGGGAAGCTGCAGCGCACCGACGTCGCAGAACACACGATCATCACAACGCATGAGGACCCGGTGTACTACAAACCACGATATCCAAGTGTTTTCTTTCGCAGCGTCAGCAACCAGCAGGTATGTGAAATGTTTAATGACAATGGGATTGAATCTATGCAGAGTCTCTACAACTCAGATATCACACCCTAAAAAGGATGGTGAATGGCGATTTTGTGTTGATTTCCGCCCTTTGAACAAGATCACTGTAAACATGCCACCTCCAGTAATTAATATGAAGGACACTTTGTGAACATTATGGCCAGCTACCATTTTCACCTCACTAGATTTGAAGTCCGGATATTGGCAAGTGCCTATCCTCCCCCAAGATAGAAAGAAAACCGCTTTTATCACACCAGATGGGCATAGATTTCAGTTTGTTGCCATGCCATTTGGTTTAAAATGTGCCCCTGCAACGTTTCAAAACTTAATGTTTAGTGTACTAGATGAATACATAGGAGACTTTGCGATGGCGTATTTATATAACGTACTTGTTTGGTCTAACAGCTGGGAAGAGCATTTGCACCATCTGAGCCTTGTGTTTGAATTACTTAAATGTAACAAGCTTATGTGCAAAGTTGAAAAGTGTAAGTTGGGTATGAGTAAGGTGGAGTTTTTTGGACACTATGTAACAGGGAACGGAGAAGAACCAGAACAACAACACGTACAGAAAATTCAAAACAAACCCATACCCAGACCATGTAAACAAGTCAGAAAATTTTTTGGTTTAATTAATTTGTTAAGGGAGATTGTTCCAAACTTTTCCGTGATTACCACACCATTAACTGCTTTGTTGTGTGGAAAACGTAAATTTATATGGACACCTCAAGTTGATCAAGCATTTAATAAAATCAAACTGGCTTTTCAAAATTGTAATCCACTAGCCAGATCCAACCCAGATTTACCCATTGTCGTACAAGCAGATGCTAGTCAGGAAGGCATCGGGGCTGTGTTGTACCAGGTGGGAGCACACTGGGAAAAACACATAAACTATCACAGCGCAAAGTTTGGTGAGAGGGAACACAACTACCATGTCAATGAACAAGAGGGTTTGGCAATTGTACACGCACTGCGAAAGTATCATCCGTACCTGTTAGGGAGACAGTTTACCTTGAAAGCTGACAACCGCTGTCTAGTTATTTGCAAAATAAAATAATCAATTACACATAATCACGGATTGAAAAACAAGTCCACATGACCAAGAATATGCGTGTCACTGTAGTACCAACTAATTTCTGATACAACCATATTTGATCACCAAGTTCCATCTTAATCTTCTTGCATTAATACATAGACGCATTACCAAAAACTAATTACAACAGTATTGTCTGCCTTGCCCTCATGAACTGGAAGTCTTCCAACAGATTATCCTGTTTGGATCAATATTACTAATGTCCTTTGGTGCAGGCTCCTTCTCGATATAAGACCTTCTGAAGAAACACATTTCCAACAAACCATTACCAGCTTTAGCAGTTATTCATTGAAGACCAAAAGGTTCAATAAGACAACAAAATATCACTCTCTTCTATATCAAAGATATTAACTGTTCAAGACCTATCATCTTTATTGACATCCTTAGTAAAAGACACAATATTACGATAAACCTTCCTCGGGTAATAACCAGAAGAACGAATTCGCCTCTGATTCATGTCAGGATTAAATCTACAAAAACACATAATCAATACAGTTAATAATCGTAAAAATTAATATAATATGCAAAAAGGAATTAAACTGTTAATACAAAACAGATACATGCCTCAAAACAAGGTAAAAACACAAAAAAACCGAAAACAGAAGAGTCCAGGATCAAACCGCACCTACTACTTTAACCTACTCGCTCTGCATTTAACATGATGTGGTGTTCGTAGGAAATGTCCTTGCATCACATACTTGTTGACGTCCCAACGTGCAAGGAGTGCGTAGTAAATGGCAGGTTCTGAAATATATAACCAAGGAAGACGTCAAGCCGTTGTACAATGTAAGTAGTGGGTCTTACATTTTAATGTTCAGGTGCATGAGAGGCTTAGGCGTACACATTCTTTTTCATACAATGATCCGTTTGTGTGCCAACATCCTCAGTATTACAGATATTTGGCATGCTGTTTCAGTGAGCATCAGGCTAGTAAGAAACAGGGTTTCATGTTGCTTATGACTGATAATCACATTGGTTGACATGAGGAGTGTGGTGCGTCAGTCTTAAACCCTCAGTCAGATGGAATGGTTAAGAGACTTAATCACATTTTTGAGCAGTGCCTGTCGATCTTTGTGGCAGATAACCAAAATGACTGATTCAAAGTTACAGTTTTTTCTCCTTGCTTACCATTCAGCAGTTCATATGTCTACAAAGTTAATACCATCAAGGATACTGTTTTGAATGCCTTCCTAGTGACCTGCTGTTTGGCCGACCGGCAGAAGAGGTTGCTTCTGCACCAGATTTCGCCAGTAAATTACCTCAAAGTCTACAATCATGATTTTGCTCGATAGCACCTCAGAATAAATAGTGACAGGAGAATGTCAGGCAAGGTATTTTAAGGACAACTGGTGTGGCTGTGCAATGCAGATGTTAAAAGGGTATTTTCCAAGGATACAGAAACATTGGGAAGACCCATACAGTATTCTGGAGAATTTGAATCATGTGGCCTTTCAGATTTGTTTTAAAGACTCTCTGGTGAAGCCTGAGGTTGTCCACATTCATCAACGGGCATTCTACAAAGGTCTGGATGATACAGAGTCTGCTCATGACCAGACTTAAAGAGGAGGCAGTGTTACATGGTTGCAGTCTACTTCGCTTTCCTTGCCCTATCCTGCTTGAGTGTGTGAAGCAGTGTATCAAAAGCATTACTAGTAACCCGAGGAGTTCATGGAGATTCAGAAAGGTGTGCTGCCATGCCTGCTGTTGCCGCTGTGATAAGCCTATCCATACTAGTGCAGTCCTGTCCTTGAGCAGATTGCATTTCTGGAGTCGTCATTGCAAGAACATTTTTGATCATTTCCCTTGCCTCTCTGAGTGAGATTCTGGGTCTGGAGAACCTTTTGGATCAGGCCACCTTGTTAATTTAAGTTGTGATGAGCCTCCAATTCGACTTGGTAGAGCTTGGATCACACAACTTTAAGTCAGGTGTGCAAAGACAACGAAGCAATGTGTGGCAACAATTGTGACCAGCAGGAATGAATTTTGCAGACTTCGAGCAATCAGTACAGTAGAGTGTGAGACTGTTGGGTGGAGATACGTGAGTGACAGACATTTGTAATGATGTCAGTAGACAGATTGTATATGTGTAAATAATGAGTGTGAATTAAGTGACTGTAGCAAATATACAGATGGTGATAAGAGCTTCAATTAGAACTGAGATAGACATTAAGAGGTTTTGCTCATTGAGAAAAAGCGTTATAATGGATATAGGTAGTTTAATACTATAAATAATTGCTGTTGGAATGTGAATATTCAGAGCATTATAAATAAATAAAAAATTTAATATAGTTATTTTAATTTATCATGGCCTCACATGCTCTGATACACCACTGGCATCTTGTAACTATGTATATCTCTGTGTGTATGTGCATGCATGTGTATGTCTATTATATGTGTGTTTCTCTTTTATTCTTGATTCATTGATAAAAAGTAGATAATTATTTGTTCAGGATAATATGTTGAACTTTGTTTCTTTAATAATTCAGCTGTGGTTTTTATCTTTTTGTGTTTCAGGAATGTTTCCCTATGTTTGTCTCATCACACTACCTTTATTCTGTCATGCTGACTGGCCACGCCATTTAAATGTTTTTATTAATAAAGATGAAAAATCTGAATCATCTTCAAAACTGTCTCTCTGTGAAACGTGTATCTGTAGTTACCTACTAACACAAGACATTACCTCAAGTAAGTATAGTAATTATATAATTCTGTCACCTTACCAAAATGTATTTCTCCTTTAAAGTATCATTGAGTATAGCCTACAGATATAAGTAATTTTTGACATTTTCTTAGGCTGTTCTTCACCAGTAGCAATATATGCATAGTTCTTCTATCAGGCATTCTTCATTGTTGGTTCATGCACATTCTTTGGGTACAAAGTTCATGTAGAAGCTCTTATGCAAAATTGTGGTGTTCACAAGTGATAAAAGGTATGATTGGCTCTTAATCAACTTCACTAGTCACCATATAAATTATGTTAGGTTAGGGTGATGATGGCAACATGCAGGTAGAGGAAAAAACATGCAGAAACCTGAATGACTTCAGTTGTTACTAAGGCATTTGTAACCCAGGTTCACCTGTAAATGTTCTGCTTCTGTCGCTCAATTTTTAAGGGTATATACGGTAATTTGTAAAAATTTGGAACCTCTTTTCAATTAAAAAAGGATGCAGAGCTATTAATATTTAGTAATATGGCATCATTATAAATGAGTAAAAGGAGGGATATATAAGAATTACAGTAAGTTTTTCAGAATATTTATATTTAGGTTTTTTTTATGCAAGAGAACATTTTAATAATGGTTGGTCAATAACCAAGAAACACACTATCATCAAAACATTAAATTTATTTTGAATAAATTGATTTATAAAATGATACATTTTTATTAACGTGATTATCATAACATTAATTTCGGCGCTACATATTGTGACTCAAGCTGTCGCTGTTTTGGAAGTATGGGGTGCAACTCTCCAAGATTGACAGCTCAACATGCTAACTGTGGAATGATACCTATGGCAGATGGGAATCCAGCCTACTTGCAGCTCGTACACTGAAAGGTGAGGTGCATAATGAGTGTTCTCAGTTGTCCAATCTCAGTTTTGTTTCCATGAATCCATATGGATGGGTAGATGAAGTGCAGGGGTGATATGATTCTCTTGTTGGAGGAAATGGGAGGGGGGGGAAGAGATTATTCATGTGGCTTGGGTGACCTATCTCTTCACCTCTTATTCTTAAGTGAAAGCACACACTCGGTGCAAAAATCAGTTTTTGAAATTTAAATGCAACACATAAGTGGGCATCATTTGCACTGCCATTGAAATGGTTCCATGTTATGTTCCTGAACTTGTATGTAAACATTTTGTTGGCAGTAATGTGGCATAGAAAAAACACACAGAGGCAGGTAATGTGTAGTGCTATAGTAAGAAGAATGAAGCAGATTACATGCGTGTTGACATCCAGTTGGTGTGCATTCAATAACATTAGCTCAAAGAACTCATGTTGAACATATTATGCAAGTAAAAATGATTGAGTGAATAAAGTTGAGTAAAACTTTGATCATGGTATCCCAAGCCCTCTGTATCCCACAACGTGTAACACCAGGTATGGAGAAGGTTCTGATAAAGTGAAAAGATCCTTTACCAGTGGATGTCCCAAAAGTATGACAATCATGAGAATATTATTTGTCCCTGACTGTCAGCAGATGTATTCAGGGAACAGCATATGACCTTGATATGAACTTGAAAGCAGCTATGGGAATGAGCTGTTCAATATGTACTGTATACTGATGTTTGTATTAAGTATGACTGTATTCTTAAAGGCATGCATGTTATATCCCATTTACTACTGCCCACAAAACTGCCCAATTAGCATGGTGAACGTGGACCAAGGAAGAGTGGTGCTGTGGCCTCTTCATGAATGAGTCCAAGTTTATTTTCCTTAATGATAAGTGGTATTTTTGTATATGGCGAATGTGGGAGTAAGTATAATATAGCTAACATCAGTGAACATGACCATTATGGAGGTGGTGGCATCTCGTTCTCAGGTGGCATTGTTTTAGGCTCATGTAACTCCCTGCTTGTGTTTGATTATACCTTAGTAACAGGCCAAGTGTATAGAGACATATTGTCTTCCAACAGTATCTCAAGTTTGTTGAGAAAGGGTCGGTGACTACTCAGGGCAGTTGAGATGGTGTGGCAGCACCATGCTATAATAGCTGAGCCCGGTTACCAAAAAACTCTAGAAAGGGTGGATGATGCATCTCTTGTAGCGTCTCTCCACTCATGGCGACCCAAGGTTCCTCGTGCCATCCCCGGATAATGCTAATTGGGCTCTGCTGCCTGTATCCTTATGGGATACTATTTTCCTAGTGACTGGACAGGGGTTTCTGCAATGATGGCTTCGGCCCATAGATGGTACCTAGGCCTGACAACATGGTGGGGTATTGTACCACTTGGCACTCAGGTCATCAGGGTCAAAAACATGAATTTCAATGTCAATAAATTCTAATGTATGGTAATACTCCAGATGCTGATGACAGTTTTGGCCGCCTGGCTGTTCTGCTGGTGGAGGGACAGCGTTTCTGTGTACTGAAGAGGTAATGATGAAAATAATAAAACTTTTGGATGTTGATGTCGGAAAATAATCTTTCTATTCAGAGCACCAGGTGCATCTCTCAGTCCTGTCTGCAGTGGCATGGGCTGGGGTTGTCTCCCGCTACGTAGGTGTCAACTACGGTCCGCTGCTGGTTGGGGCAGTTTAGGAGTGGGATTGCTTGGGTAAGCAACCGGCCTGTGATGGGTGTTAGGCTTATGCCTGGTGAGGCCTTAAAGTGTCCTCAACCACTACCAAAGTAGCACCCCGTCACGTGTTTACAGAGTGAAAGGGGTCATCCCTGTTCGCTTGGCACTTGCCATAGGTCGAGCAGTCGTTTCTGAAAACCCATAAGTGCCATGGAAAATACGTGGTAGCATGAGCTGATTGGTTGAGCCCCACCAAGAGGCTCCCTCTGGTGTGCCAATAACAAGGATTGGACTCGTGCCGACAGTGGTTAACTCCATGTGCTGGAGAAAGTCTGAAGAGATTTCCCCCTCAAATAAAGGCTGGTCGATGAGTGGAAACTTGTTCCAGTTGGGTCCTGGAGAGAGACTAGGGGTATGGATAGAACCCTGGCCAGGCCACTTGCTTAGTGCTGAGTACGAGGGTCTCAGTACTCATGAAAGTGTGCGCCCTTGCTGTGAATGGTTGGGAGCTTTGAATCTGGTCAACTTAGGTGCTAAGATGGGATACCTGTGATGAGAGGGCGTGATCCATCTCCCCCACTGATTGGGCATTCGTAATGACAGTATGGCCACAAGGCTAAGAGCGCTACACAAAATACAAATGGCCAAGAAGTTATACTTGTAATTGTAATTTTAGTATCTCATGTTTTTCAAGGATGCAGTGGGTGCACATTTCCTGTTTATGGATCACAATGGCCATTCACATCACATTTAATTGATGAACGACTACCTAAGAGGATAGCACCCATTTGGTTTGGTTATCCAAGTCCTCCTATCTAACATGAATGGGACACGCTAGAGCATTGCATTGCAATGTGTCCAATACTTGTGTTAACCATTCAAAATCTTCAAATAGTTCTACAATCTGTTTATTAGCATGGAAGCCCATTATACTGTATTTTGCAGTCTGAGGACAAAACGTTATAATGGCTTTTGACCATATTACCGCACATCTGTGATGGGGCATAGGTCATTATGTTGAATGTCAAAGTCTTGGGTAAAAATGTGATGTTATATCTTAAGATTCACTGTTATACTAATCTAGTAGAGTTTGTTGCTCCTATGCTATTGGAAATACATTAACATACCTTATCTGTAATGTGTTTACATGACTGTATGTAATGGTCAACACTGATGTGATGTAAGATGCTGTTATCTGTCCTGGTTGCTAGTTCTTCCTCCTGTACAAATATCACTCCATTATGGGTGTTAAGCACAAAGTAATCATTTAGATACTTTTGCTGGGCCAGACTTTGGTATTGAGCATGAAAGCTAAGGTCACAGCTCTGTAGGTCTTGGCTTGGTAGTATTTAAGTTCTGTATAAAATTTTGGCTTTACCTTTGTCAGTATTCTGATCATTGAGGATTTGTTCCTTCACCCATGCCCATATCAGGTAGTGAGGTGATCCACGTATCTAGGTGGGTGACAAGGCACCTTCCCAGGAGTGAGTGCAGACTTTGTGTCCTCAGGACTGAACATGACAGCTCTCTTTAGGCAAACTGTAGTCTCATTGGGGTTGAACAAAGGCCCTATACTGGCTACAAGATAGCAGAAAGACTTAAGGCAAAGACCCAGCAACATGGCTGACAGCTTTGGCTGGAGGTCCATGGTCAACTCCTGTAGGTATGTAACTGGTGATGGAGAGCAACACAATTCGGCTCTCAGCTGCGACTCACGGTTGATGGAACAGCACCAACTGGTGATGAAAATATCCACTTTTTGTCCGACTGATAAGATGCTTGGGGAAACTCCCTGTATTACTCCTTTCCATTACCTGTATTCTCAAGCATGTTATCTTCTGCCACCATATCAATCTGACCAGTGGGCTTCAGTTTTATATTATGTAAGTGCAGCTCATATACGAGATGTCTCACACAGTCTGCAATGTATGTGAGAGAGTTATTGTAAGCATCAACCACCTGAGACTCGCATATATCTTCCTTGTACACTGGACATAGGGTGTGAGTAGAGAAGGGTTTTGTTTTGTCATTTTAACACATGTGAAACTAGCTGAGAAAAGTTTGTTGTTCTTTTGCACAACAGCTAATTCATGCTCGAAGTGTGTCATATTGGTTATTTACTTTTACCCAGTCTTTGTTGTAAAATGCAATGGTTGAAATGAATAAAATAACAAATAAACGTAAGTTTATTCTTTTGACCGAATTGAGTGAATATGCTTTCCTTATTGAACATTTATATTGCTTGTAGTAACCTTTAAAATAAAATCATTGAAACAATTAATAGCCTCTCAGCATGTAAGAAATGATTTCAAGATTAAGCAGCTAATTGTAATTATTATTATGTAACATGACTAGTCACTTAAAACAAGATATGCAATATTTTGTATAGTCTGTCACTAATAAATACTAGCATCCACTCGATCCCATAACATTAAACATAACATTAAATTATGTAAATGTTTGTGTAGTATGCATTTCATTTGTATTTTATTACCAAAGCAATTTATTTAGTTTTTTTGTGTGGGCTGCATGTGTTAATGTGTTTCCAAGTAATGTAACATAACATACATTACAGTTAGTTTTTAATATTATAAAGACTGTGAGTTTTTAGAGTATTTATATTTGTGTAGTTTGTACATTCAAGCAACAGGAAATTTGGTACAAATTTGTTTATTATTTGAGTGTATAAACTATTTTAAAAATGAATGTTTTCAATGCAAGTACAACAATTATGCTGTATATTCATACAAATATTTATTGTTTTATGTAATTTATGTCACTGTCTTATTATTATGTATTTGGAAAAATACTGTGCTTCAAAATACACAAAAAATACTATTGATACAGCGTGCGAGGTTTTTCGAGTTGTGGAATGTAAATCACCAAGCTGTCGCACTAAACAATCGACTATTATAACAGTGCTACAATGAGAGTATCAAAACTGTAATGCAATTATAAATTATATTTATAGTGCTTCACTCTGTAATTTTGTTGCACTTTATGAATAATTTTATGCCCTACTTTTTTCATAATGTTGCTGTAAACTTGTTTCTTTTCATAGAAGTAAGTAGTATGTAATTGAGAGTTCTGGCTCACTTTTAAAATCTCAAAAATTTAACAAAACATCAAGATGTTAATGTTCTGTAAAAATCTTCAATAAGTCAAGAAACTAACATCACCTGGCTGCTAGGGAGTGGAGGGATATCCCGGATTTGAGAGAAGCCTTGCTGCATGGTGATAAAGTTCAGTACAGATGTTAAAAATTTCGCAGGGCGCCAGCTCATCTAATACACAGGTGAGCAAGTGGAGACAATGTCTTGGAGCAGTAGCAGGTTGACAGCCATGTGGTGATCCCCTCACAACACACAATAAAGAAAGAAGTTGTTACAAGAGTTCACTTAGCAAACTGTTGCAGTTCACAAGCTGAGCACATGGCTATTCTGGAGAGGGCTGGATCCCAAAATTATGTTAAACATTAAGAAATAAAATATTATGAGGACAGTTTGAACAAATTGTATTGAATGTGCAAGATCACACATACGTACAATACACTGATCCCTCGAATTAAGCGTGAATGGCATACTAGGCCTGCCATAGGCCGACACAAAACAAAGTACTGAACAGCACATGGAAATTAAAGGCAATATAATTTCCGGGGCTGTGAGTCTGACGGAGAGGAGGGTGATTATACCGGAGGAGCGAAAATGATTAAAAGACATACTATTGTAGTGAACATGGTCAAAATAATGTAGCTCCTGCAGCGCGTGATGCATGTCCACCCTCTTCGGCCTGCTGGTCATGACTAAAGATGGTGGCGCGGAGATGTTATTACCTAACGGAGGTCTACTGCCAGCATTGTGAGGGAAAAACCAAAATAGTACATATACTGAACAGCATTGAACACAGCAAAACACTCTGCAAAATTAGACAAGCATTTCCGACACGTTTTACATATTTAATAAGGTTCATAGTCTCTGTTTCTGCATGTGTCGTGGAAAATGAACTTACTTGAAAAAGCCGGAACGGGCTCGCAAAACACATAAGAAATTATAATAAAAACATACCAGACACTTTACACGTATATGACCCTTCTAAACAACAATATTAAATTTAAACATTAATTTAATATGTGAAGTTAGAATTTAAGCGCTTGGCATGGCGGATGCTGGAACTGCTACAATCATTGACTTTATATTTTAACAAAACTGAAAAGTATAAATACGCTCTTGCAAGACAAAACAAATATGACACAAACACAAAACTCGTGTTATTAATTTAAAGTTTTCTAGGTTATTGATTTGTAAACATTCATAAACCACATGACATGGCACTCTTTATTAAATATCACTTCACTCATGAGGAGCGAACGGGAGATGACACTTTCCCGTTTTTAATTTAGGCTCTCCTTTTTGGGGGAAACAACAATTAACCACAAATAAACTCATTGTTAAGAGTTTACTATTGGCGAGGCGGGTCATTTGGGTCACGGGGCGGTTCACTGACACATTTGTGCATGAACGACTTTCAAAACACATGTACTAATGCACATTGGTGCGTGGCTGGTGCACGAGCGGAGAAAAATTTGTCTGCCTCCGGAGCAGGACAGTGATGGTGAGGTCAAATGCCCCTTCCCCTCCTCCCGGGAGATGAATGGTGCAATGCGGCAACCTCTTGCAGCGTTGGGTCACGCTGAAGTGCAGCAGTGGGTGGGGTGGCGCAAGGGGCGCTGCCTCACCTGATGAGTAGGGAATGGCCAGTTCCTCACCTCGTAGGATGTCTCGGGCGGTCGCCGATGGCGTAGAGAATGCTGGGCGTCTGAAGTGGTTGTAGGGGCCTCTGACATAGGGCGTGTAGAAGGGCACGTGCCAGCAGCGTGAGTGGGCACTCCTGAGCCCTGGTTGGTGCGTGACTAGTGCCTGAAGCGGGGCAGTAGCCTATGGTGTTGTAAATGTTAGCGGGTCGGGCGATGATACACTGACGAACAGGTGGAGATGGCGGAAGAGTGGCTCCTCACTCTCTGCTGTGGTTGTTGCAGCTCGTTGTTTGCGGGATACAGAGGGTGGCACCTCCCCCCACATGGCTTCGATGAGCTCTGGTGCTGCCCACTGAACTTCAGCAAAGACAGGTGGTTTCTCTGTGGCTGGAAAGCCACAAAAGTCGTGGGGTGATTTTTCTCCTCCCCACACGTCACTAATGTTCCCTACTGCCGACCACTGTGTTGTTGTTGTGGTGGCTTTGGCAGCTGGAAAGTTGCGGAATTCGAGGGGTTATTTATCCCCTCTTCACATGTCATTAATATCTTTTGCCTCCGACCTCTGTATTGTTGTTGGTGTGAGCGTGGCAGCAGGCAGTGTGGTAGCTAGAAAGCCATGTGACTATCCACTTGACAGCTGCGGATTTCTACTTTGGTCATGGCCTTGACTTTGGTTAGACGGCAGTAAGTCATTCACTTCTGCCTCAGCAGCACTTCCTAAGTTTCGGTCGGTTTGTTTTTCCCCCGTGTTTTCTTGGTTGGTAGGTGGTTGTGGTTCATCAGCATCATTGGGAATGGAAGCGGTGGGAATATTGCCCCTATGGACCTTGCACAGTTTTCTTGGCCCATTCGGTTTCAAATCCGACGTGTGACTGATTTTCTTGAGGATTCTGTGTGGACCAGTACACTTGGGGCATGAGTCCCGCACAAAAGGTCTGTTTTGCGGTTGACAAGGGATGCACATGCTCGTAAACAAAATTACCTGGTAACAATGACTTAGGTGGTCGTTTTGTATCTGGAACCCATTTTTGCACATAATGTTTCTGATTAACGTGAACTTCGTGGTGACGCAGCCTTCTCTGCCCTTCTCTTACCTCAGAGTTTGCAGCTTCTGTGTTCGAGTCTGGTGCACGGCAGGCAAACTCCCCTCAATGTTCAAGACCTGTGCCATTCAACAACTCACGAGATTTCCCAGTGGCATTTGTGTGGTTACGTAAACAGAATGCTATATCCGGTATGTGCTGCACCCTTGTTGTATGGTCTTCGCCTACTCTAAGGCACAGTTGTGCCTTCATTACCTGGTTTTTGCATTCCGTTGGGTTTGCACGTGTGTGGTGAATGTCAGTAGTGTGATGTTCAACGTGCCATTCCATACACCAACTATTCCAATGCTGTGCAGAAAACTGAGTGGCATTGTCGCTATGGAGTGTTTTTTGGTATCCTCAACAGTGAAAACCTTCTTTCTCAAGGTGGCAGCAATATGGTGTATGCATGCGCTTGGTAATGCATACAGTTCACACCAACATGTAAACAAGTCAGTTACTACAAATATGGACCGCTTTCCACCTGTTCGACGTGGGTAAGGGCCCTTGAGGGCCAAGGGATCGTTTTGAATTGGGATTGGGGTAACCTTGGTTGTTGGGCGGTTCCATCTGATCTACGTGTTTTGTAAACATTACACCTGTGGCATTGGTGCACGTATTCCCTAACCTCTTTTGTGAGGCCTGGCCACAAGTAGGATGACATAATGTTACAGACAGTTTGTGCTATACCGGGATGTCCGGAGAGACTGTTGTTGTGAGCGATGTGAATGACAGTAATATGCACCACTGGCGGCACATAGAGGCACCATCAAACTACAGATCAGCTGTTGTTATGCATCTCTAGACGATTGTCAATCACTCACCACCGCTCTAATACTTCCTGTTCGCACTGACTAATTTTGTTTGTCTTTAACCTGTGGGGACATTTGCTGCTGGTTGAGCATGCACAAATACAGATTGTCTGTGCACGTTTATGCTAGCGGCCTTTGTTTTGGTTTGCTTGCCGCAATCTGTTGCAAGAGCACTGGTGGAGTTGTGACATTATTCTCTGGAGGTAAGATGGTCTCCTACTTCTCTTCGTCTACCACTGTTTTCCTTTCGTTCGGGGAACGGGACAGGGCGTCGGCTAACTGATTGTCCTTGCTGGGCACTTGTTCGACAACAAAGTCAAAATTCTGTAGTAACATTGACTATCTTGTTAGTTTGCTACAGACTTTACGCATCTTGTGTAACCACAACAAACACCGGTTGTCGGTCCTCAGTGTAAACCGCCCGTATTCTAGATGAACATTGTATCTTTTTATGGTCCAGATGATTGCCAAGCATTCACGTTTGTTCACGTCATATCGTTACTCAGTGTTGCCAAGTTTGGCACTGGCATAGTCAATAACGCAATGCTCTTGACTGTCGCTATACTGGAACAACACCACACCAATGCCTTCCTGACTGGCGTCTGTTTGCAGATACAGATGGCGGGTTGTGTCAATACGTGCAAGGGCGTGACACTGGGAGAAACAGTATTTTACTTCCTCAAATACATTTTGCATGCTGGTATACCATTTGTATTTTTAGCAGGTGAGAGTATTTCAGTGAGCAGAGCTATGATTATCACAAAATCTGGTACATTCTGCCTAAGCCAGTTTATTAGGCCAAAAAATTTCTGTAATATTTTCCACTTTGTTGGCATTGGATACTTTTGTATAATGTCTAACTGTTCTGGTGTGGGGCAGTTTCTTTTCCCGTCGACAAGGTGACCAAGGTATTTAATGCTGGGTTTGCCTATGCTACACTTGTGATTGGCATAGGTTCGGCCGTTGATCACAAGTCATTAAAAAACAATAGCGAAGGTGTAGGTGGTCCTCCCGTGTTTCTTACCACACGACCATGTCATCTAGGTAGGCTATTGCAATTCGCCTATGATTCCATCAAGGACTTTTACCATCATGCTTTGAAAAGTAGAAGGAGCACATTTAAGCCCAAAGGGCATGGTGCAGAACTGGTACTGGATGCCATATGGTGCTGGAAAAGCTATTTTGTATTTGTCTTCCTGCTTTACTGTAATTTGCGAAAATCCAATTTTCAGATTGAATAGTGACGAGTATTTTACGTTCAGTGCTTACACTAATGAATGGGGGTGGGGTGCTCTCGTTATCTGATTTATGGGTCTAAACTCAACACAACACCGCCACCCTCCATCTTTCTTTGTCGCTAACATTATAGCCAAATTGTACCTGCTCCCAAAATAACATCTTCGCGAATTTCTTTTGAAACTAGTGCGGGAACAGAAATTTCAACATCCCATATCTCTACATTAAGCTGAGTCACATAAATGATATTGCTCGTGCCGTGCAGTGTGGCAAGTTCTACCGTTAAGTTAGTACCCTGTATGTCTGAAAACCTGACAAGCTCTTTATAGACAAAGTTTTGCGAGGCTGCAGTGTCAATTAAGGCAACAGTTGAAACATTGGAAACATATACATGCACTCCCAATAAGTTGTCAGTTGTTGTACTCACTTGTCCCAAGTAGGCATGTGGCTGGTTGTTTACCTGTGGTGGGAGCGCTGTGGTTGGCATGTTGGCAGAGTAGGGAGGCCTCTGGTGTGGTCCTACCTCGTTGGTGTGTTTCCCATAGCCGATGTTGCTGTGTTAGGGCACCAGTGATACTGTTTCATCATGGCATATCCAACACTGTGTTGCCTGGTGCTGAACCTCAGCATTGGCAGTGCTGGGGGGCTGAGCGGGTGCGGCATTTGGACCACTGTTACCCGGCGTGGTTGCAGAGTGGTCTGCCTGCACTCGGCCAGTTACGTGGGTGGATGAATTGCCCAGGCCGGTAAACCCTTGGTGTGGTGCGTTTACATGGCTCATTGAGTTGTCACTGCTTCTCACGCCACTTTTCGCGTCCCGAGAGTCCAAAAAGTAATTGCGTCTGGGTTGTGAGTCGTGCGCAATACTCATGGCAGCCCTTATAAACCGCTGATATCTACCGTATACCATCGGATGAAGAGTCAGTCGATGTTCTGGGAGCACTGTTTCCACTATTGACTCAAGCACATCTTCGGGAGACATGTGCTAGTTGTGAATGTTGTCAAACTGATTTTTCGGCCCACAAATGCTTCCAAATCCTTTTGCAGTTTTTGCTCCTCAGTAAATAGGAATAGATGTTGCTTCAGCAATGTGTATGTACTTGTGTACCGGGTGGTGAATTTCATTGCAAACTGTGTTTAAGCCATATTGTATTCTGTTGCTGAACGCCACCAGTTTTTAGCATCATCTATCAGCTGAGCTCCTATGGCATTCATACACTCTTCGACACCGATAACATACTGTTGCAGACGGCTGGTACACTCTGCTAAAAATGCCTTCGAATCCTCGGCTCCCTGTTCAGAAAATGTAGGAAGTGTCTGGAAACGAGCTGGGGTGCTAGCTTTAGGTTGTTCTTGATGCTGTACTGGCAATTCAACACATACATGTGGTTGTCTAGGCAGTGGAATGGGTGGCGCACATGGTTGAGAGTCATGCAGCGTTCTCTGCGGCTGCTATGTGACGTCACAGATGTTGTATACACCCACATGTGCACTGTTATTGTTGACAAAGACTGACACGCACTCTTCACAGCAGAATGTTCCTTTGCGAAAACTGCTCTAATCACTGTCCGTTTCACATTTCGGGTGGTACTTATTGTCACACAAGTTGCACGTGACAATAACACTGCCTTTTCCATGGCACAGTCTGGCATTGCACTTACTTGATTGGCATTCCGCTGTTGGCAGGAATTTGCCAGGTGCGATCAACTGTGCTGCTTCATGCTGGCAGGTCTGGTTGATCGTGCAGTTTTGTCTCGATGTGCAGTTACTGGCACTGGAAAACGTTGCATCATACGGATGGCCATTCTTATGGTAACAGGCAGGTGAAGTGTGCTCCTAGCTGGCACAGCTCACAGTCAATAGTGCCGTTGCTAGTATTGTCTCATGTAGGGTGTGAACAACGTGCTACCCTGTTTGTTGTCACTGTTGGAGCAAATAACACACTTCTCCCTTCTGGTCTAAAGCACCAGAAGTTGGTTTGCAGGTCAAATTTCTCATACGGGTCCAGTGAGACAGTCTTTCCACACTATAAACATATTTCCTTCATGTTCCACATGTTGGTTGGAAATTCTATGATGTAGGTGTTTGCAGTAGTCGCTGTTATGGTTGTGCGTGAACCCATGCGCACGAGGGGTTCCTTTGGGACCAAACCTGGTAGACCTGACCTGTTGGGGTGAAGTGGTCAGCGCAGCGCCAAACCGTACCATGCGCACACGCATGCCAGGTTTCAGGCACGTGGGGACGTCATAGGAAACTTCACGATGCACAGTGACTTCATGGGTATCTCAACCCTCCAGACACAAGGGTATTTGATAAGCGCACAAGATGGCAGCCAACTCACTGTTCCACATGGTTTTCTGAACAATGGCAGACTTATGGAACAGAAAATTTTTCCACCACGTGCTCGTGTTTCACTACGCACGTTTTCATACAACATGATTTGCGGGGCCATATAACGTAGTTTGGCTGCTAGTGATGGGCAGGATATGCTGGATTTGAGAGAAACTCTGCTGCATGGCGATAAAGTCCAGTAAAGATGTTAAAATTTCCCAGGGCGTCAGCTCATCTAATACATGGGTGAGCACGTGGAGAGGCCCGCTACAAACAGTATTATCTCAAAACATGTGTATGCGTACCTTTATTCCCACTTAACAGGGAGTTTAAGTGTGATGGCCCCACAAACCATCTCTAACCTGCATAATGTTCCATGATCATGTAAGTTTAAGTTCTTTTTGTGTAATTATGTTTGGAGAGTGTTATATCAGTGTTGGAAGGTATGCTGAGGAGCCTCAATACCCCAGCGCTGGAGTGTATATATCGCCGCATATCAACCGCCTATCTTTACTTGCTCACACAGTTAATTAAGACATGGGATGCAGGGTCTTTTAGCCCTGGCTTTTTGGACACAGCTCAAAAAAGGAGTATCATACTCTTTCTGACATATGTCGTGTGTTATAAAACCTTACATACCTTTACTTGTTTAACAAACATCATTTTACAATAGATTGGTGGTGATTTTTAGACAAACACTTAAAATACTTGTAGTGGACCAATTAATTTTAACGTAACAAACATATTAACATTATACATATTAAAATCAAGTTAAATTAAATAATTTCATTAACATTTAAAATGTTTTCTTTAAAAATATAAAAACTGTCAAATCATGTAAAAATATTCTAATGCACATTAAAACATGAATATTAAAACACATTAACAAAATTACATAACAATAAATTAAAATAATTAACTCACTTTAAAAGGTTAAATTATTAACCAGTTACATGTTAAATTTATTTAGATATGCAAATCGTCACAAAACCATATACATTAAAATCATTTAACCATAAAATCTTTATAACATTTATCACAAAATAATCAGAGCACTTATGTTCTTTATCCAAATAAAACCAAAGTTAGAATTGTTAATAAAAATAACACTTTAAAACACTTGCATATTAAAATAACCCAAGAGTGGAATTCTAGACATATCCTATATAAATTTCTTCATTCCTAATAACAATACTTAAATCCATAAATTGGGCATACAATACTAAAGGACTACTTAAACACAGCCTTATATACAATCCATAAGTACCAATACCCAATTTTTCCTAACTTTTTTTTTTTTTTTGTTTCTTTCGGAATGATTCTCCTCACCCCCAAAACGACTGGCACCACTCCTCTATAAATTTTATCATCATACATGCCTCCTATTTTATCTTCTAATATCTTATAATTTTTCTCTATTTCCTGAGCAGCTTTAAATAAACTATCCTCTTTTTCATATTGAATTGTCACTTCAGCAATAAAAACCTCTGTCTCTCTCTATGGCCAGAACTAAGTCTGGTTTGTATCTTTGGTCAGCCACTTCGAGGGTGGCTTTCTCAACCACTGTCAAATTTTCATAACACACTATCCACTCCCGGGCTATCATTCTACATACCTCATTATGTGTTTGGATTCGTGCCCCCTTAGTTTTAGGGCATGCACATAAAATGTGACCAGTAGTTTCTGAGGTTTATTGGCATTGCCTACATGTTACCTCGCCACCCTTATACTGGGCCAATGTCACCCTGTTATTCATTTGGCCTGTTCTGATTTTAATGGCCTCGGGCAACCATGACGCCCTTATAGTGTCACACATTTGATTCAGGGTTATCTTCTAAAAACCTACACACCTCACCTTGCGTTGCATCCTCTGGTCACCCCACTGTTGCCTTGTTCTCTTTTTACGTTCTTTTTTAAAATTTTCAATTGTCTTTTTGATATTTGCAATAATTTTCTCTTCGACTCTTTCCTGGGGACGTAACATTTTTAACTATTTATCAATTACTTTACCTATATCCAATTCTTTATACACCCATTGCAACACTTAATACTATGAGCTCTTAATTTTAGCGAACTGTTTAATTCTAGACAGTCCCATTATCTCCTTAAGTCTCATTAATCCTAATCGTCCATCTTTCTTACCAGTATACAAAAATATATCTGAAGTTTGTGTAAGTAGCTTCAATACCTTCTTAACCCCTCGCTTAATATCATTATCCACGTCCTCCAGGAAAGCTGAAAACACTATCTGTACCAGAATAAATAAATCTTGGAATCCAATTGATTTGCATAATTTGTCATTTTTGATAGGGTTTCAGTGGGGCGCCACAAATCTGCTCAACTTGAAACTCCATGTCTTTTAAAAACTTATCATCCTTTCCATTGTTAAATCTGTAACAATCCCCAGGTATTCAAACTGATCACCTCCCTTCAAACATTCACTGGGTACACCTCCCAATTTAAACTTAGTTGGTAAAAAAGTCCATGTTTTATTCTTTACCACAAGGTGACATGCCCAGCACTTAGGACCGACACCTCCATCCCGAGATCAGTCACATATTCATTTAAAATTCCCAACATTTTATCCATCTTGTTTACATCATCAGGTACCAAAACAAAATCATCCACAAAAGTTAACACTGAAACACTTCCACCTTCTAATTTAATACCTTCCATCATTTCCAACTTTTCTAACATCGGATCCATCATGACTAAGTTAAAAAGTAAAGGGGAGAGTGTCTCCCTGCTTGACAAACCTTCTGATTTTTACTCTAACCTCCTCATTAATCTCAATATCAGTCAAATTAAACCTATACATTCCTTCAATAACATTAATTAATTTTTCAGGGTCGCCCTGATTCCTTAACCTCTTCAAAATAATATTATGTGGAACTGTATCAAAAGCCTTCTTTATATCAATCATAACAAATACACCCCCCTTATTCTTCCCTCTATTAAATAATTGTTGTAAAGTGATTATATTATTAAAAACAACCTGCCTCATTCTTAAAACCTTTTTGTCTTTCATTCAAAACAATCTCTTTTTCCATCTTTTGATGCAACAATTCCATGTATAACCTGTTCAATATACTACCAATTGTAATTGGCCTAAGATCTTCCACTCCATTATCCTTACCTTTTCATTTTTAATATTAACACAGTTCTATGTTTGGGAGTTCTGAATAGAAATGCTCTGTTACTGAGTTCTGCCATAAAATAGCGACATTAAGGTACAGAAACTCCTTAAAATATGCGTGGGCACAATTGTGTATGTGTGAATGCATGCATGAAGAATTTGCTGTAAATTTTTTTTAGCACAGCAGATAGCACCACCATACATATTCCACATTAAAATATTTAAATGATATTGAAATTACATTAACTACTTATGACTGAGACTATCTCCCTTTGTTGTATTCATTGATTTATTGCTGACTTAGCATGTAAGAAGTAAACTTAAAGTTTTTCTTAAAACGTTTTGTTATTTACCATATCTTGTGTTACAGACATAACCATAAATTCCTATATACTAACGCATATCTCTGTCATATTCACATTGGTGAATATTCACTGTGGATTAATTTAAGTTTTTACTTTATTTGTCTGGATTATAACTTAAAATTCAGTTCACTCAAAACACCTTAAGTGAAAAACATCTCGTTTTATGTGAGAAAGAAACATTTAGAAAGTTACATTGTTGCAAAACAATAGCAAATAAGGATGGATGATCTGCCCGCTTTTCTGGGTTCCAAATGTAACCAATTTAAATAAAAGTATTTTATTGATATAAACAGAAGGCACAAAAATTTCAAGTTTTTGTGTTGTTTACACATTGCAAAATTCGATATTGTTAAGCCACTATTTACCACCACTCAAGCTTAATTTTATTTAAGCAGCGAGGATTGTTTTTGCTCGAGTAAAGTGTTGGCCAATAGCTGGGAAATATGTT
Organism: Dryococelus australis; assembly: GCA_029891345.1. NCBI lineage: Eukaryota > Metazoa > Arthropoda > Insecta > Phasmatodea > Phasmatidae > Dryococelus > Dryococelus australis. The sequence continues at coordinate 322,606,040 of CM057009.1, forward strand.
TCCTGTCTTTTTTCTGCATGTTGTCCCGTGCTCAGCAGGGCAGCTAGCGTGTCAGGTCGAGAAGAGGTACTGGTCAGACCACGCTCATCATGTAATAAATAACGGAGAGAAGTGAGGGGGGGGGGGGGGATGTACAGGCACCACGACCATGCCTTCACAGTCTCGGTCCCTACTGTGCAGTGAAGGAGTCAACTTCTCAGTTCTGAAGTATTTGTGTTTGTACATGATGGTGTCGGGTTGAATGCACACCAGGAGCACTTGCCATCATACTGTGTGACAAAAAAAGAAATAATTTGTTTTCATATTATAGTAAACTACCGAAGTATGAAGAAACTGGAGATAGTGCTTCTGGTACAGGTTCATTTTTTATTAGGTTATTTATAACGTTAACGAAGTGTAGCGTAGAGCAACTTCCTAGTAATAATTTTAAACTTCATATTGTCATGCCCGGCCATTAGGAAACAGAACGTTAACGACCCTAAATATAAAACACTACGGCATATTCTATATGAACTTCTCGCGATTGGTTTGCAAAAGAATTTAATTTTAGAGGGGAGAAGTTTTCAGTTGTGCTGATAAATTACTATCAGTATACATTTCCCTTAGTAGCTTGTTCAGTATCACATTAAATGATAAATGTAATGATATTGTTTCAAAAAATTAGTCTTTTTAGCTTACCTTATGTATTTCGTGAAATGTTAACAACTTTTAATTTGTTTTCTCTCAGCGCTTCGCCAGTAAATACGTATTTGTCAACATTGACCAGATCAAAAATTTACTTCAAAAACTGATAAGTCAAGCAGGTTGTTTAGGAGAACTCACATTAATGTCAATATATTGTAACGTAATATAACATTAAAAGGAGTATTTTGGTTTATGCAGCATGAACTGCCAAATAGTTCTGCTATGGAATTTCTGCAACAGTTTTCGGCAAATATCATGGCTCCTGTAGAAAATAATTGCTTATTTAATTTTTGCATTACTACACACACTAAAGCAGTGGTTCCCAACCGATGATCCGCGGACCACAGCATCAGTAGTGGTATGCAAGTTAAGGGGCTTGTCTTCAAGTTATTTTCTGTTAGACACTAGAGCATGGAGGCCATAAGGATGGCATTGGCACTTTAATAAGACAAATTTCAGTTGTGAGTCACTTAGAATATCTTAAGATAAATACTGACTTTTTCTTTTTTAGTAACAACATTTTTTTCAACCTGTAATGCACGAAAGAAGTATTTTTAATATATGTGTACTAAGTTATACTGAACTAATATTGATAATAATAAATTTGGTTTTACTAACAAATTATGTGAAGCTGCCATAGAAATTAGGGCTAGTAGGAAGTTAAGTGGAAAAATGGGCAGGGGATAGGGAGGTGCGTGTTCTAATCACTTTTCGACCCGATTGGTCCGCAACCTCATAAAGGTTGGCAACCATCGCTCCAAAGGAACAAAAGTTGCCGGCCATCTGTGTCTGGTAACCCGATACTGCAGCGTGTCGAACAACAGCTGCATGCGGCTGGGTGCCAGTACAACATGATGTTATTATTTTGTAAGGAAACTATAATATTTGCGTGTGAGAACTGCCGCAACAATTAAATAGCATAATTATTCATAAATTTATGCTGCATAAACCAAAATAACAATTTATATTGTGTCACTACAGTAACTTGAGTCAAGTTACTGTAGTGACACACAAAAAGTATAATCCTTACATTTCCAATAAACATGCCAGTATCTTGAATACAAAACCATTGTTTCAAATGTCAAATTGTAATATTATGTTACTGACATTACCTGACCTATCAGTTGTTATCGGGTTCGCCATTACTTACAGGATTCTTTGTGTGTACTTTAACGACTGTGTTCGTATTTACTAAAAGCTCATTATTGTATTGTGCAGTATTTGTTTCTAGGAAAAAAACTGGTAGTACCAGTGAAAGAACTCATTATTTTACAAAAAAAAAAAAAAAACCTTTCATTTATAAAAATATATTTTTTTGTCAGGGGGAAGGACCCTTCCGAGGAATGAAATGGACGATATTACTTGACTTCTGTTTCTCCACAAAGAAGGAAATTTCCGATGCTGTTGGTTGTAGTAGCTCTGCTGGAAATGCTATTGATGAAACTGAACTCTTGCTCTCAAAATATGATTCGTTTATAGAAGTGAATGATGGGGAAAATTCTACAATGGTTAATATGGCTGGCTGTAGCATGAATCTTAGTAGCGATGGAAATTATGAAAATGATACTGGCAACTTAATTGGAAAAACATTGTGTGATTTCACACTTGCCAATGTTCTGTAACAACCTTGGTCTCCTCCAATGGATTATATTCATCCTCATTCTGTGCATTGAAAGGGAAACACTCAAGAACGTTGATATGTAAAGAAGGAACATTTACAAAAATATTCCTGTCTGTCTCTCTCTGATGTGAAAAAAGGACTGTACTGCTGTTTTTGCCCATTCTTTGTCGCAGGGCATGTAGGCGGTGTCCACAAGGCAGTTTCATTTCAGAGTCTTGTTACCACTCCACTTAAAAAAATTTGCTAAGCTTCTCGGCAAAGACGGTGCATTGGAGACACATGCGAAAACCAGATATCATAAAGAAGCTATTCAGAAAGGTTTGGATTTCCTTAAGAGTTTTCAGGATCTGAAGACTATAGTTGTGAACCAAATAGACACAGCTAGAATGCAGCAGGTTAGAGAAAATCGTGCCCGACTTCTTAGTATAATTGATAACGTAGTGTTTCTTGGGAAACAAAATATCGCCTTTCGTGGACACAGGGATGACGGCACACTTGAACTTCATGGAAGCAATTCTAACAGTATTAATGACAACGAGGGTAATTTCCGTGAACTACTCTGTTTTAGAGTGGAGTGTGGTGACAAATTTATTGAGAAGGTTGTTTACCACAGCCTCCTCGAGAAAACTGTACGCCAGTAAATCTAGACAAAATGCCCTTATTGAGTGCTGCGGAGAAGAAATACTATCAAGTATCCTTGAACGAGTTCGAGAATCCAAATTTTACAGCATTTTGTTCTATGAAACGACCGATGTGTCACACATTTCTCAGCTGTCTCTCATACTGAGGTACAAATATAAAAACCACATAAGAGAGGATTTTGTGGAATTCATTAATCCAAGGAAACGAGAAAAATTACTATCGCCACAAAGTGACTCTGATTAAGACGAACATGAACAAGAAGAGGATGAACTTTCAGAACCTGTACTTTCTGGTGTGAGTTAGGTCAGGTTGTTCTCAAGATGCTACGAGATTTGCACATAAATCTGAGTGACTGTGTTGGAATAACAACTGACGGAGGCAGTGTATTGACTTCAGAACTCTGTGGTGCCATTAGAGAAATTCAGAAGGTAGCAGTTCATGCAATTTGTTGTGCCTGATATAATCATGCACTGAATTTATCACTATCCAAGTCATCTACTGTTCAGTGTGCCAAAAATGCAACCGGAATAATGAGCCAAGTAATTTCCTTTTTTACTGCATCTTCAAAACAAAATACTGTTCTAGTATCAATACTTGGAAATTAGCTAACTAAGCTGTGTGAGACTTGTTGGGTCGAACGTCATGATGCAGTGTTACAATTTAAATCTCAACTGCCCAAAATAGCAGAAGCATTTTCTGAATGGAAAGAACGACAGTCAGCTTCTAATGCCAGGACACTGTTGCTATCAGTGAGTGATCCAACTTTTATTGTGACAATGATATGCCTCAGTGACATTTATCTGTAACACTTCCACTGAGCCACTTTCTCCAGAAGAAAGAGCTAGACAGACAAACTGCCTTTGAGACCCTCAAAGACACAATTAGTGTTTTGAGCGGGAAAAGAAACTAACTTCGAGTTGGTGAGGTCTTTAGAGCCCTTTTTTTTAAGCCGAGGAAACTGCAAACGCATTAGGAGTGACGATCACTGTACCTCGTACCACCAAGAGGCAAACATTGCGCTGCAACGTTCCTGCAAACACTGTACCTCGTACCACCAAGAGGCAAGCATTGCGCTGCAACGTTCCTGCAAACACTGTACCTCGTACCACCAAGAGGCAAACATTGCGCTGCAACGTTCCTGCAAATACTGTGCCTCGTACCACCAAGAGGCAAACATTGCGCTGCAACGTTCCTGCAAATACTGTGCCTCGTACCACCAAGAGGCAAACATTGCGCTGCAACGTTCCTGTAAATACTGTGCCTCGTACCACCAAGAGGCAAACATTGCGCTGCAACGTTCCTGTAAATACTGTGCCTCGTACCACCAAGAGGCAAACATTGCGCTGCAACGTTCCTGTAAATACTGTGCCTCGTACCACCAAGAGGCAAACATTGCGCTGCAACGTTCCTGCAAACACTGTACCTCGTACCACCAAGAGGCAAGCATTGCGCTGCAACGTTCCTGCAAACACTGTACCTCATACCACCAAGAGGCAAACATTGCGCTGCAACGTTCCTGTAAATACTGTGCCTCGTACCACCAAGAGGCAAACATTGCGCTGCAACGTTCCTGTAAATACTGTGCCTCGTACCACCAAGAGGCAAACATTGCGCTGCAACGTTCCTGTAAATACTGTGCCTCGTACCACCAAGAGGCAAACATTGCGCTGCAACGTTCCTGCAAACACTGTACCTCGTACCACCAAGAGGCAAACATTGCGCTGCAACGTTCCTGCAAACACTGTACCTCGTACCACCAAGAGGCAAGCATTGCGCTGCAACGTTCCTGCAAACACTGTACCTCATACCACCAAGAGGCAAACATTGCGCTGCAACGTTCCTGCAAACACTGTACCTCGTACCACCAAGAGGCAAACATTGCGCTGCAACGTTCCTGCAAACACTGTACCTCATACCACCAAGAGGCAAACATTGCGCTGCAACGTTCCTGCAAATACTGTGCCTCGTACCACCAAGAGGCAAACATTGCGCTGCAACGTTCCTGTAAATACTGTGCCTCGTACCACCAAGAGGCAAACATTGCGCTGCAACGTTCCTGTAAATACTGTGCCTCGTACCACCAAGAGGCAAACATTGCGCTGCAACGTTCCTGTAAATACTGTGCCTCGTACCACCAAGAGGCAAACATTGCGCTGCAACGTTCCTGCAAATACTGCTGAAGAATACTTCAGAAAATCTGTGTTCATATCTATAGTAGAAACTGTAGTCGAAGATATCAAGTCACGTTTACCCAGCGAAGTCCTTGACGTTTATAGATTGAATGTGTTTTTACCTGGCTGTGGAGATGACAAAGCAGAAGAAACAATGAAATTCATGGCAAATAGGTAATGTAGCTTGTTCGCGGTAAATGAACACTATCTGCAAAACCACCTGGAAGCAGAGTTTTTGTTGCAGACAGCTGAATGGGAACAGCGGCAAGGGACAAATGAGCGTCTCCCACAGTTTTGTAGTGAAGCAGTTGAGGAGTGCGACAGTGTGCTGTATCCTTACATTAGAAATTTCCTGTGTATATTGTCTTGCTTGCCTACGAGTGTTGCTAGTCCCGAGTGTACTATTTCCACTTTGCGAAGAATTAATACTTGGCTCCGGTCACGCTGTGGGCAGAAACGTCTCAATTGCCTTGCATTAATGCACATACATAGGGATATTTCAATAGACAAAGAGAAGGTAGTTAGTCGTTTTACACAAGGTGCTACTCGTCGAAAATCCTCGTTTGTGATGTTATAGAGCGTAAGTGACTGCATTTTGAATGCCAATAAACTATGTTATGGAAAAAAATTAAAAGAATATCAAAGTTTGGTCTTAGGATATGTATAAGTAAAATGAAATTATAGAGGTGACTGTGCAGGAAAATAAGTTTTCTGCTGAAATACACTATTTTTAGAGCTGTCTTAATATTGACCATTTATTTGACAATTATGTACATTTCTTCATTTTAAATGTACTATTTAGTAAGAGAAAGTCGCTGGTATTTTAAGATTCATTATCCTTATTTCTGTTTACAATAAAAGCATATCCATTCTGCATTTCAATAATTGTCGTTTTATGTATTCCCTCCCCCTCTCTATTGCTAAAGACATATTTTCAGTTTAAAAAAAAATATGTTATAATTTCCTATAGCATACTGAAACCCAATTTTTTGCAAATGTGATAGTTGTTACTAGTATGGCAAACCATGTAGATCCAGCTACAGAATTACTTCAAGATAACTTTTATGTGCTATCGGCATAACATGAATACCAGACAAAACTCGTGTGACAATGTAAGATGTTCAAAAATAATATTTTAAAAGTCCTTGGAATGTGCTGTATTAGTATATAACTGTTCAAAGTAAGATTTATGAAATGTTTGTATATGTTTTAAGGTCATCCCTTTTTATAAGATTTTTGTGACCTGTACCTGTATAAATTTTAAGTGATAGTATTTGTGCTTAATATTTATATTGCAAATGATGATAATGCGCATAACATTTAAGCATTCCTGTATATAAGGTATTTGTAATCAGATTGGTCAACATTATTGAAGAGATAAAATGTTAGCAAAGTAAGTTAAAATAAAACTCATTTTTCTTACTTATATTGTGGTTTATAGTTTTTATGCTACAGTTAATTAGAATACTGTGCAGTGAGAAATTTTATTAATGTTTATAATAAAATTGCAGCAAAGTGTTTTCAGTTTCTATGTGTTAATGCCTCTTTTCTTTGAATTATATTGCGCTGTGATTTGTGATTGGAACTGCTATTGAAGTTATTAACAACATTTTGATGACTACATGGAATGAGAAAAAATCGTTAAAAATGTTGGCAGTTGCACTCCATCATAAAGTTTTCCTTATTTCAGAAACTTTTTTCCGTATATAATAAGTATTTGCCGATAACCACACACAAGTAACCAGGGAAATGCAATTTATGTATGACTGGATGAAATGTAATTAGATTTATTACTTCCAAAGTTAAGTGCATCACAAGACAACTGCCCCCCCCCCCCCCCAAGATGAATGCCTAAATCCGTCACTGCAACATCCTTTTCTCAACACTTTATTCATTGGCCATCCATATTTATGTGGCATAAATATTATTATACATACAATAAAAATCACTACCAAATACAAATGTCACCTATACATACAAACAGTATGATAACAAAAAGTTCTTCATTGTACAGTGAATACCAACACACACAAGCAACAAACATAAACACCACCATTCCTTTGTAACATGATACATTTAAAGTACAAGATACCACTTTCAAATGTACATACAACAAACATGAGAGTACAACAAACACAAATACCACCATTTCTTTCAACATTAAAGATAACAAGAAGCCACTTTCAAATGTACATAAGTCAACAAGATGAATGAAATGAAGTCTCATGCACAGAAGCACTAGGATACTACAATACATACAACAGTGACACTATTTATTCTATTCCATACTGCCAAGGTACTTCTCCCACTGGGGACACAAAGTAGTGCATGAATTCTTCCCCGACATCCTTGGCAGTGAAGGAATAATTTCCACTTCCTTGTTCAGCAATGGGTAGCAGATATTCTGTTAGCAATCCTTCTTCCCTCCACGTACAACATTGGAATTGTCCTGTTTCGGAATTTACAGAGTCCAAAGTGCCTTCTGGGGCATATACTTCTTTTAACGACTTGTTCGACATAATAAAATTGTGCAGACAGCATACTGCATACACAATTGCATCCACACGATTTGGGGTCAAAAGTAAAGGCTTTCTCAACACCCTAAAAACAGCTGACACAATTCCAAAAACATTTTCGACTATTCGTTTTGCTCTAGACAGTCTGTAATTGAATATTCTTTTGGAACATTTTGAATTATAGGGGAATGGCTTGAGTAAGTAAGGCTTCAAAGGAAATGCATCATCTGCAACAGTTACATTTGGTACTGGTAAATTCCTTCCTGGCAGTGGAGTCTTCTCGAGTGAAGAAAGACTTTTTCCTCATAAGACGAAATCCCACTGGCAGTAAATACACCACCATCAGATACCCTGCCATTGCTTCTAACAGACACAAGAATAAATTAGTACTCTGCTTCCACTAGAGCCATTAGAGTGATACTGTGCTGGCCTTTGTAGTTATAGTAATAACTTCCAGAATAAGCAGGGGATTGCAATACAACATGCTTCCCACCAAGTGCACCACAACATTTTGGGAAATTCCACCTATCCGCAATGGTTTGCTTAGGTTGAGCCAATGGTCTGATGTGGAAGGTGCTTGAAACATAAATAAGAGAGTCTTAAATATGAATAGAACTAGGCCTACTTTTATAATAGGAGAGTAATGTGGTGTACTCAAAACATAATTATGATTCGTATTTTCCCAGGATTCCCAGCTCACAGACACCTTGGACAGTGAGATTGAAGGTCTTAACGATGATGACCAGGACAATGCAACTGTCCTGTCCAATGTGGAAGAAACAAGGAGCTTCTCAAGATTGACCATATCTACTCCCACCCCCACCTGCCAAAAAGAACAAAGCTACACCTACAGACAACAAGCATTCTATGTTGATAGAAAAGGCATATGAGACTTTGTCTAAGAATGAAGCGGAGTTTGATATGTTTTGGGCATACGTTGCTTCAGAAATGTGGCAAATTTCCATAGTTGCTCTGAAACGAAACGTGAAGACTCAAATACAGAGGATCATTCTTCAAGCCAATGAAGAAGAAATGAGAAATGTTGACAGTACCACCGCACACCACCCATGGACAGTGGTGGCAGAGTATATAATAGACGATTCTGTTCAATCTTCAGAGCTGGTCATTCATGGTGGCACATCACAGTGACTCAATGTGAAGTGCAAAATCAGTTTACCATTTATTTCTTACTAGACTGCATGTACGAACTCCAATTTGTATCTATATTCCATGCACTTCGTAAATTTAACATCATTATTGGATTTTTTGTTCAGTACATAATACCTTACCTGTCGCTGGTGAATGGTAATAAACTAATACACAAAACAACTGTTCTTTGTTTATATTCTGTACAGGTACCAGTATTTAATATCCTACATCACATTATTATGGTAATCTATCCCTGAATGCCCTTCTCACCCCTTTCTTGAATATACCCAAGTGGCACGTGCTTTATTATGTTTTTAATACATACGGTTTGTATTGCACACCAGTCTGTATACATTACTTAAAAATTATTTACTTTACCTTCATGCATTCATCCTTTAAGACATATGTTAAGGCCTTGCAGACTTCAGGGATGATGATGCAAATTGTGCATGATGGTAAGCGAAATAGGTAACTTAAACTCTCATATGAATCTCCTGAAACGAAAATAATTTTTTTTCACCACAACCTAGTCCTTCACCCTGCTATGCTAGTGTGTCACCATTTCACATTGTTTCAAGCACATAGAATTTGCTGTGAAGTTGTGATAAAAGTAAACAGGCTATATGACGTTCAGGAAAATAGAACTTTATACCTATCCTTTATATAGGTAATATTACTTCACCTTTACAAATTATTTCATTAGCATCGTCATATCAACATGATCAGAAACTGAGATAGTTTTAAAGAACATTTTAACAGCATGTAGGTTATATCTAATTCTTACCTGTTGCCAGAAATTGTAATGTCAGTGCAAGATATTCTTTTACTGAAATAGCAGCCCGCATTCTTGTATCTTGTTTATAAATCAGAGGGTTCCTATATCTCACTAGCTCTTCAAAGGTGGCTCGAGTCATTTATATAAAATTCCGAAACTGACCTGTGTCTTCCACAGCTAATTCTTTCATTAACATATTGTACGCACCAAGCGTGTGTCGTTGTATTATCCAATCACGGATTCCTTTTAATCTACTATTCTCTAATATAACCAGTGCTGCTGCAATCTTTTTAGACTTCATATTTACTGTGTCCAGTGTCTAGTGTAAACAGGTTGGCAACCAAGTGACTCTCAGACACTTATTGCAGACACAAATATCAGCTGAATGTGTGTCAGGTCTAAACACTTTCTGCTATTTCTCTCGGACATGTGATATTTCTGTCATGACATAAGTGTCCAATGTAAGTGCACCCTTAGTATAAGGTTTAAATCCCCTTGTCTTTGGTCCCAGGTTGATGCAAATAAGCCCAAAGTTTAATATTCACCCCAACGTGGGAAACCCTCGCCCTTTGCCAGGTGTTAGTTGTTTAAAGTTGTGAATTTTTGTGACATAACCCTAGGTCTGCATCAATCTGGTAAGAATTGAGAGAGAGGGAAAGTTAAGAGGCTTTCCTCGAATAGAGGCTTCACTCGTGATGATTTGTTGTAGGTTGTATGTTGTATGTTGGCGATATTGATGATCATCATAGAAGAAAAGAGTACTTAGAACTGAAGTTTGTAAGACATTTGTGATTTAAATTATGTTTTTAAAGTAATGTACATTTTTTGGGGGCTTTTATCGAATTGGTTAAAAAATATATTTAACAATTATGGTGGAGTATATGGACAGTTATGGTCAGTGAAACATTTCCAGCTCTATAAATGCCATTGTGCATGTGATATTTTTACATCACGTTTAAGTTAGTATATTACTTCTGTTATCTGAATATTTTACCTGTAGTTAATGATTTTTGTATTTAATTTCATTAGGCATATTTGGTTGTAGGGGTGCCTTTGTAGTCAGTTTTCTTGCGTGAAATGTAACATTGGCACCTGTATGGCATGGCTTGATCTGCCATTTTCGGTACTGTTATGTGTTATGAAGCATCAACGTGTATTTTGTTCCGCAATTTATTAGTTTTAAGAAACTGGTTAAGAAGTGTGTGTACTGAATTTTTTCTGCAAATTATTTTGTGCCAGTGGCAGGCAAACATGTCCAAGAATTGCCACATAACAACATGTGTTCAGGAGTTGCAAATAGGAAGGAACCGCAAGTCGAAAGTATTATGCAAATAATGTATTTCAAAATGGATATTGTAATGTTGGAAATGTGTGCTGCTTAGGAAACCACAATTTCTATGCTGTTTTGTAGTGAAAAAATACTTAAAAACAGGTTATAAGAATTTGAATGTTACTTCCGTAAGAACAAAATTTTCTACTGGTCCATTAAAACAATACATATGGAACTAAATGTTAAACTGTTTCATAAGAAGTGCTGTAAAACAATGCCATTTCATGAAAAGTGTTACACTAAAGTATCTCCTAACCCCATACACCCGCAATAAAATAAACAGAGCCCCAACTGTACCATAACTAGGTCATAACAAATATAAGGGAATCTGGAATGGTAACCTACATGGATCATAGCAGTTATTTTCACTTTGTTTTCTTCATAGATAAAACAGCTGTGGTGGAAGGATATGTGGTCACCACACTACATTTCTAGAACTGTCAAAATTTTGTGAGCTTACATAAAATTGAGTATATAAAATCCCATTGTATTGAAACACTTCAAATTTTTGGAGATACTTTTGTGTTATTTTATAATACTCTACGAGTGTAATGAAAATCTGTATAAAGTTTTTACAGTAGTTTCCACCTAAACATAAATTATTACGGAATATTTTTCTTATGTGAAAATAACTTTTAATCTACAAGAATTATATAAATGTACTTATAATAATGTAAATTGTCCCATAATACAGTAGAACCCTGTTATAACATTTTCCAAGGGGTCAGTAAAATAAAATGTTATATGCAGGAAAATGTTATAAACAGAAAACAGTATTACACTTCTAATATAATAATTGTTGTATATAAATAGCTAGTCAAGTACATCATCTTCATCTGAATCATTTAATGGAAACGTATCGGTGATATGAGAACGTCATGGACTATAGCATCATCAATGAATGCACAGTGACATGGGTTCTGGATGCTTGCTCACTCATCTACTCTCAGTTATCTTAGTAATTTTCAAGACCTTCACCTCTAAAACCCTTAATATTTCTAACATAAACTGTTTTCTGTATCTGTTTGTAGGCTACTGCATTGTTAAATATTTGAAATTTTAATTAAGAGGAAAATTGCATTTTAGATACTGCAAGGAATTGAACAAATACTGATGTTATAAGAAGGAAATGACAAATATGAACATTGTTGTGAGCAGGAAATGAAACCATTAAGCCTTATGGAGAAATGGTGGGACCACGAAATTATGGTGTTATATGCAGGAAAATGTTAAATGCAGGAACGTTATAGCAGGGTTATATTGTACTAACTGTGCAATACCTGACAAATGGCTGAATTATTTGATCAAATTACAGTTCCACATTTAGTTCAAGAGTTTTCACCTTAAGGTTTAATCACACATAATTTGCCATGTTTACAAAAGCTAGTAAAAACAGAACCCTGTATCAGCTCATAGTTATAAAATTACTAAGTGAAAATGGACATAACTATGGTGTAGCATTAATAAACCTCTAAGAATATTAAAGTAGTTTTATGCCTATAAATAGTGGATTCCATGACTAATGATGACCAGGTTATGTGCTTTGTACTTCAAATACATTGTAGCTCACAGGATTGCAACAAATGACTGCTGCTCTAATGCAATACATTTACCTATAGTTTAATTTGTGCTCTATTCAAATGTTTAACCAATGTCACTAACTTAACTTGACACATGGCCATGCGTAGCATATTATTGATAGTATCATTCTCGAAGTTAGTAATTGCATTACTGGTACTGGAATGTCAATAAAATTATTAGGAAAAAAAAATTCAGAACCATTATGAATGTATATATTATTTATTGTGTTCCTTTGCATGCATAATAGTTAGTATACCAATTTTAAATAGGTTATTTATTAATTTTTGTAGATATAACTAGTATTCACTTTTACTTGTACAATGTATACATTTGGTTGGGTAGAGTTATTTATAAATATGTTTAGAACTTTATTAATATTTTATTTTCCATCTGTTGTATTTACAGAACAATAAAATCATTATTTTCCTACAACTAAAATAATAAACTTTTCTCATGAAAACAGGGCATACATAAGACTGTATTAATTAATAAGTAATTTCTTTCCGTTTAGAGAAAGAAATTCCTCATGATAATGTTGATGGAGTCATTTCGCAGAGAAAAATTAATAAAAGTTATTCTTGTGGAACTTGGAAACAAACTCTGGTCACAGCTCTTCTACTGTCACATGTCAGTGTACAGATATTTTTACCTTTCTCCCATTTTTTAACTAAAGTAAGTACTGTTAATTTTTGCATTCAAAACGTTTTAAAAATAGGTGAACAGAAATCTTTGAGTTTTTTAATCTTTATTGCATATATATATATATATATATATATATATATATATATATATATATATATATATATATATATATATATATATATATATATATATATATATATATACACACATATATATATATACACATATATATATATATATATATATATATATATATATATATATATATATATATACACATATATATATACACATATATATATATACATATATATATATATATATACACACTATAGAAATATTAAAAATTCCTAGTTAAAATGGTGAAATCTTGTCTGAAAATTAAATATGTTTCAATCTGCTGCATTACCATCTGTGTTATGTTTGCTTTCTCCCAAGTAATTATTTTTTTCTTATTTAATTAAATATTCTGTTCAAAATTGTGATCATTAATATCATAGTGAAAACCTATCCTTCTGCAGTATATTTAAAGTTGTATTTAATATTAAACTTTGTATTTAATATTAAATTTGGTTTATAACTAATGGAAAGGCATACCAAGAAATTTAGTTTATTTACTGATGGAATAGAATTAATTTTAGAGCAAATAAAGCTTAGGAAATATTATACATCAATAAGTTTATTGCAACACCATGGCAATGGAAGGGCATCCTAGTTAGGTTGAGGGTGAGTTCAGAGCTTCTAATGGTTCATTCCTTAACTGTGTCCAGTGTTGGGGAGTAACTAATTACAAATAATTCAATTACCAGTAATAACTACATTAAATTATATATTAAAGGAGTACTCATTACATTTCAGAATTTTGTAATTTTTGCTTGTAGTCTACTTATATTATTTTAATAATAATCATTATATTTTTATAGTGTGGCAAAAACACCAATTTTATAACTATATTTGGCTAAATTTTAATATATATTTATAGCTTCAGCCATGTTTGAAAGCCAAGCTTGTGTATACTTACTTATAGTTTAATTTGTGTGCTATTCGAATGTTTAACCAATGCCACCAACTTAACTTAGCACATGGTCATGCCTAGAAACCTTATTAATACTACCATTTTCAAGGTTAACAATGGCATTGCTGTTACTGGAATGTCGATAAATAAGTTAGACAAAAATATTTGACAACCATTATAAATGTAGTGTTATTTATTATGTGCATAATAATTAATGTGTCAATTTTTAATAGGAGATTTATTATTTTTTGTAGATATCACAAGCATTCACTTTTACTTGTAAAATGTAACAATTTTGTTGTGTAGACACATTTATACATTTTATAGAATGTTATAAATGTTCTATTTTCCATCAGTTATATTTACAGAATAAAACCATTATTTTCCTACAGCTTTTCTCCCACATCATATATAAACCATGAATTATGTGTGTATTATTCTGTGTTCTTTTCTGGTTGAGAGTTATTCTGTTGCCATCAAGTGCACCAGTTCAAAGATTTTTTTACATGGGAAAAGTTTTGCTGTCACTAAAAGGAGTTCACACTGGAGATTACAACTTCAACCTGCATACATCTTGCAAATTCAACAAAAATTTGTTTTTAAATCTTATTGACGTGGCCCTCACTGTCCTGCTTGGGAGGCAGACCAATGTTGCTCGCTCGTGCACCAGCCATGCACGACCGTGCGTCAAGTGCTGTGCCGTCTCAAATACCACACTACTTTTTACATGCGTTTTTAATTAAGATATTAAGAAACTGTGTCCTTATAATTTTTTTTTATGCGACTATATTAATGTTTACATTATGTCACCAGATTTTTGTCTCTTGAGTATGCATCTATGATTTTTTGCAATATGCATCTCTATCAATTTTTGATGTCTCATTTTTGAACTTTTTTGAAAACAGAATTTTAAATGTTTGGATCAGTTAATACATTACTGAGAATTATCATTGTCTCTCGTTTTGTTACTTAACTTAATTTTAAATATCGTCGGTATTCAAGTTAATTGCCTATATTCTGAGCTCTTTTTATCATATGTCTCGTTACTTTTATTATTTTTATTATGAAGTAAAGTTTATTTCCTAAATATTTATGTATCTCCATTTTCATTTTCGTCAAGTAACGTATATGTTTTTAACATTTGTTTATCTGGCAATATAAATCAATTAATTTTCTTATCTCAACGTACTTCATATGAGTTTATTAATATTTTAACATTTAAAGCTGCTTTTTTTTTTTTTTTTTTTTACATTTCATTTCAATACTGTTCAAGTCGTACTTCCAAAGCTTTGTTTTCAAACTCGTTAGCGCATCCAGAACCATATTTCAGTCCTTGTTTTCCTTTTTCACCGGACGTGCTGGGAAACGTAGCACATTCCTTTGTCTTGCCGTCCGTAGCTCCCTTCCGCTTGCTTTGTTTTCAAACTCGTTAGCGCATCCAGAACCATATTTCAGTCCTTGTTTTCCTTTTTCACCGGAAGTGTTGGGAAACGTAGCACATTCCTTTGTCTTGTCGTCCGTAGCTCCCTTCCGCTTGCTTTGTTTTCAAACTCGTTAGCGCATCCAGAACCATATTTCAGTCCTTGTTTTCCTTTTTCACCGGACATGCTGGGAAACGTAGCACATTCCTTTGTCTTGCCGTCCGTAGCTCCCTTCCGCTTGCTTTGTTTTCACCGGACATGCTGGGAAACGTAGCACATTCCTTTGTCTTGCCGTCCGTAGCTCCCTTCCGCTTGCTTTGTTTTCAAACTCGTTAGCGCATCCAGAACCATATTTCAGTCCTTGTTTTCCTTTTTCACCGGACGTGTTGGGAAACGTAGCACATTCCTTTGTCTTGCCGTCCGTAGCTCCCTTCCGCTTGCTTTGTTTTCAAACTCGTTAGCGCATCCAGAACCATATTTCAGTCCTTGTTTTCCTTTTTCACCGGACGTGCTGGGAAACGTAGCACATTCCTTTGTCTTGCCGTCCGTAGCTCCCTTCCGCTTGCTTTGTTTTCAAACTCGTTAGCGCATCCAGAACCATATTTCAGTCCTTGTTTTCCTTTTTCACCGGACGTGCTGGGAAACGTAGCACATTCCTTTGTCTTGCCGTCCGTAGTTCCCTTCCGCTTGCTTTGTTTTCAAACTCGTTAGCGCATCCAGAACCATATTTCAGTCCTTGTTTTCCTTTTTCACCGGACGTGCTGGGAAATGTAGCACATTCCTTTGTCTTGCCGTCCGTAGCTCCCTTCCGCTTGCTTTGTTTTCAAACTCGTTAGCGCATCCAGAACCATATTTCAGTCCTTGTTTTCCTTTTTCACCGGACGTGCTGGGAAACGTAGCACATTCCTTTGTCTTGCCGTCCGTAGCTCCCTTCCGCTTGCTTTGTTTTCAAACTCGTTAGCGCATCCAGAACCATATTTCAGTCCTTGTTTTCCTTTTTCACCGGACGTGCTGGGAAACGTAGCACATTCCTTTGTCTTGCCATCCGTAGCTCCCTTCCGCTTGCTTTTTTTTTTCTGCCGTAGCTCATTCAGCATTTTCTTTCTGTAATTACGCAGTCAGCTTGTGATTTTGTATAAAAAACGCAGTATTTTCTCGTGCTCTCGAACATCGATGCAGCGCTCTACCTCCTTTTGTACAACCTATGCCATCTAGCTGTGATTACGGTACTACGCTTTTCTCGTGTCTTCTAGCTCCACCGTCCTTTCCTCTACACATTTGACTTTCAAGCTCGCTGCCATCATGGTGCGATTGCACCATGCGGCGGCCGTGAATTATTTTCTGGGACTTGAAGTCCTTTAGGTGTGTTTTCTATACAAGCCTAATATCACGTAGTGGGGCTGAAAATGTAGTTTTTATGGTGTGGTGATTTTTTTAAATTTTATTCTGGTGTTTCTGACTTCTTCTGTCACCATGTAAGGATATTTTGGTTACTCTCGTTGGTGAGTACTGATCTAATTTATTTACGTCGCATCTACGTGTCCCCAACCAGATTCCCTTTATTAATTATTTTCGTTCCTTTGTGTTTTTTTTTTTTTTATAGAGGGTTCCATCGTTCCAAGGTTCCATTTCATTTTACCCCATGCCATAGCATGGCTATTTACATGCTGCATTTCAGTTCTGCATTGTCTTTCTAAGGCTAAGATTCTACATTCTGTACTCCAGTATAACTTTCCAAGTAATGCAGACAGCTACTTCTCGCATTAAGCAGGGCATCTGCTTCTCACCTATTTCTGCGAGTTCTACTTTCCTTAACTCTTCGTTTGCCAGCTAAGTCTAGGAAAAAATATTTTAATAAATTTTAGTATCATACAAACATTAAAAAAAAAAATTATAAACTTCCCTAAATGATGACAAAGTTGTAAGAGACAATTATATTCTTATTATAAGTATTATATCATAATGTTATTTTTTTGTTGGTCATATGTAACTATCTTTCTATTGGCTGGATGCATCCGAAAGCTCAGTATTATCCACTGAATATTGTAAGATTTTAATGGCATATTGATTAATGTGCAATATGTCTTTTATACAAACGCCTCTATATGACACTCTAATATATATTATTGTATAACAGTTGTATACATGAACTTTTTTGTCTGTGTACAGACATACAAGATCCGCTTTACTAACAAAACAATGTTAAAATTTTTTATTCTTGTGGTAAACCTAAAGATATTTATATTGGGACTATTCTGAGATTCCCAATCATATTTATTTAAAATTATTGTTACCCCAAAGTATAAGAACATTCATATTCATTTTTTAAATATTGTTTTCTGTGCTTATATTATGTCAACAATGATATTAATAATACTATTTATTCTGATTCATATACTCATGTCCTACTATGTTATAATAAAAAATAATTTACAAAGAATGAATTCAATAAATATACAAAAAAGATATTTATAGCACACCACCACTATTAATGTGTTTTTACTCATAATCTAGTCAGTTTACCTCTGGACCTAAGATTGTTTACCATTTGAAAAGCAAATATTAAGTCTTCCAATTTTTTTTTAGGAAATTTCCATCCTTTTGTGCCATGTACGATTCCCAGCATGACTAATGGTAGCCACTTTTATGCAATGTTATGTGGTGATTCTATTTCTGAGGGCTGAGTTTCTTTCTTTTGAAGTGGAAATACTACTTATATTTTTCCCCAATTATCGTACATCGGCACAGTGCATGGGTCCTGATGTCGTTCATGCTGAATGGGTCAATGATCCATCCCATGACCCGAATGACTCACCTTGCCATGAGTAAACAAGTGTAAATGTGTTTATTGCGGTAAAGTGCTATGATCCTCCAAAAGCAGATACTAAAGTAAACACGGGCAAATGTTATTTCCCGTTTTCTTTCCCTGTGTGAAGTGATATTAATTAAAGAGTGCCTGACCACGTGACTTGCGTGGTGAAACGATCCTACAATTGGAGACACTCTAAAATCACAGCGTAATTTTTAAATGTTCATGTTATGTTTCGTTTAATTTTAAAAGGGCATATTATGATTTTTGGTTTTATGTATTGTAAAATGTAATTGACCTTGGTAGTACCGGCAGTCATCATGCCAAGCGCCCAAACTTTAATTCTCACTTAATTTATTAAATTAATGTCTTAATTTAATGCATAATTGAAGGGTTTTTCTAATGTCTAGTGTTTGATGTATTTTTCTTATAATTTCTTTCTCCCTTTGCAAGCCCGCTCAGGCTTTTTCTAATGAACTCAATTTACTCGACACACATACCAACAAGAACACTGAACTTTTAATATTAGTGGAAACGTGTCATAATTAATGCCTTAATCATTAGATTGTTTTGCTGTGCTTGTTTCTGTTCTGTATGAATATTGAAGACTATATGTATAAATTTGGTTTTCCCTCACAGAGTTGACGGGAGATCTCCATTAGGTAACGGCATTTCCATGTAATCCTTCTGAGTCTAGTTCGGTGGGATAAGGAGAGTGCATGCGTTCACGTCTCAGGGGAACTTCATCATCTTTGTCTGACCAGTAGTAGAAATAGTAAGTGTATTTTTTATTCGGTCGCTCTCTCATCTCCGTAGACTCGCGGCCCTGGAGATTTTACTGCTCTTAAATTTCCACTAGTGCTGAACAGTGCTTTTGTCCGTGTCGGCCGAAGGTGGGCCTAGTACACCATGCCCGCATTATTTGAGGGATTTCGTATCAGTGATTGTATGTGTGATCTCACTTAATACGTAATTGCATTGTTCCTCATCTTACTTCATTTTAATAATTATTCAACCTCGGGTTCTGACCCTCTCCAGAGAGTAAGTCCATGTGCTCATTTATGAACTGTAAAGTGTACTAAGGGACTTTTGTAATATTTTGTTCATAAACATGTGCTGCGAGAGGGATTCACCATGTGGCAGTTGACCTACTACTGCACTGAGAAACAGAGTACACATGCTCACCCGTACAATAGATGAGCTGATGCCCTACCACGTTTACCAGTCATAAAACTGATCTATTTAGAACCAAACAAAAATCATTCAATTATATAACAATTTCAATTCTTGCTTAAATCAGTATAAATTTTTATGTTTTGACTAGTGCTGTATATTTATTGGAAAGTGATTGGAAATGTTATACTGTCCACGCGCCACCTCTGAAACCACGGGGTATGAGGAAAGGGTAGGGCAAGACAGTGAGTGACAGCGGGGAGAGGGAAGCGTGGTCACGCATGTACTATCCGAAGTAACGCATTTAGCTCCAAAGTGTCGTGAACATCGCTGCTGCGAGTGTTATGTCTGCCCAGAAGAAAAACACCGTTGTGCATTCTGAGAGCCGGAGAATCGTAAGTAATATAATTGCAAAGCGTGATAAAGAGGCAAAACAAAAATGTTATACTTTCACAGTAAACCAGGCGACAGAAAAGCTGCAAACTACGCTGGAGTGTTGCAGACGTTAATTAAAATGATACGGAAGGAACAGAAAGAATTTGATAACAGTGAGGAGGGCGGTAGCTTGCACATGCCGGGTAAATGATGGAAAACTAGGCCAGAACATACTGTCGTGAATATTGATGACTTTGATCTATATGTAATTCAGTGGATGATTCAGAATTTTTATATTCAGGAAAGACGTGTCCGTACCATTGCAAAATGACTGCCCGTGGTAAAGGAGAAAATAGACTTTCCGTGGTCGCATACTTCTTTGCGTAAGGTGGCAAAACAACTAGGTTTTCGGCGGAAAAAATTGCAAAGTCACAGGAAGATAGTAATTGAGAGACCTCACATTGTATATTGGCGCCACGACTATCTAGTTGAAACAGCACAGACAAGGTGGGAAACAAATTATCGACATGAAATGGATAGACTGTAATTTAAAGTTTGGTAAATGTTGGCAACATGAAGAAGTGTTTTGCATATAAGCTAATGTGAATTCGGGTAACTGATTAATTGTAGTACATGCTGGTGGTATTAACGTATTTATCAAAAATGCTCTCCTTGTCTATAAAGCCCGCACTGTCAATGGCGACTATCACAGCCAAATGAACAGTGTTAATTTCATAAAGTGGGTTACCGAGAAGCTTTCTCCTAACCTCCCGCAGTCATCTGTAGGACAGTGTAACCAAGACAGACTGGGAAGGTACTGTGGTCACGTACAGAAGCTTGAGACTGGATACTGGGAAAAGGACGGTGTTGTGTCAGATGTAATTGACAGTATAGTTGTACGTCTTGAAGACAGTAGTGATTCCTCCAGTACATCAGGCGCGTGCAGTTCAAGCAGTGAACAAGACAATCTGGGTTCACCATTAGCCTTGAGGTGAGTGAATGTTTTCTTTGTACGATAGTACAGTCGTATAGTGTGGCCAACTTATCGTTTCAAGGTCACATTCCTGCCAGGGTTTCAGAGCTGGCACGCGGACAATAAGTAATTGTAATATACTTGTAATTATATGATATCGCACTGACTGTCCTGCTCGGGATGCAGCCAACTGATGCTCTGCTTCTACACCAGGCACACGTCTTTGTGCACCTCGTATACGAATCTTCATTGCAGGAACGGATCATCGAACTCGGTCATGACTCTCGAGACCCTTTTATTCCCAGAGTAAACTCAGCCCATCAATTCTAATCTATGCCTCTGAAAGCAGAGTCTAAAATTCGTAAGGGAAAGTGTTATCTCCCTTTTGCTCTCTTTAAGTGAGGCATAATTAGCCTACATGCGTGAAGCACCATGGGTTACATTTTAATACTAAAAACGAACTTGAGACACTCATAATTCTTAATTTTTTACATTTTATTCCTCCAGTGTCAATTATGTATTTCCCAATG
This sequence comes from Dryococelus australis, assembly GCA_029891345.1. Lineage (NCBI taxonomy): Eukaryota > Metazoa > Arthropoda > Insecta > Phasmatodea > Phasmatidae > Dryococelus > Dryococelus australis. The sequence continues at coordinate 322,627,447 of CM057009.1, forward strand.
TTTTCTTATATACATTGTACCAAATGTATTTTTATCTAATTTCCCTCACTATGTTGGCGGGAGATCTCGGCAAGGTAGCCCTGATGTCTGAGCCACCATCTTCAGTCTGTTCTTGGCGGGCCGAGAAGATACACGCAAATACAATAGAGACTAATACCGGACAGCTGTATACAAACAACATGGGCGAGCATGTGAACAACAGCAGTAGCGAACCTAGCGGCTTAAGGTGGCAAACACCCGCAAATTTTGAATCTGTGTATACGCACAGTGGACATAACGAGTGCATTTGAGCATGAAATGCAGTATTCCAGAAAATTATTTTGTTTGAAACAGTTTTCTTTTTATTTTATATTGTAGTACAGATGTCTTAATGCGTGTCCAGCAGTTTAGATTTCTTTGGAAAAGGCAGTATTTAATGCTGAAAATCTCGAATAACAAGTGAACTCTACAATCTTGTAAAATTTATCTTGTTATGCTCGGAATGCATCTGAAGATCTGAAATACACAGCGATTAAACATGATTTGTTTTTAATTTTTTTTTACATGTGTGTATGCTACAGAAATACTTTAGAATTATATGCTTGTTTTTCCTCACTAGGACTAATACCTAAGCTACAACACACATCCATTTTGACATACTGTTTCGTAACATTTATAGCGAATTAATACTATTGTGTTGGTAATTTTTGTATAAGAATTATTTTCTAAAAACAACATTGGTGACATTCCTCATTACAAAAATAAAAAGTGATAAAACCAAATTTTTTTCCTTTAGCAAGTATGAGTGGTCTCTCTAGCTAAATTCTGATTTGATGCACATCTCCAGCCATCTCCAGCGTACGAGTCTCAAAAATTTAAAATGAACAAATAGTTTTAGTTCCCATGCAGTAAAACATTTTTGGAAATTAGCTTCTTGAAAGCTGCTGTTTTGCTGATTGTGTTTGTGATCCACACAACTTAGTTGTCCTAAACAGCAAGGGAAAATTAATGCTAAATATTTATCTCTGCCCTTTTATAAATCAAGGACATATTAATGTCATATATTTTTGTTTTACTGTCCAGTGTTGGATCTAGGCATCTTTTTTTAGGTCGTAAATACAGGTGTGTGTGTGTTTATTTTGTGTGTGTTTTTTGTGTGTGCATGCACGCGTGCGCACCTACTTTTTTATTTCTAATTTTAAAGTAAGTCATTTTAGTAAAGTGTTTATACCAGAACATGAATGTCAAGCTTCTGAAAATTGTGTTTGATGTGTTGTATATGCTGGAAATAATAAATAAAAATATTTCAAAGATTTTTGTTAGTGGAAAAGCAAATCCAATAATGGAACCGTTTTTGCAGAACTAATAGTGCAACCAAAACAATTATAGACAGCGCAAACGCCACCTGCCATGGTAATTCAATGATCGTTAATCACTAAAATCATTAAAACTAAATAAAACCTAAGCAATTCCAAGTATAAAATGCACAATGGTAAATGTAAACAAATGTTTCACCACCTTAAGCCGGCAGAGCGCAGCACAATCACTTTTCCGGTATTAGTCTCTCTAGTATTTGATACACGTGTATTGCATCACAGGAGTCTTCATCTACTTTGTCTTATTACATATCTACAATAGTAAGTTTTTAGTGCACCAGAACCTTTTTAATTGTTTTTGCTCCTCTCGTGTATGTATCCTCCTCTCTGTCAGACTTGCAGCCCTGGAAATTACAGTACCTTAAAGTTTACCACGTGCTTAACCGCATTTTGGTTGCTTCGGTCCATGGCAGGCCCAAATGCCATGCCTGCTTCAGAGAGGTTCAATGTATATTGTGTTTCAAATGTAATCTCATTCTGCCAATATACGTTTTCAGAGTATCCGGGTTTTAATTTTCTTGCTCGTGTACGGAAGTACCTTGGAGACGTAGCCCACTCCAAGAACCAGATGCTCAACTACATTGACTGTGTAATTGTGTATAACCTGAACTGAACTTCTTTCGTTTAACGTGAGCTTGTTAGGGGATCATCACGTGGCTGTCAACCTGCTACAGCCCTGAGAACTAGTGTCTCTACGTGCTCACATGTACATAGATGAGTGGTCACCTTACTGACATTATTAACATATTTTCTCAATTTTAAATCATGAGCCAGGGTTTGTCTGAAATCTGGCATATCTTCCAAACTTCATATGGTGCCGCAACTTGTACGACGCAAAGACGTGTAATGCGTGAAAAGTACATGTGGTAGGAAAATCATGTTTGGAAGAGTTGCCATTGTACGGAAAAACCATGTGGAACAGTGAAATATCCGCCATCTAGTGTGCGTATTGACCCCCGTTTGTCCAAAGGGCTGGAGATACCCATGACGTCACCGTGTACCTGTAAGGTTGGTGTACATGTGTGCGTTGTCCGGTCCAGGTGTGTGCTGACCACCGCACCTCTCTCCCTCCCCCTTCTCCAGACCAGGTATACCGGGTTCGGCCCCAGGGAGCCCCTCATGCATGTGGGCTCGTTAACATCAGCAACCATGCCAACCATGAACAACAAATATGTGAAACACAGACAAGATGTGTGCAACTTTTTTTAAAGAACTGTATCACTAGATCCTTTTGCAAAATTTGACCTTCAAGCAAACATCTGCTGCTGCATACCCCAAGGGAGAATTCTGGACTACCAACCAGACCAGCCAACCTACAGCAACACAACTGATAGCACCCAGCGAGTTCCTGCCACCAGAGGAATGCAACACAAGTAAGTTGAATGCCAGACTTTGCTGTGAAACGTGGCGTGTTGTTGTCACGTGCAACTTGTGTGACAAGAAATACCAACTGAAGTGTGAGTCAGACAATGATTGTAACATTTTTTGCAAGGGAACATTCCGTTGTGAAGAGTCTTTGTACACAACAACAACATGCAAATGGATGTAAATAAATGCAATGACGTCACTCAGCCACCGCGGTACATGGGGGCGTGGTGCAGCTCACAACCACTAGCACTGCCCACCCCACTGCAGAAACCACCATGTGTGCAAGAAGAGTTGCCAGAGCCGTGTCGAGAGCAGCCTGCAGTCAGCACTCCAGCTTGTTTTCAAACACTCCCTATATTTTCTGGTCAGGGAGCCAAGAATCCGATAGAATTTTTGGCATGGTGTACCAGCCACCTGTAGCATATGGTGTCGGTGTGGAAGAGAGGCCGAACGTCACAGGTGAACAGCTGACAGGTGATGTACAGAACTGGTGGTGTTCCGCCATGGATGTCATGGACACAGTTCACCATTAAATTCACCCGCCTGATGTGCAAGCACATACACAACCCTCAAGCAACAACTTTCACTTTTCAGCAAGGAGCAGAGACCACAGGAAAACCTGGAGGCTTTCATTGGTCGTAAGATCAGCTGGGCCAACCACCACTACCAACATCTATCTCACGAAGATGTGCTGGAGTCAATAGTGGAAACAGTGTTGCCAGAACACAGGCCTGCTCTGCCTTCCATGATGCATAGTGGATACCAGCAAATTATGAGAGCTGCTGTGTGTATTGCATGTGACTCAGAACCCAGATGCAACTATTTTTTGAAAAGTAGTGCTAAAGACAGTATCAGTGCCACAAAATACATGAATGTATCGCACCAAGGGTTGAACAGCCTGGGCTTCCAGTCCACTAGCTTAGCTAATCTTGTGCAGGGAGAAGAGTGCACATCCACACTGGGTAACAATGGACTAAGTGCCGCGTCCACCCTGCCGCCAAGTGTTGCCAATGCTGAGGTCCAGTGCGAGGTGCCACTGCGTCGCATATGCTGTGATGAGCAATATCACTGGCACAGGATGTGCCCTAACAGAGTACCATGGCTATGAGAAACAAACCTACGGGGTAGGACTACAATAAGGATTTCCCCTATGCCGCCAGAGTGCCAACCACAGCGCCCCTAGAGAAGAAACAACCAACTAGCCACCTACTTGGGTTAAGTGAGTACAACCATTGATAAACTTTTAAGGGTACCTGTGTGTGTTAGTGTTCCTACTGTTGCCTTAATTGACACAGCTACACCTCACAACTTTGTTCACGAGGAACTTGTAAGGTTTACGGAAAGCCAGGCTACTAACTTAACCATAGAACTTGCCACATTCAGTGGCAAAAGCTATATCATTGGTGTTTCCAAGCTTAACGTAAAAATTTGGGACGTTGAAATGTGTGTTCCCACCTTAGTGTCAAAAGAAATCCACGAAGATATTGTGTTCGGAGTACCTTGGCTTATTGATCAGGAAGTAATTGTGGAAATTTGTAGGGATAGGATTCATTCCGGCAAGCAAGGGAGACACACTGTTTACAATCTAAGCAGACGAGTAGATGTTACAGTCTGTAACTCTAGATGACTTTGATCACGGCGTTCCAGCCAAATATCATGAAGCCTTTGAGAGCATCTTGAACAAGAGAAAAGACTTTTTTGCTCCGTCCGCCCTTCTTAAACAAGCCATTGTTGCCGAACACAACATCAAAACAATACACAATGATATGCTCTGGACATCTAAGACAATTTATGATGTACATTACCTGAACATCATAAACCGTCAAATTGTGGAAATGATACGTGATGGAGTAATCAAGTCATTGGTAAGCAGGTACAACTCAGCTATAACCTTAGCACTGAAAAAAGGAGTGTTTCGGTTTAGTATTTATTTCAGGCCGATAAACCAAATCACAGAGAGTACCCCACCCCCATTTATCAGTGTAAACACTGCACTTAATAACCTCGGTAAAGCAAAAATTCTGTCATCTTTTGACTTGAAAAGCAGATTCCAGCAGATACAAGTAAAACCTGAATACAGACACAAAACAGCTTTCATGGCACTAGACGGCTGTCGATACCAGTTCTGCGCCATGCCCTTTGGGCTTAAGTGCGCCCCATCTACTTTTCAGAGCATGATGGTGAAAGTCCTTGATGGCATAATTGGTGATTTTGCAATGGTTTATTAGGTGACATGGTCGTGTGGTCAGAAACATGGGAAGACCACCTACAACACCTGGCAATTGTGTTGGAACCACTAGTGATTAATGGCCTAACCTGTGCTAAACACAAGTTCAGAACAGGAAAAACTAGTATTAAGTACCTTGGTCACCTTGTCGACGTGGAAGGAAACCGCGCCACACCAGAACAGTTGAACTTCATCCAAGAGTTATCCAGTGCCTATCACGTAAAAACGCTTGTGAAAATTCTTTGGCGTAATAAACAGGCTCAGAGAGTACGTGCAGAATTTTGCAGTGATTACAGCGCCACTAACTGACATGCTCTCGCCCACCAAAAAGTACAAGTGGGATGTAAACTTGCAGAACATGTTTGAGGAAATTAAGTACCATTTCTCACAGTGTCACGCACTCGCATGTATTGACATTAGACATAACCTACTTTTGCAGACTGATGCCAGTCAGGAAGGCATCGGTGCGGTTTTGTTCCAGTATATTAACAGTCAAAAACGTTGTGTCATTGATTATTCCAGTGCCAATCTTGGCAACACTGAAAATCACTATGACATGAACAAATGGGAATGCTTGGTGATCATCTGGACCATGAAACTGTATCGCGTTCATCTGGAATACAGGTGTTTCATGCTAAGGACAGATAACCGCTTCTTTTTGTTGCTGCACAAAATATGCAAAGTCTGTAGCAAACTCACTCATTGGTCGATGTTGCTACAAAAATTTGACTTTGTTGTTGAACATGTGCCCGGCAAAGACAACCAGTTAGCCGATGCTTTGTCACATTCCCTGAACGAAAAAGAAATAACTATTGACGAAGAGGAGTGGAAGACCATCCTATCTCCGGAAAACAATGTCACAACTCCAGTAATGCTATAACAAATCATAGTGACACAACCACATCAAAAACTTGATAGCAGAAATATGTGCAGATGATCTCTACATGTATGTGTTGAAGCAACAGCAAATGTCTGCAGAGGTGAAAGAGATAAAGGCCCAGTGCGAATAAGAAGTGATAGAAGGGTGGAGGGTGATTGACAACCATCTGGAGACATGTAACAACAGCCGGTCAGGAGGTTTGTGGTGCCTCTATATTCTGCCCGGGGTGCTCACTACTGTCACTCACGTTGCCTATAACAATGACCTATCCAGACACCTAGGCGCAGCACAAACCATGCGTAACATTACATGGTCCTATTTGTGGCCCAGCCTCAAGAAATAGGTGAGAGAATACGTGTGCAAGTGTCATGCCTGCAATGTTTACAAAACATGCAAATTGGATGGGAATGCCCAACAATAGCCAAGGCTACCCCAACATCCATTTGAAGCCATAGCCCTAGATATTATGGGACCATATCCACGCTCATCGGATGGCAAATGCTTTCTATTAGTGGTGAGAGATTTGTTTACACAACGGTGCAAACTGTATGCCCTGCCAAGTGCGTGTATATGACACATTGTCGCCACACTAAAAAAAGAATATTTACCCCTCTGGGGTTACCCTAAAACACCCGTAAGTGACAATGCCACCCAGTTTTCTGGACCGCATGGGAGAGGTTTATGCATAGATTGGCATGTCAAACACCACACTACTGACATTTATCACGCTCGTGTAAACCTGACAGAATGCCGGAATCAGTAGATAAAGGCACAACTGCACCTAAGAGTCAGCGACGACCACACAATATGGGCAAAGCACATTCCAGACGTAACTTTTGTTAATGCGACCGCACTATTGAGGCCATGGGAAAATCTCCTGCCGAGTTACTATATAGCGCAGGCTTAGCACGCCCAGAAGAGTTTGCCTACCATCTACCAGACTCGAACCCAGATGCTGCAGACTCTGAGATAAGGGAAGGGGAAAGAAGGTAGCATTATCATGAAGCGTGCAAACACCAAAAACGATATGTCCAAAAATGGCTACCAGAAACCAAAAGGCCACCTAAGCCCCTTTTTTACCAGGTGACTTTGTGCACACCACTGGTCAACAGCTAAACAGAATTTTTGTGGGGGACTTGCCTCCAAATGGACCAGGCCGCACAGGATCCTAGAAAAAATCAGTCTAATGACATATTTGGTACAGATCGAGGCAAGATAGAGGTGTAAGGTCCACAGGGATGATATTCACGCCACGCCACTTCCATCCCCGATGACGTTGACGAAATGCGTCCACCTGACAACCAAGAGGACTTAAGTTCAACACAAAATTTCGACCCTGCCACATCAAACGAAATCACGCCTGTAAACATCAACACGACCTGTATGTCCGACGGTAAAAACAGTGACTGATCAATCACTGAATGCAGTCAGACTGACGGGACAAATTTCGTCCGAAACCTATGTACTGCTGCTGAGGCTGAAGTGATTGATGTTATGCCATCTAATTTAAACCAAAGCAACACCCAAGATAGAAAATAGAAGACTGACGTCATAAAGAGGGCAGTTACCCATCGATTTTTGTGGCTTCCCAGCTGCCATGCCCACCACAACACAGTGGTCGGCGGCAGAGGACGTCACTGACGTGTGGGGGGAGGTGCCAACCCCGCGCCCAGCAACAACGAGCGGCAGCAGACACTGAAGGGAGACGGGAGCAGCTCTTTCGCCATCTCCACCTGTTTGTGAGCATACTACCACCTGGCCTGCTCACAACAATGTCACAGCAGACCACCCTGCTTCAGGCACCTAACTTGTGCCAGCCAGGGCTCAGGCGTGCCAACTCATGCTGCCGGCATGCGCAATCCTACGGACCCTATGACAGGTGCACCTGCAGCCACTCCGGACACCCTATGTCCTCGACGATGCCGGCGACCGCCCGAGACTTCCTACGAGGTAAGGAAGAAACCATTCCTTACTTACAGGCTGAGGCAGTGCCCTTGTGCTGCCCCACCTCCTGCTGCACTTCAGCATAGTCAGCACTACGAGAGAGGTCGCAGCATCACACCAGAGATCTCCCCGGGGGAAGGGGGACATTTGACATTGCCCTCACTGTCCCGCTCAGGGTGCAGCCCACTGCTGCTCTGCTTGTGCACCAACCACATGCATTCGTGCACCTCGTGTACAAATCACCTCTGTTGTACATGCAGAAACAAATTTTTGACCCAGGTCATGACCGGCCACACTCTCTTGTTCTAAGAGTAAACTCAGCCCAGTGTGTTCACAGTGCAATTATAATATGTGCCCCTGAAAGCTGAGTCTAAAATTTGTAAGGGAAAGTGTTAGCTTCCTTTTGCTCCCCTTAAATGAGATGCAAATAGCCTACGAGAGTGAGCCACATGGGTAATGGTTTAATACTAAACACGAACTTGAGACACTCATAATTATTAACATTATTTTTCAGTGTTATTGCCATGTTTTTGTTTGTTTTAAAAGGCGTTTTTTATTTTTTGAAATGTGTTTACTTGAAACGTAAAAGAAACTGGTAGTTCCGGTGTCCACCATGCCACAAGTTAAAATCATTAATTTTGTATTAAATTATTTCATAATTTAATAACATGTTTTTTAAGTGCCAGTGTAAATGTTAAATGCTTTGTTGATTCTTTTAATAATTTCTACATGCCTTGCTGGCCTGTTCCGGCCTGTTCATTTAATTATAATTTTCCAACACAAAGTGAATATATAAACTCTGGGACTCAAAGTAACAAATATTACTTTTCGGAATTGTTACCTTGATTCCTCCCATGTCAATTATGTATTTCCTAGTGTTTTCTTGTGTACATTTTACCAAACCTGTTTTTATCTAATTTCCCTCATGATTTTGGCATGAGATCTTGGCGAGGTAGCTGGATGTCTGAGCTACCATCTTCAGTCTGTTCTTAGCGGGCCGAGAGTATAAACGTGTGTTGCCTCGCAGGAGCCTTCATCTACTTTGTCTTATCACATAGCTGCAATAATAAGTTTTTAGTGTACCAGAACATTTTTAATTTTTTTTTGCTCCTTTCGTGTACGTATCCTCCTCTCCACCAGACTTGCGGCCCTGGAGATTACAGTATCTTAAAATCTACCACGTGCTTAACCACATTTTTGCTGCTTTGGCCTATGGCAGGCGCAAATGCCATGCCCGTTTCAGACTTAGATCAAAGTGTATTGTGTTTCAAATGTAATCTCATTCTGCCAATATACATTTTCGGAGGATCCTAGTCTTATTTTCTTGCTCGTGTACGTAAGTACCTTGGAGACCTGGCCCACTCCAAGAACCAGATGCTCAAGTGCATTGACTGTGTAATTTGTGTATAACCGTGAGGCCCTTGCATAGCCCTTGAGGTAAGAACCAAGCAAGGACATACGTACATCCAGCTAAACAAACCAACGACCAAGTTATAATAACAGAAATATAAATCCAATACTGATACAAAAAGTCTACCACATCTACAAGATGGTGATTGGATTTCCTTTACACACAATGGTTGAAATATTATACATTTGACTTAAAATACAAAATACCAGATAACAACCTTTTATCTTTTTCTGAAGACTGAAAATTTCATGGACAATATCCGGGTAACATCTCCACAATTTTAAATATTTTTGATCTTTTGGCTAGTTAAAACAACTACTATAGCCAATCCAAGCCTCCTCCTCTCTGGAACATACAATAGGCTAAAATTCAAACAAATGCCTAATTTGATAAGACTTGGATACAATCTCTTGCATTAAAAGTTTATACATAAAAGTTTTAAAATTGTGGTTTTCAAAGAGTATTTTATTCTATTAAAAACTGGGAATTATTTAACAGTGGAATTTGTTGTACTTAATCTCTTGCGTTAGCATGAGGTATTCGTCTTACAACAAATTTTTACTTTATGCATTAACATTTTACAATGCGCGAAAATCATTTTATTTTGCAATTTCTACAATCAATTATATTGAGTGCTAAAATTTTATACTACCAGGAAAATTCCAATACTCTACAAAATTCCTGGGTTACAACACCCATTTCTACAGTAAACTGGCCCAATGGCCCTAATGTTGTGTACTTATCTCATATTCTGCAGCTGTACTGGTCGACCCCCAACGGCCAGGTCTCTCTCCCGACCAGCCCGCTGGAGGGACTATTTATAGTCAAAAAAATTAACAGGGGAAAACTTCCCCACCAAATTTCTTTTGGCTTAAACTGTCCTCCATTCAATAATAATTTCTGGCAAAACTAGCACCCCTTTATCAAAAATACACTACGAGATTAATCATTACAAGTATAGATTGTTCTGGAGATTCCAATATTGCTGGTACAGTAGTTGCCCATAACTGCCCGCAGTCCAGCGCTTCCATCACCCCAAACGGTCAGGTCAGTAAACAAACAGGCAAAGATGCACTGGCCATTTTCAGTCATGCACGGGTGTGCAAGCCAGGTGGTCGCATATGTTTATGGTTCAGAAAATGTGACTGCAGCAACACGTATTTTTTTTCTCATTCTGTGTCAACACACATAATTTCTTCAAAAGGTAAAGTGTGTTCAAGTGTAATTAAATAATATACATGTCATATTAGGGAGTATTAAGTGTAACAAAAATGCGTAATATAGCTGGGATGGTGATCTGCCATCAGGCAAACTTGTAGCAGACAGGAAAGTTGACAGTAAAAGTGGAGTGGTGAAAATTTGTAGCCATGAGACTCCTTGTCTCAACCTGAACTGAACTTCTTTCATTTACTGAGCTTATTAGGGGATTGTCACGTGGTTGTCGACCTGCTACAGCCCTGAGAACTAGTGTCTATACGTGCTCACTCGTACATAGATGAGTGGTCACCATACTGACTTTATAAAATATTTTCTTCATTTTTAATAATAACCAGTGTTTGTCTGAAATTTGGTACATCTCGCCCCTCACCAGCACCCAGACCCTGTTATAATTACTTTTATAATGTTTTTGTAAGAAACCCGTTTACAATTTACCAGTGCTTTACCTATCGCTGGTCTCGTTGTAACAATAAAATTCATCTTGACTCAAACCCATATGTCAAAATAAACAAAAGCTTTCCTAAAAGAACTGCTTCATAGCTAAGAAGTGGGGCTCTGATTGTGAAGTGGTTAGACCACTTACGTACCACTACAGTTAACCAAATTGTATTCTTATTAGGATCAAACCTAGATATTTGCATGTGAGAAATATAGTGAATGTTGCAGTTGGCCTGTAAATGTTTTCTTGGAGCACTCCTGGTTCTCTAAATATTGCATTTCATCACTGCTACATCTTCTCTTTCCACCCCCATCAGCATTTAAGACTTCAGTTATTAAGTGCTGCCAAAATTTCTCTCACTTTGGGCTTAGAAGCAGCACTATTTTTCTTATAACATGTTGTGAGATATTTAATTTCTTCTGTGTATTTTGGTACAAATTGAGTCGAAACAAGGTTTTCACAAATATGCTGATTGTCACAGTTTGATTTTGGGACCTGCTGGTACAACAGATCTTAAATGCATCTAAGAACAAGAGTCATTTGAAAATTCTGTTAAACTGGTTTTGTTACCTGATAATTAATTCTTTAGAATTTTACTAGGATGCTTGATATTTAAAGAATATATATATAGTCTCATTTGAAGCATTAATTTTGACTAAAATATAGACAAATTATTGACATCCAGTTGTGAAAATATGATTTTTCCTTCGTGTAAGTGATATGTTGTGATAGTCCATTCATTGTAAGTGATATGTTGTGATAGTCCATTCATTGTAAATCTACACTTTTTTTTGGAACCCTCCTTAAGTTCTTTTAGATACTGATTACATATCCTTCTGCTAAATGTAAAAAAACTACCATTTGTCATTTATATTTTGACTGCTAATGCTTTATTTACATTCTTCAGCTGCTGAAAAAAATTATTTTCTATTTAATAAAAAATAGTGTGTAAATGTTCAGTTTTTTACCATATTTAGGTTAGTTTTGTGACTTAACAGTTAAGGTTGTATTGGTGATTATTTTACAGGTTATTAAAATACACCATGCCTTTAATTACAAGACACACATAATAAATTGCTTAAATGGAGGGGTGGTTATGCTAGTATGATGATGTAGGTCAGCTATTTATCTCTATCACAGCCTTTTAGGAAGGCTTTCCACTAAGTTTCAGTAGATGTCTGTGGTATTTTCTTCCATTCCTCCTCTCAACATGACAAACAGTTCTGTATTAATTTTGGAACGGTCTTGTCTCACTGTCAACTGACACTGTAACTTATCCCAGAGATGCTACGTTGGGTTTAAATCAGGGATTTGGGTCAGCCATTCTATTTCATTCACTCCCATGTTGTCAAATCATTCATAGCTTTCGCCACATGAACAGGTGCATTATCATGTTGAAAATGAAAATGACCAGCTCCAAATGGTCGTCATAGAGTGGGTAGCATAGAATTGTTAATAGTGCTTCATAGGCTATTGCATTCATTTTTTGAGGAACTAAAACCAGTGTACCAAGAACCAACCATGAAAACCCCCACACCCTAATGCCTCCTCCACCAAATTCCACAGTGGGAACAATACACTCTGGTAAATAACGTTCTCTTGGCATTTGCCAGGTTCATACATGTCCGTTGGAATGCTAAAGCATGTAACATGATTTGGTAATCCACATGACGCATTTCCCTAGGTAATGTGTTTTGCACTACTGTAATTGGCAGCAAGCAGTCATTATACTGATCATTCATGTATGTGCTGTATATCACCCATGGAATCCAAGTGCAAACACCTCTGAATGAATGGTATAAGCACTGGCATTACTTCCAGATGCTAATCTGTTGAAAGCCATTAGCATTGGTTTCTAATGAAGCTTGTCATTTTTACTTCACCACACATCAAAGGCAAAGATTGTCCCTATCTGTCAATTTTCTTAGCTTCCCTCATCAAGGTTGTAGTTTTGAACTACCTGGTGTTTCCATTTCATGATTACATCACTCACTGTATAACAAGATATCTGAATCTTTCCAGAAATCTCTGGAATGGAACAACCAAATCAGTGGGCATGAATAGTCAAGTCCCTTACTGCCTTTCGATCACTGTAGCTAGTAAACATTTCTACCAAATGCTCATTTCTTTACATAAGATCACAACGTGCTTGTGTGATATATACTATCAGTCTTCTCTCATTTCAGGGTGGTGTAGGGCTACCAGACACCCTCTTTTTCATGGAGGGCCTTGCAACTGTCCAGCTATGTTTTACAAAAAAATCAAAATGTCCTCTTTTCCAATAAAATTGAAAAGCAGCAACATTTTCCTTTTCTATAGCATTTTTATTTATTGTTAAACATTTAGTAACGGTGCTTACAAAATTCCTGTAAAATTGAAAACTTTTTGGAGAATATTACAGTATTCTTTTGTCTTTATAAACATTTTTATATTATTACTGGCTGTTTTTTTTTACATGTTGTATTGTTTCCCTCCTGTGACTGCTTACTTAACTTCCTGTAACACAGCTAATTTAACTCTGAACCTAAGTCTTAAGTAATCACTCAAGTTACTGCAGTTCAGGGAGATAGTGTACACAGAGGTAAGTAGCTCAGAGGGCAAAAGTATGAGTAACCCGCAGATTCTCTAAGGCACAATACTTTTATTTAACATAAATCTTTAGACCAATCGGAACATTTACAATTACTCGTAATTCCCATTCACAATCCGTCTTCTCGTATTAAGGTGAAGTTAATTAGACTAGCGATAATTACTTGCCTGTCCTTGCCAGAATACAAATTGACTACCGCCTAACGAAGTCTCGAGAGATAGCCTTACTCCCTACTACTAAATCCGGTATGCTGACCACTGTAGTCGTAGACAATGAGCTCCTCGCTGTCTAGACTGGTAAGATGCCTTCATCGTATCAGCCTCGCTGGGACCTCAGCATCGTTGGCTCCAACGTGAAGCACTCTGTGTAATGTCTGGGCATCTGAGAGGCATGGGTGCGCTGTGGCCGTATATTTATACTGTTGGCCGAGTGGGTCAGCGCAGACTATTTACCAAACATCGACTGCGTGTGCAGCCAACCGTGGCTGCTACAGTGTCTGAGTTGTGCAATTTGTTGGGGCTGTGACAATATTCGGTTCACAGAAAAATATTAGCACATAAAATAACTGTATTTCAAACACCTATGTAAAAGTTACAAAGCTGTGATCTAAACAGACATGACATTTTAGTAATTACTGTATTCATAACATCAGTTTATAGTTAAAATTGTATCCAGTATTTGCTATACTTGACTGTTACCCTTGGCACATTTGAGTATTGAGCTAGCCATGGTGTCACAACTATCATTTACTCTCTCATTTGTTCTGCAAATCCTACTTCTTCAAAATGATGCTCTTGCTCCTGTATCTACATTTCCACCTCGCCTCTCGCTAACAGATAAATGTACTGTCGCCACTTCAGACCCTCGCAAGTTTCAACAACATGTGTCAAGGGACCTGTTTATTCCCTGATGTTAGCTGGAATCCACTTCTCTTAGTTGAGTGTGTAATCCTTAGCCATGATACTGCTATTCATTTGTAACTGCCTAATTTCCGTTCTTTCTTCACCTTGCCTGTTGCAGTTTCACCCTATCTGTAATGCTTGGTACTACCAATGATATTCTTGTGTGCACAGTTCTGCCTAGCATTAGAACACATGGTGCCTCCCCTGTAGTGATCTGAGGGGTAGGTCTATAATCTAAAAAGAATTGTGGCAACAATATCTCTAAAGGAACTTTGTCAGTCACCATCTTTTTTACCTTATCCTTGAATGTTTTTACCATGTTCTCTGCAGCTCGATTTGTCGCAGGGTAGTAGCATGGCGAAAATGTGTGCTTAATTCCATTGAACGTACAGAACTCTGCAAACTGTTCTGAAGTAAATTGTGGTCCGTTGTCTGTTACCATATGCTCTGATAAACCAAAAGGTGCAAACCATGCCCGAAGACATGCAAGTATCAACTCTGAGGTTACTGAATGTAATTTTTGGACCTGTTGCCACTTAGAATAGCTGTGTATTAAAACTAAACATATTCCCCAAGAACGGACCTGCTAGATCAACGTGCACTGGCTGCCATGGGTGACTTGGCTATATCCAAGGTATGAGAGCAGATTTTGGAGAGTTGGTTCTGTTTTGTAGACATGCAGTGCACGACTCTTGTTACCTCTTCTAAGTGAGCATCAATGTTGGGCCACCACATGTAGGACCTGGCCAAGGACTTCATTTTAACTATTCCAAAGTGAGATGAGTGCTACTCCTTTAATATTTTGCCCTGCAGTTTGTCTGGTATGATAACCCAATGTCCTCACATTACGCAATCTTGCTCAACTGTTAACTGGTCTCTCTGGTTCCAATATGGTTTCATATCTTTTTCTATCTCATCTGGCCAACCTAACTTGCAAAACTGTAACACCGTGCTCAACATTACATTTGTCCTTGTCTCAAACTTAATTGTTTTTGCTGTTATTGGCAAAACTTCTTCTGTTCCCACCCTGAGATACGAAAATTCCTCCACTTGTTCTGTTTTCCCTGCTAATGGTAGCCGTAATATGCCATCTGCATTGCAGTTGCTTCTACCTGGGACATACTGTATAGTGTAATCGTAAACTTGTAGTGTTATCGCCCACTGCTCTAACCTATTGGCTGCCATCTGCAGAATGCCTTTGTGTTCCCCAAAAATCTAAAGTTGTGGCTCTAAGTCAGTTATTAGGGTGAAATGTCTTCCATACAAATATTGTAAAAATCGTATGACACTAAATATTATAGCCAATGCCTGACAATCAATCTGAGAGCATTTCTTTTGAGCTTTGGTAAGTGTGCATGATGCAAATGCAATTGGTCTCTCATCTCCAGACAAATACACATGTGAAATTACTGCCCCCAAACCATATGGTGATACATCGCAAGTTAGCCGAACTGGCAAGTCTGGATCATAATGAGCTAATACCTGTGATGAAATTAACATTTCCTTTACAGTTAAAAAAGTATCGCACTGTACCAACCAATTCCACTTGCAACCCTCCTTAAGCAAAGCATACAATGGTGCCATAATCATAGCTAGACAAGGAAGAAACTTACTGTAGTACTCCACTAATCCTAAAAATGATCTTAACAGTGTTTCATTCAATGGTTTGGGTGAATTTTGTACAGCTTCGAGTTTTTCAGCTTGTGTTCTAATACACAACATGTCCTAAGAATGAAACTGAGTGCAATAAAAACTGACACTTGTCCTTGTTTACCTTAAACCCAAATTCATGCAAATGATTGAAGATCTGTTCCAGGCTTTTGAAATGGTCTTCTGCATCGTTCCCTGTAACCAAAATGACATCTTTAAAACTGACATTACCTTCGAAACCTTGTAACACTTGCTTGATCCATAGTACGCTGGAAAATAGCAAATACTGATGTTGCACCAAATGGAAGTCATTTGTAACGAAAAAGTCCCTTGTTTGTCAAAATAGGGCAGATTTCCTGTGACATCTTGTCTAACTGAAGTTGTTGATAGGCTTGCGACATATCAGATTTTGAAAGCTCTTTAGCGCCTTGAATTTTGGCAAAGAGGTTTTTAATTCCCAGAAGCAGATATCTCTCAAACTCAAGTTCCTTGTTTACTGTTAACTTGTAGCAGAGATAGGCTATCGTCCGATTATGTCTGTTGTTGATGTCTTTTACTACTGATGAAATGAGGAAAGAAAAATAATCAATTTGGAAAAACGAAAATATATAGAATACAAGCAAGTTGTCATTGCCATAACCTTTCAAATATTACATGAATTACTATCCTTGACTGAAATATAGACAATTGAAATACTTCCCAAATAGACCAATTAAATATATCTAGCTGCAATGCTACAACTCCCGAGGCACTGGCAGGGAGAAATGACACACTAGAGTCGGAATGGTACCTCGGCAAGCGCGGGTGTACTGGTCACTCCCAGGAATCCCAGTATGTCTATGTAGACTATAGTCTTTGCAGGTACTGTGATCCTGAGGGGTTTGGCCCATTCAC
Source organism: Dryococelus australis (assembly GCA_029891345.1). Taxonomy (NCBI): domain Eukaryota; kingdom Metazoa; phylum Arthropoda; class Insecta; order Phasmatodea; family Phasmatidae; genus Dryococelus; species Dryococelus australis. The sequence goes on from CM057009.1 coordinate 322,644,325, forward strand.
ACTTATTCCGCAGTAAAATGTTAAGTTTGCTGTTGAGCCCCAAATTAAATTAATTAAAATTTAAATGATTAAGGATGCGTAAATGACTACCTCACCGAGGTTAGAGTTTGTCGTAGTGTTTTATTGACGCTTCAGAAAAACGCTGGGGATCCGGTTCTTTTATAATCGAAAACCAATGATTATTATTAATTATTTAGTTATACACCAGGTGAAGGCAAACCTGGATGAATTCTCTCCAAACAAGCAAACTCCTAGAATACTAAATGTCGCAATTAACAGCGAGTTAGTTATTGGAGGGGTGGTTGTCTAGAGGGGACATCGCGACGGCCTCCTACCATGGGAGTCAAGGAATGACTGAGGTAAGGGATGCAGGGTTACGGACGATGATGTTACCTCCGGAGAGCCTTCACAAGCTGCCAGAGCTGGAGGTGCTGGAGACCCTTTGCAAACTGGTGGATGAGCCTTCGCAGGCTGCTGGTAGAGGAAGGCTGGCCTTATTCAGGCTGGGAGAGGTGGAGGTCTTGTCCTCTGCGGTCAGTGGCCCGACGAACTCTTGCAAAATCATTATCAGGATTCTTTATATAGTCGAAATCTTAGCTTCATGGCACTCACAGGGGTGCGGGGGTTGCTAGCCTTCCACCGCAGGGGTAGACTATCTCAGGGTAGAGGGCAGTGCCACACTTTTCTTATCACCCTGGGTGGAGGCTGATGACAAGTTTACCACATTTTCTCAATGCTCGGTGGCTGTGATGTCACTGGGTGAAGGGGTGCTGTGATCCTGTGGTGACTCAACTTCCGTATCGGTGTTGGATGGTCCGTGGCTTGTCGGGTAAAACAATCCCAGGTCGAGGGGGTGGCGACTGCATGTCAAATTCTGGGCGGGCGGTTCAGTTTCCATAATTAAACGCATTAATTATTTTCCGTGTCTGAAGTTGTCCAACGCATGGAATCAACCATTTAGCCACTAGAATAAATGTCTGCTGCTTTAGACTTGCCCCAAGGCTCTCAGCACCCGCTGATAGGGCAAAGTCGACTAGTAGTGTGTGCAGTCGCGCTGCGCAGCAGTGTGGCATGCATCAGGGTTTTGAATAATGTAATTTGAGAAGTGTTTTCTGTAGTTATTATACAATATTGCTGAAATCGCTGCTCCTGTGTCCACTTCCAGTTCAAGCACTATCAATGTAATTTGCTCTGTTACAAACCACAGCTGTACACCAATACTATTGATGTTGAATAGCTGTAGTCATGTGTTTTAGTTATCTTGCTCTGGGTGATTATCTTGATCCTCAACTTGAAAATATCCAACACTGTAATTTTGCTGCATAACATGGCCTTGATGGTTATGAAGATGACACATTACACGTAGGTGACCCAGTTTATTGCAGTTATGGAATTTGTATCCTCTAAACTTGCATGTGGAAGCAAAGTGGTTAGGTTTACCATAACAGAAACATACACCACCCTTGTCTTTCACACTTTTGTTATTGCTGTAAGCGGCACTATTTGTGACTGGCTAGTTGCTTGTAACAGTACTTTCAAAATACCTGGGAGTATTGAACATGTGCTCTATTTGAATACCACATATCTGGTAACTTAGGGGCATGGCAATTCAGTGTCTCTTGCATATGACACATTAATATTTTGCAGTAACTGTCTTAAATTATTTAACAGGGAGGGATCTTTATAAACGATATTAATCTCTCGTTACTTTTGTGGGTTAGATTATTTTGATTAAAGGGCAGCTATAACTAGAATACATATTAAAATAATTCAGCATACAGTCCAAAATAATAAGAGGAAACTCAAGCACACCATTCTTGTTTTATATATATATATATATATATATATATATATATATATATATATATATATATATATATATATATATATATATATATATATATATATATATTAATCCTTATGTATGTACAGCAACAGTGACAAACTTAAAGATGGTAGTGAACAATTTTAAATAACCCTGTTACACACACTAATGGTGTATCTTTTATTTTGCTCATAATTATCAGCATATGTTATTTTTATTGGTTCATTTTTATTTTATTACTGGCTACATCAGCTTCAAACTTTCCAGCTTCCATAGCTGAATATGTCCACAATGAATGTTGGCACTGGTCTAATACAGCAGTAAGCACTACACATACCATATCACTTTCATGGTTGTAAAAGGACTGTATTGTTATCTATTGTTCAGAATATGGGTGTATTTTCATGTGTTTTTATTTTATCATCACCTGATAATATCTTGTGGCAAAATGATCACGATCAGCAGCAGTGCATGGTTTTGTAGGAACCATCTTGCTCTGTGTGTCATAAGAGAGAAATTGTCATGTCCTTTTTATATTAATTCTGGTAACCGAATCAGGACAGCAGTAAGAATGGTAATAGTTCATAAGCTTTCTTCACCGAGGCAATCCAATTGGCGATTTAGCAACTGCCACCCCTGGGTTTAAGCAAAGTGGGCTTAACTGCTGAGTGGTTTGTATGCTACCTGGTATCATCCTTGCTGCTGGGAAAGGAGTATCTGCCTTGTGGCATGTGCTGATAGAAGGTACCTAGACCTAAGCCAATGGGCAGGTCATTCAACTACTTAGTGTTTATGTGAATGGGGTCCAAGACCTGTATTTCATAGTAAAGAAATTTAAAAAAATGGTAAATGTTTGGGCTCTGCAACAGAGAAGTTGCAGTTTTATGAAAGACTGACTGGTAAAGGAAAAAGGCTACTTCTATTAGCGTTTGGTTTTTGGATGGGAGTTGGCAGGGGCCCTCACTTGTAAAATATAGCATCAGTTGGGGTGTCTATGAGATACTAGTAGGGCAGGATGGGCAATGTGAGATTGTGGTTCCAGTTAGCATGAACCAGTCTTAGGCTGGCGAGATTGGGAGCAATAGAGTATTCCTAAATGTAACTTGGGGTTTTAGGTTTAGGCTAGGCTTGCTGTTACCGGCGAGACAAGTGGATCAAGATACTATTGTGTCATAGACTCTCATGTGTCAACCTGAGCCTAGATAATAGACCTGCCAGTCTATGAGCAGTGGCAGAACTGGAGGATTCAGAACCACGTTGGTTGTATAGTTGTTGTACAGATCTAATGCATAAGCTGATCAAGAACTGGCAGGAAGGTCACAAGAAAATGTTCATAGCAAGTTGAACTATCTTTCTCCTCTTTTGGACAACTGTTCAATGAGTAGAAAGTAAGTGCAGATACCACAGTTTATGTTTCATCATCATTATTGATTCCTCGCTTGATGTGTCCAACTGGACAACTTGTCTGATGGTGACACAATTATATATATTGTGTTATCTGAATTGATAGAAAACACATTGAAAGTGCACACAAGAGTCTGAAACAAAAAGAGTGATATGGATATTAAATTTGCCAATAGTGTTGACAAGGTATGATTCCCTGTTTATATGAGAACCCCATGGAGGAAGATGATGGTGAAGGTTAATTTTAGTAGGATTGACTTTGAGATGATATTGTTTCTAAGGAAGCCAAATATCTTAAAGAAGTTGAGGTATAAGTTGAAAAGCAATGCTTTCAGAATACTCAATGTGTTTCAGTTGTGGGTAGAGTGGTGTAAAGGCCAGGCTTGGCTTTTGCCATGAAACAATGGTGACCAAGGTAGAAATTTCATATGTTGGAGGAATAATTGATCTTTCCTCATATGTTGATGAGGGAAATGCATTAAGCAACAATACAACTCTTAATACTAGCACGGATAGACAGTAGAGGTGAGAATACGACCTTAACCTGATCACAGGTTGATCACTGTCTCAGTATGGGAGGGCACTGTACCAGCTTGGAGATTGTGTTTGGGCATTTTTACTGTTAATGGAAGGTGCCTGCACTGGTAGAGCATATCTCAACCATTTGTTGTCAAGTCTTTGACGCACTTCCCAAGCGAGTTGGTAAGGGTATCCTTAATACTGTGTTAATGACTCTTGCACCATAAATGGTGCATTACAGTGGTAACTGATCTATTGAGGTTGGACTTGTGAAGGTAGTGGTTTAATATTTCACATTTGAGAGGCTATTGCAAACAAAATCCTGCACCTTGAAACTGGTCAATATATTTACTAGCAAAACAACTCTGGCGCTGTCCTGACAGACAATAGGAGTCTGGATAATGCCCCAGCAAGATCATGGATGTGAAAATAGTGAAGGTCTCAGTGCTTATGGTAGGGTGCCATCATTGTTAGCAACACATATTCACAACACACATTGTCAACAAATATATGAAAAAGCTGTTTTAAATGTTAACATTTATTTTGACAACAAAAATAGTTTCCCATCAGTGAGCAATAAACACCAAAGAAATTTTAGAAACATAATTTGGCAACATTGTTCATATTCATACACCATGGTCCATATACATACAACCTTTGTCGTCCGACCTCATCCCTCGGCCAGCATAAGCTTATCATTGGTTGCTTGTGCACGAGGTACATGGCTGTGTGATGAGTGCGAGGCATGTGTTAAGTGCGCCGAAGGTGGGTTACGGCAGAAAAGTATCGTCTTGTTAGCTTAACGTTTTCGTTAAGGGTTTATGTAAGTGTGTTGCTGTGTACTCCCGTGCATGTCCTGTAATTAGTTTGTAAGGTTTTTGATTTATCTGTTGGCATGCACTCCCATGCATGTCTTGTGGTAACAATGTCGGAGGCCACCAGCGAAGGGTTTTCGTAGTGTGTAAGATATCTTGTGTTTGTTAGCTTTGCACGTTCTGTAATTTAGTAAGTAAGAATTGCTGTATTAATTTTGCAGTGTACTTCTGTGCACATTCTTGTACTCATCATGGCCACCCTCATGATTCATATCCATGCATGTGGTCCAATGGACCTGCACTTTCGGCACGTACTAGTGTATCCTTTTCAGACGACCATTCAGCAGTTTCTCATTGGAGCTCAAGTCGGATGGATTCGTGCCGCATGGCCTGCGGGGTTCTCATCTTTGGTATGTCTGATCTAGTCATATTGTCCGGTTGTTAATATCTCAAACCGTTTATTTTACCCCCGCAACCGGCCTTGGCCATTCTGTTGATTTGGAGGGTCCGTAATTCATTATTTTCACCTGTGGCCTTTTTGTCATCAATGTAACTTTGTGTAACTTATGCTGGTCCAGGTAAGGTCTCATGCAAGTGTTTTATTTATGCTGCTGTGTTAAAGAATGTACTGGTTATTTTGCTTTCGAGTTTATGTAGCATCCTGCTCAGTTCAATGCCATTTAATGTACAATAAATGTTAGATGGCTCTGGATCTAACGTGTATATGGTCCTCGCTTATTTACTAAGTTTAAGTAGTCAACATTCCTGTACTTGTGTTGGCCATGCACCATGGCCAGCAACGGAGCAGAAAAGGTATGTGTTAGTGTTGATGCACACCATGTGGCTATGCTGCAACCTAAGAGAGAGTCTGTGCTCACCTCTTGTCCATACACGAAATCACAGCCTGTCATCCTGGGAACACTACAATTATGTTACCACATCCATATGCTGCTTCATTAGTTAACCCTGTTAGCAATGTGGCACCAAGCAATGTGTGGCTGTCTTAAAGCAATGTTGTGAAATATGAGTACAGTGAAATGTGTGTGAAATCAAATGATATAGTGTGCACATGGACTCAGTTTATTTTGCTCTCTCTCCTGCCAGACATACCAGCACCCAGGCGGTGTGCCACGTTATGGTAACTGTAACACCGGTTGGTTTCTGGAAAACCATAATATGAGTTTAAGGAAAGGTACAAGTCCACATGTATGTGTGTGTGTACGCCTTCACTGACTGCTGGGGAACCACGCTACAGTCATGGAAATCTGGGTGTACATGTGCGAAGGCATTCAATAGACTAATGGACTGGAATAGGATCAGGCCTACGAACCACATGGCCACTGCTACACGCTGGTGTGCATTGACCCAACTAGCAAAGCAGCATGCTGTATAAGGTGTCACTGCTGTAAGCATGAAAACTGTGCCAGAAGTCATGAATGCTCACCCTTCACCCGTAGGTTTTTTGCTTGCGAGGCGTGCTTTGACAGGTTCACCAGTTCAGGGACAGCAGTACCACCAAAGCCAGACTTGCTACTTGGGCTGCGTGCACTGGGGTGCTGGGCAGGCTGGGCCATACCCCCTGGAGAGAACCAGCAACCCTCCTTCCATTATGACGCATGTGCCGACATAACTCCCTTCTTAGGGCACATCACGACGACTGATGGGTGCCTGCTGAACATCCTGGTGGACATTGATGGGTAACCGAAAGCGGGCATGATTTACACGGTAGCGATGCACAACTTCGTTGCTGCCCGCCTTATGCCGGCCCACCAGCTGACTGCAGAACCAGGACTGCTCTGCCTCATCACCCAGGGCCCGCTGGCAGAGATCCAGCGATGGAACACCATCACCATCCAGGTACCCTGGCCACTGCCCTTGTGGTAGAGGGACTGAGGGTGAACATCATACTGGGTCAGTTGTGGCTCCATGAACAAGATGCCAACATCAAGGTAAGTAAGAAGCGACTGAATGTCTTTACCGCCAGCCAACATACTTCTAATGCTATCAAGACCCTCTCCTCCCTCCACCCTAGGGGGTTCTGTGTTGCTGGAGGACTTTAGTCACAACGTTCTGCCTGAGCATGCACCAGTGTTTTATTGCGGTGTCGGACTCGTTGCGGCGGACCACCATCACTCAGCATGAGATCCCTACCATGATCAATGCACCCAGCTTTGTGAGACTAATCAATTACGACGACCCCATATGACAAGCTATTTTAGATTAGGTCACAGACATGCATAAAAATGGCATTATCAAGCCTAGTGAGAGCCCATACAACTTTCAAGTAGTCATGGCAGACAAAAAATATACTACGCTTAGATTCTGTATCAGTTTTAAGCCCGTGAACAAGGTAACTGCACACACACCCCCACAGTTGCTAAACATCGCTGACACATTAGCAGGGTTGGGACAGGTTAAAGTTTTCTCCATGTTAGGACTTAAATTCAGCTTTTGGCAAATCCCCGTCAGATCTGAGGACAGACCCAAGACCGTGTTCACCATGTCGGACAGCCGTCAGTTCCAGTTTCGCCCCATGCCCTTTGGCCTGCAGGATGCCCCTGTGACCTTCCAGGCACTCATGAAATGGGTTTTGGACCGGTACGTTGGCCTGTTCACTGCCACTTACCTCGACGACATGGTGATATGGTCCCAGTCATGGGAGAAGTGTGCCCACCACCTTGCATTCATGATTGAGAGAATCAAGACCCTGGCATCACCTATGCCCCACACCAGAGCCACATCAGTGGGACCAAACAATTACAGCTGATCGACAGGAAGCCCCACCTTAGACATGCAAACAGCTGCAGCAGTTCATTGGGCTTGTGAACTGGCCCCACAACTACATATCAGACTTCGCTACAGTCTCTGTGCCCCTGATCAACCTACTGTCACCTAAGTACCAGTGCCACTGGGTGGATGCTGCCCAGCTGGCATTTGAGGAGTTGAAGCATAGTTTTCATAAATGCCACCTGCTCACTCGCCCTAACTACTCCAGCTGCTTCCATGTGCAGATGGATGTAACCCAGGAGGGCTTGGGTGCAATACTGTACCGGCTGTAGACCAGGTAAAAATGCCTTGTCGTTGACTCGGTGAGCGTGAATTTCGGGAAGAGAAGAAAGCACTGTGACAAGTGTGAGTGTCTTGCGGTGGTTTTGGTGCTAAAGCACTACTGCCAGCACCTGGAGGGCGGCGAGTTTAACGTGAGGACAGATAACCAGTGCCTGCTTTGGTTGGAGAGGATGCAGGGCCAGAAGTCAAAGTTCACCAGGTGGGCTCTGGCCCTTCACTCACTGAACTTTGTAGTCAAGCACGATTTTAGCAAGCAGAACAAGCTAGCGGATGAGTTGTCCCGCTACCCCAACCTGACCGTCAGGCACACTATGACACCACTTGGGTTGACATCCTTCCCCCGCCCTGTTGTGGCGAGCCAGCTAATTGGCCACTCGACCAGGCTACGGAAGTGACATGTGTGATAGCGCAAGTGAGCATGGACCAAACCTTAAATCAAGTCGGGTATGAGGTACTTAGAGCACAGGCAATGGATGAGTTCGCACAGAATGAGCAGATGGCATGCGAATCAAGGCAGTCGATAGCGTCCTTCAGTGCCGCACATGCCATGATGATGCCCCCTGGAGGGTGTTGTGCCACAGTATGCATGCATGGCTATTTACCAGCTGCACCAGGACGACATCTGAGCAGGTCACTCCGGGGCTAATGAGACGAGGCGCGCAATGGGCAAAGACTTTCACTGGCCAGGAGTCGAGCCAGTACATTCATATGTGTAGTGTACCAGATGTGTAAGACCTGCCACCACGATGGAGTGGATCAGCAATGCAGTAGGGAACCCACATGGCAATTCTACATAGTTGCCCATGCTGTCATGGGCAACTGTGCCCCTGAACCACCAGGGGCAAACGTTTCGTCGTCATTGTGACCGACGTCATCACCTGCTGGCTGGAGGTATTCCCAGTCAGTAACACCTATGCCGGCACTATCGCCCACCTGCTGGAGTCTGAGTTCTTTCCCCATTGGGGTTGCTTCTAACAGATAATAGCATCCAGTTCACGGGCCACAGATGTCAACTGTGACTAATGTCCCATAACGAGGCGTTACGCAGTAGTGGTATTTCTGCCTGTAAAAATTGCGTGCTAGACCACTGCAGCCTGCCACATCATACATCAAATGCATGTTGATTAATTCCTCCCATGTAAACCACGACATGCTGTCTACAGTGCAATCCTACACACATGTAAGCCCAGCGCACACACCATCTATCTCGTTTCACTAGTGCATTAGGGAATAGTTCGATTTGTTTATCTCCACTTGTAGAAGTATTGCCTACATGCTAGGCATTACATCATCACAGCTGAACATTTTGTGAGCCTTTTCAATGGAAACAGTTGGTCCGAGGCACTTGCAACAAGAGGGCATTTCTTATTAAGTAGGGCATACTGCTCAGTAAGACAGTGCAAAATTTCCATAAAACACGAAGGTAAAAAAATTGCATGCAGTTAGAGGGTGGCCACCTGTATTATTTTTATGAGGGTGGAAAGTCTTAATACCAGTTTTTTATAGGTTGAAGATCTCGATAACACGGAACATTTTCCAAAGATTCGTAATTTAATTCCACACCATTTCTGATATTGCAAAAATCCTATTTCTAAACTCGATTTTCAAGGGCGTATGTCTCCCTTAGGAATCGAGCTATGCTTTAAGGTATATTGCGTATGTCTAACTCATTTTCCACAAGGAATCTCCACACAAAATATTTCAGGTAAGTTTCCAAATGGTCTGTATATGTCTTAGCACATATGCAATACATTACCTATCACCATATGATCCTTGAAACCTATCTTCGCTTATCTTTTCATCTTCCTTGCTCCCTCTGTCTTCCTGTTCCAGTCAAACTTGTGGGAAAATAGTGAAGGAAGAGCGGTACTAGAAGAGTATAAAGTTGCAGGGCAGAATATCAATTCCTCACAGTGAAATCTTCTCCTTTAACCAAATGCTGGAGATGGAGGTAGCCAGCAGCACATGACAGTTCTCAACTACTGGCCAGCAGGTACATCTCTTCTGCCACATCACACATGTCCATAACAGGAAAACCGATTGTGACTGTGGTTCACTAAGGCACAATTATAATACCAACCTTGGTTCACAAAAAACAAGTGTTAAAGGCTCTGCATAGTTAATTAAGCAGTTTTGAAATTACCATTTGAAAAATATCACTGCACATTCTTGCATATATTTCAACAGGCAAACATAGTGGCACATGTCCAGTGCAGTTGGTAACAATGGAAGGAAAGTAGTCCCTGTCATGATGTTTAATAGGTAAACATTTGTGAATATTGAATTTATTTATTTGCTTTCTTGTTTTTAATGCATATAAACAAAAAAATTAGCATACTGGTAAAATATTTAATTTTCTTATAATTTCAGTTTCAGTTGACAGAAGCATGAATAAAGGGATAAGGGTCATGGTAATTATTGACACAAAAATACATCATGTTCTGATGGTGCGAAGTAAAACAAATTTTGACATTATGATGTTTAATTCTGCACGATACATACACCAAAGATACATGGGAATACACACACTGCCAAGAGTCATCTGCTCACACCACCTGTCCCTTGGTTATCCTCACTTCTCACTACTTGGGCTTCCCCCTTTCCACATTCCTTTAAGTGTTGTCGCCAGAGGCGGCTAAGAGGGTAGTGGGAGAACCATTAGGCACCGTCTCTTCTGGTAAGTGAATGTTTGAGGCCTGGTGCTCACTAGTACCAACATGCCGCCCACCTTGAAATGCTGGACTTTCAAAGATTACTCCTCACTATACTATTGAAGCATACACAAAATGCACTTACTGAACATATCATGAAACTCAAAGAACACAAAACTGGTTGATGGACTGAATACTTACATGATGATGTACATTACTTAATATTTACATGAAGCACACATTAACACAGTGTCACTGACATATTTGCAATCTATATTTAGAAATAAAGTTATTTTTTTCTCATAGTACAATGTTAATATTGTGTGTCTAAAAATGGAAAAGAATGGTGTTTCTAGTCATTGAATGGCAGGAGACAGTTTGGTGATTGCTCTTTTAAATATACCAGAAGATGTCTTCACTGATGAAACTAGAACTCTTCCATTCTCAGCAGTGTGAAGTTCCACAACAGGCCCCATTATCCACTTAAGTGGAGGGAGATGGTCCTCTTTGATGATAACCAGCTCTCCAACTTCCAGGTTCTGGATTTCTGTGGTCCACTTGCTCCGGCTATGAAGAAGACTTGGACCAGCTAGACCATAAATGTTGCACGAGCTGCTGTGGGTGCTGCCATTGGGATTGCCTGTTGATGATTGTAGTGTGGTTCAACTGTGTTAGTAAGTGCATGACTGATTAGGAAATGGCCAGGGGTAAAGGGGTGCTTGGTCATTTGGATCATTCGAGAGTGGGGCCAATGGACGGGAGTTGAGGCAGGCCTCTATGTGGGTTAAGTACATTTACATTTCTTCATATTTCAGCAGTGCTACTCCAACAAATCTCCACTGATGATACTTGAGCAATTTCACTACAGCTTCCCATAGACCACCAAAGTGGGGAGATTGAGGTGGTGCAAAGCTCCATTCATTATTTTTTGTGTCCAACATATTTCTTACGGCACCTTGGTGTTTTTCAGTTTGATACAGCTGGTACAATTCAGTTAGTTCTCTGTGTGTTCCAAAAAAATTTGTAGCATTGTCACTGCCACGAGATGAACCGTTTCAATGTAACCAAAAATACAGCAATAGCGAGTCCTGTCACAAGATCTGTGTGTATGGCCTTAGTACTGAGACCCACAAATATGGCCACTGAGAAGAACCTTGATTGGGGAACCTCCTATTTTAAGACTTGACCAAATAAGCACAGGTCTGCCAAAGTCTATGCCTGTGTGCAAGAATGGTCTAGATGGCTGCAGCCTCTGGGAAGAAAGTTCACCCATGACTTGCTGAGCCATCCTGGGCTTGTTCTTGAAACACCATATGCACTCACTAACTGTCTTGGGTGCTAAATTACGCCCCTTTAATGGCCAGTATTTTTGTCTAATCCCTGCAAACAAGAGTTGTGGTCTACCATGAAGGTGTCTGACGACATGTTCATCTGATGCAGTGAGTTTAGCTACCTTACTTTAGAAGAAGAGCAGGGTGTTTTTGGTCATAATCAACCAATGACTTCTGGAGTCTTCTCCCTACCTGAAGAAGTCCCAATTTGTCAAGAAATGGATGCAACTGTCGTGTTCTGATTCTTGTGCTTATCTGCCTTCCAGCCTTGATATCACACATTTCCTTATGAAACTCTTCACCTTGTTTGAGTTTGGCTACCCTTTCCAGGGCTGGTGTTAGTTCCGAGGCCTGAAGGGGACCATTTACATGTTCTCACTGGCATTTTTTGCATTTATAATGAATCTACAACAGTAGGCCATCACTCGTTAAAATTTTTGTAGTGAGGAATATCTGTCTGCGAGTCCCAAGTTTTGTAGTTTGTGATCAGGCTGTGCAGCTGTCTTTATGCAGGTGCATCACTGACAGTAACCTTGAATGTATACGGCCATGCAGAACTTCCCTCACATGATCATCTTGGACCATGCCACCAACCAGTTACTGCTGCTAACTGCTGTGGCATCACTCCTCTTGAATGTATACGGCCATGCAGAACTTCCCTCACGTGATCATCTTGGACCATGCCACCAACCAGTTACTGCTGCTAACTGCTGTGGCATCACTCTTCTTGAAACATGGTTAGTGGTATTGTTGGCAGTACTTACATATCTCCATTCCATGTTTTGGGTGAGTTCTTGAATTTATGACACTCGATTGGCAACAAATGTCTTCCAAGTGCTAGATGGAGCCTTCAGCCATGACAGGACCACAGTTAAATCTGACCACAGAATGCAGCTACTATAATATGCGTTCATTATCTTCAGTGTTTTTTCAATCAATTGCTATAACAGCAATGCTGCACACAACTCCAAACGGGGTAGATACATTTTCTTCAGAGGCGCCACTCTAGATTTGGAACACATGAGATTGGCACACACTTCTCTTGACTCATCAGTATGTTGGAGGAACACGCGTGCACCATATGCCAATTCTGAGGCTTCGCAAAACTCATGAAATTGTATCTCCCTGGTATATCCTGCCATCACGAACCTGGGGATCTGAATTCTGTTGAGCGTTAACAAGTCCCTCCAAAATTGACACCAAGTTCTATACTGAATTGATGGCATTGATTCATCCCATTCCAACTGAAGTTGCCACAACTCTTGCATTAACAGCTTTGCCATCAAAAAATACTGGTGCAGTGAGTCCCAGAGGATAGAAGACTGTGAAATATGTGACAGTACTGTCTGTTTAGTAATTTTTGAGCTTCATGAAAATTCCTTCACATAATAGTGAAAGTAATCCTGCTCTGAGTTCCAGAGAATGCCTAGAATTTTAGTTGACTGGCTATCAAGAGAGTCAACATAGACCTTGCTTTCTCATGCATCATTTGGCACATGGCAAAGAATTTCTGGTTTGTTGGAGGTCCAATTATGTAAGTGAAATCCTCCACGATGAAGCAAAGATGTTAAATCCCTTTGTATATCTGTGGCTTCACCTAATAACTCTGCACCCATCATGACATCATCCGCACTGAAGTATCTTCTTAAAATAATTGCTGCCTTTGGAAAGTCATGTTCTTCATCTGATGCTGGTTGATGAAGTGTTCTTATGGCCAGAAATGGTGCAGAGGCTGTCCCACATGGGACAGTCTTGAGCTTGCAGATTTTGATTTCATTGTTGAGATTATAATGCTGTAAGATCCTTTGTAGATCTGCTTGGGATGGATCAATGAGAAATTGTCGGTACATCATGGCAATGTCAGCTGTCACGGCAACTCTGTGGGTTCAGAAACAAGCCATGATATAAAACAAGTCTGGTTGGATTGTAGCTCCAAGCAGAAGCAAGTCATTGAGTAACAGTCCTGTCGAAGACTTGGCTGATACATCAAAAACAACTCGCAACTTTATCGTTGTGCTAGACTCTTTTATGACTGCATGATGAGTCAAGTAGAATTGGTTAGGAGTGCTAAAAGTGTCATCAATGACTGGTTCCAAGTGTTCTTGCAAATAATATTCATGCATAAATTTTGAGTTATTTGTTTGAGAGAACAGTTCTTCATAAATTTCCTTTCCAGTTAATGCAGTCACATTTGTGCTGCCTCTCTTGAGTTGCCTAACATGTGATGCTGTCAGGTGAGACACGAGATGAATGAAGACACTATTTACTTACTTGTACTGGTCTTCTACATGCCGGTACCCACGTATTGCAATTTCTCTCCTGGTTCTCTCTCACCTGGGTGTGTATCCGATGTTGGTGTTTGTTTATTTCCTCAGGCAGTACTGGGGTGTTTTCGCGGGGTTCTCCAGGCGCTCACAATTTGTGGCCTTGTACCATTTCAGCAGGTGTTTTCCCTGTCGCCGCATTCACTCTGTTTCTTACACAAAACATCACTTCCAGAGTTAATTATGCTCACCGGGTATGATTTTCCCCTAACTGGACTCGCAGTTGTATCTTAATGTCTTGGTTTCGGTGCTCAGTTGGGTTCGCCCTGGGGTGGTAGGCCGGGGTGGTACAATGTTCAGTTCCCCATTCAGTACAGTACTCTTGCTATTTTCTCCCCACAAATTGGGTCCAGTTGTTGATCAACAAACATTCTGGGTAACCCCACCTGGGAAAATATTTGCTCTGCATGATGTGGGCTACAGTGTGTGCCCGGACATTGCTGACAGGGAATGCTTCTGTCTATCTGGTAAACAAATCGGTAACTACAATAAGCAAGCGCTTGCCACTTTTGTACGTGGATACAGACCCATGATGTCAAGTATAACAGTCTTAAATGGTGCCATAGGTAGGCGGGGTTGTTGGGGTGGGTCGCTGTCTGTTCTGTGCGGCTTCCGGTTGTTCCACGTAACACAACTCTGGACATGTTTACGTATGTCTCCCTGCACTCCTGGCCAATGAAAGAATTTCTGGATATTCCGATGCTTCTGTTCTGTACTCGGGTGCCCATGTTCTAAACTGTTGTGTCCGTACATATGCACTAGTTCCCCTGTTTCTTTGGGTTCATAAGTCCACTATTTTTCGCAGTTTCCGGGTGGTTTCACGTGTATTTCTCGGTCTATTACCCTCCAGTGTTCGGAATATCTATCGCCACAGTGTTGCCGGCGTTGTGCAACATCCTGGGAATTTTCCTGTGCTACGTGCACTTCCCTCAAAACCTCGCGGACATTTATGGAAACAAGTACTCCAGGTGGGTAGGCAACAATGCCTTGTAAAACAGGAGGTATGTTGTCTGTTATCAGGGTGGAATGGCAAGGTGGTAGCACCTCTTCCCACTCAGCATCGTCAGTCACCGTTATGTTTTGACACAGATTCCTAAACAGCGCATCTGTCAGTTCGTTGGTTTCCCCCGCCACATGCTCTACCTGGAAGTTGAACTATTGCAATAACAAGGCGCAGCAGGCGAGTTTGCTCTTCCTATTATCCATCCCTTCCAGCCAAACTAAATATCTGTTATCCGTTCTCAAGGTGAACTTCCTGCCTAACAGATACGGCTTGTACCTCCTCAGTGCGTGTACGATTGCCAAACATTCTTGTATATTAACGTGGTATTTCCTCTCTGCATTACCAAACTTCGCACTGTGATAGTTAATTATGTGTTTTTACCCTTGTTCTCTCACATGATAAAGTACCGCTCCAGTGCTTTCTTGGCTCGTATCCATTTTTACCACAACCGGAAGTTCCGGGTTGAACCGAGCTAGTGACTGACAGTTAAGAAAAATAATTTTTATCACTTGGAAAGATTTCCCCGCTTGATGTGTCCATACAAATTTACGTTTTTCCAACAGAAGTGCGTTTGAGGCTGTGATTACAGAGAAATTTGGAATAAATTCCCGCAGCCAATTTATTAGTCCAAAAAATTTCCTTATTTGTTTTTGTGACCTGGGTGTGGATTTTTACTGAATCTGTTTTACATGTTGTGTTTCTGGTTCATGTCCGTTCCCTGTGACATAATGACCTAGAAATTCCATCTTACTCATACCCAACTTACACTTGTCAATCTTACATGTCAACTTGTTGCATTCAAGCCTCTCGAACACAAGGCTCAGGTGTTGGTGTTCTTCCCAGCTGTTCGACCATACAAGTACATCATCTAAGTAAGCCATCACAAAGTCTCCTATATAGCAGTTTAAGACGTTAACCATAAGAATTTGGAATATAACTGGAGCACATTTTAAGCCAAATGGCATGGCGACAAATTGGAATCTACGTCCATCAGGTGTTGTGAAAGCAGTGTTTTTCTGTCCTGGGGGCAGATAGGCACTTGCCAATATCTGGACTTGAGATTGAGTGAACACAGTAGCGGGTCCTAGTGTTCACAAAGTGTCCTTTGTGTTGATTACCGGAGGTGGCATGTGTACTGTTATTTTATTTAATGGACGAAAATCCACACAAAACCTCCATTCACCATCCTTTTTAAGGACTAGTGTAATGCCTGAATTGTAGATACTTTGTGTAGGTTCTTTTACATTGTCACTCAACATCTCACATACCTGCTGATTTTTCATGCGCTGGAAGAAGATACCTGGGTCTCGTGGCTTGGAGTACACCAGATCCTCATGCGTCATGATGATGGCATGCTTGGGGACATTGGTACACTGTAACTCCTCTCGGTGTGGAACACACCAGCATACTGGTCCAGCAGATGCTGTAACTTCTCTTGGTGTTGTTCCAGCATCTCGTGCGAGAATTCCGCAAGCGGCATGGCAGCTGTTGTTGGTGGCGTTGCTCCCACGGTGTACAGCGTCCACCTCCCACGTCTCCACGTGTAGACGGTCGAGATGCGGTTTAATAACGGCCTGGTTGTCAATCAACCATGGTAACCCCAAAATCATCTCACACAAATCTGGTACAATATACACGTCACATTTTGTACGGAGCTCACAAATTCCTACAGTCATGTGCATTACACTTTTCGCTTCACCCTATTGGTTGGTGGTAGTGAATTGCAAACGACATGGCGGCATTCTAGTTGTAATGGCCTGTATCAGTCCCTCATGTACAAAGGTGTGGTTTGCGGCCGTGTGAAATACAGCAATTACATTTTATCCTCGAGTTCTACATTAACACGTATTGCACGCACAGTACTGTCACTGACCTGGAACACTTTGGCACCTTCATTAGGAGGATTCCCACGCTCTGGTGGTGAGATTGGTGCAGGTGCTGTTTCGCCAACCTCCCTACTCAGTTTCCCGACCAATTTCCCTGGTAATAGTTCTCATGGCTGTTGTTGTGGAAGTTCGACCTCTGTCCACTGTTTGCCCGCACTGGCGTGAATGGCGATGGTGGTTGCATAACATCTACCATTATTGCGAGTGTTGACGTGCGGTAATTCTGCCTCAGGGATTGGTACTCCTGTCCTGCGCGCAATGTCTCACTCATAGAGGCTCGCCTCTCTCGTAAACTGTTCTACACTTACATGTGTGGCCCTCCTTAGGTACTGCCTAATATCAGGTGTTGACAATGCTACAATGATTTTGAGTACTCCGCGGGTTGGCTGTCCCAAGTGCAGACGCTTGTACAGGCCTAGCTTCCGCTGGATAAATTCCTCTATTCCCTCATGCTCGCGCTGTTGCTCATGATAAAGTCTGACTTGTGCTAGGATGGCATCCCCATCAGTGTCAAACCTGCCTAGTAGTCTGTCACAAAATTCCTCCTAGGTTACCCGGTAGTCCCGTACGAAGTTCCACCACGTGGCAGCAGTTCCCCTTAACCTGTTCACGGTGACCTCAGTCCAGTCTTCACGGTGTACAAGGTGTCGGTGCAACTTTTTCCACACAGACATCTAGGAATGTACCTGGGTCTTCTCTATCCAGTCCCGCAAAAGTTGGTATAAAATTACATTTCTATTGGGTCCTGTTAGGCCCTGTGGCATATACATTACTACTACAGGTGGCGTGGGCTCAGCCTCCGGTGGCACAATCTCTACACAGTTCATCTTACGACACTCAGTACAGTTTATCACTCCATCGTGGAAAGTTACATATTCTTCTGGCCCTATGCATCTAAGATGAGAGTCCTGTTTGCATTGTTGACACTATACCCACTTTGTTCCCGCTCTGTCACATCCAGTGCGCATTCACAGGTGTTGTTCTGATGGCATTGACACGGTAACGGATGTGCATTGACATAGCGGTTGGTCCCACAGATTTTCACTGAACAGATTTATCTCACTCAATTTTCCACAATGCAGGCATTGTTCGACCGGCATGTCCTCATTAATCGTGTTCGCGATCGCGGGTGTTACGGATACTGGTACGGACATCTTGAAGACTTCTCGCGTTGTTCAGGTATGGTTTCCACCATTTGAAAGTGGATGAGGCGACTTTGATGAACACTCTGGCCTAACATTGGGCGCCAATTGATGCCGTCAGGTGAGACACGAAGCAAACAAAGACACTATTTACTTACTGGTTGGTGGGTGCCAGCGGTATTTCCCAGACACCGCACTTTGAGACTCAGGGTTCTCAGGGATGCTGTGAGTTTTGTGTGTCCGTCTCACCAGAGCGTCTTTACAAAGCACTTTGCATTACTAAACATTTATCAAAAACACTGTAAAAAGTAGGAGTTTGCTGGGTTTCAACACTATAGAAAGACATAAGTTTACACTGAGATATTGTGCTTTTATTCACCATGAAATAAACATAGTGCCAATGAATTGTGATTAACCTCGGGCTTGTCTAGCTAACTCCGGTTGGTGACTCCCACAATTCGTAACTCAACTAGTGCACGCCTAGATGGATGATTCCTCCGCGGTGTTTGAAAACACAGTCTCTACAAGGAAAGAGGTCTACAACCGCTAGGGTGGACTGCAGAGTTATCCTGGAGGTGTGACATGGAGAATTACAATGAACACTAACATGTGTGATTACCTACATCACTAACACATACTCGTTGGGACACATCTCCTGACCAGGTGATGTGTGGCGACGGTCTATACACTTAGCAGGCTAGGACGGAAATAATGCCACTGTACAAATTACACAAATATCAATTACAAAACATGGGACACGACATGAACAGTCACAATAAACACGCAGGTGCGTGAAAGCATTCTTAAATGGCACGGATGCCGCTGGATAAAGTGCTTAGCGGATCACGTGGTGCAGATGATACTGCAATAGTTTTTAGTGAAAAACTGTAAATCATTCCCGTACAAAGTGGTAGCGGTGTTGGGAAAATTATTCTCCCTGTGATTCAAATATACAAAAGCTGTAGCGTGCCTGATGGCAGAAAAATCAAACATGTGCGAAGACCGCATGGTCATTTACAAAAAGCATCAATCATGGAAAAATTACAAGAACCTGTAAATGAAACAATACATATTACCCTAAGAAAATTGTGGCGCACATGAAATTACATTAAGAACACTTTAAGTCCAAGGATGGCGCAGATATGGGACTTGGCAGCTGTTAACCATGTGGTCGCAAATGATGTGGCAGTAACACAATTCAACATGATAAAACCCTAAAAATACATACATATAATGATTACCCTTAATATTGCATGCAGCAATTATGCAGAAATTACAATCAAAAGCCCTTAACATAGGCGGATGATGCATGATTCATAAGTTGCACGGGCCGCATGGCTTTCCTCCTTCCCTCGATTTAAGTTAAAAAAGCCACAAGGGCTGCAAAATATTTATTAAGCGGAAACATTATGCTGGGGATATCTGGCAAAACGTACGCAAAGGAAAGGTTAACCGGTAAACTAAAGTGAACTCAGGAAATATAACTCAATGTAAAAATATGTTATGCGTACATGACAGTGTCTTACCTGGTCAGCTCTCCAAGTATGACTGCCCAGAGGCAGGGGTCGCGCAGACCTACCATGGCTGCCTACTGGGTTCACACAAGCGGAAGTGCTATGCACACAGAGTAAAACTTTTACTGTGAAAAATAAATGGCACACACGAGATTGAAATACATAATAAGAACAATTTAAATCATAAAATATTGTTGTTCAATTACTGTTTTGTATAGGCGTTTATGTGCGTAGTGTGCATTTTGAATTTTGAAATTAACATTGCCCTTTTTTTTTTAAGGAAAGACATGTTACACTTTTAGAACACTTTTTGACCTGAAAATAAACATACATGGCACTGAAAATCACTTTTCCCATTTTAGGAAAGTCCGTGGTTGTGGCGTCTACGCACATGTGCTTACCTTAGTATCATGTGAGTTGTGAGGGCCATCATGGTCTGACTGCCGCTGGCTGGTAGCCGGCGTCACATGTTAACATCTTTTTTCAATGGTAACATGACTGTGTAATGTCCTTGGACATTTCGTCTAGTTGTCTCTGTGTAATTTTTTTCACATAGTATTTCATCAGGTGAGAAGTGAGATTTGGTAGTGCATGTTTCCAAATGCCAAAAGTTCTGTATTTGCATGTGCAAATCCTCGTTGGTGATAAAATGGCGTGTGTACAAGGATTTAGTGTTAGATGAGGTGACCCGTCCAGATACAACCTGTAGTTTTCTGAAATGTTGGTGCATTTTCAGCAGGTTTGAATTGACCAATGCACAAAAGATTCATGAATACTTCTGCACCCAGTAGCATATCAATTCTGCTTGGCAGTGAAAGCCTAGATCTGCCAGTTGAATTGATGATAAAATCTTTCAGCTGGATGTATCTACTTCCATCACAGGTAGTTCGCGAGTGATTGTGAAAAGCACAAGGCAATTCAGAAAACAAGCATATGAATTGAGTCGAGATTGAATAGTACAAGAGACACTATAGTTGACCTTAGATTTTGACTGACCTATTCCAGAAACTGATGATGATATCCTTTGCTGTTTTAAGCCTAATATCTGAACAGTGTGTTCGGTGATGAAGTTTGTTTGTAATCCAGATTCAAGAAGTACCCTTATAGTCATGCAACTACCCTGTGAATTTTGTGCATATACCAATGCTGTAGACAAGATGATCTGCACATTTATTTCAATGCTATTTGCTGTGCATGACAATGTAGTACTTGCACCCGCTTTTTCATGTTGTGTATATGGAGCACTATCCTCCTGTAATTGTGATGGTGGCTGTTCTTGCACGTGTACTGCTGGAGTTGATGTACCTTCAATTTGTAACAGTGAATTGTGTTTTTTATTACAATCCTTGCACATGCCATGGGTACACTGGTTTAGTTGATGACCACTCACATAGGACACAGTACTTGGATAATGCAGATGAATCACTGTGTTAGGGCCCTTTGTGACAATGTATTTCCAGTCTTTCTATGTAAGCTACTCAGATCAACAGCTTTTGGTATATGACATCATTGCAGTAAGAACCTTGTTAATTCTGCTAGTGTTGGCAAAATTGTTACTGGTGCTGTGGTTTCCTATTCTTGTATTGTGGTGTTGTCAAGTTTGCTGGTTATTAAATTAATCAACAAAGTATCCCAACTCTCAGTATGATGGTTTAGCACCTCAAGTGCTCGTGTCTATTGACATTGCTAAGTATCTGTCTTAGGTGTGTAGCTGATTCTCTTTCTACTTGGGGAAGGTTAAACAAGGCTGACACATGTCTACTCACCAAAACTCTTTCATTCTCAAATACTTCCTTCAAAAGATTCCAAGGGATAGTGTAGTTCTGGGCTGATGTATCTAAAGACTCAATAACATTGACAGCATCACCTTGCAGGGATGATCTCAAATAATGAAATTTTCTTTTGTCACTGAGGGATTTATTGTTTTGAGTATTAGATTTTGAATAGTGTTATAAAAACAAAGCCATTCATCATACTGGTCACTAAATGTGTCCCGTTTTAAAATTTTCCCAAAATTGTAAAGGCACGTTAGTTTTTTTAATGACCCGATTCTGTTTTTTTTTTTTTTGTTTAGTTTATATCATGAATATGGATGGAAGATAAGACATATTCAGGATAAATTTGGTATCTATTAATTTCAGCCCTTTTTGTAGTCCTGACGGTTGGTTTGTTTTAATATTGCAACTAGGCCTGGACCATAATTAAGTTTTTAAAGGATATTTACTGTCTCAAGGTAGACAGTATGTTATAACAAAAATTTACATAAAAGATTTTAATTAGGAATTTCAATTTTTTTAGTTTGTCATATTTTCAGTTTACAGGCGAAGCTAGTTATCTGCAATTTTATCACTGATCAACCGAATATTCAGTTTACAGTTAGGTCAATATCTCTCTGTGTGACAGTCAGAATATTTTAGATTGTTCTTTAGTGTGGTATTATAAGTACAGATTGGGGATCCCCTCACTAATACACGTTTATGCAGAAAGAAGGTAAGTTCAGGTATTACACAGTCAATACACTTAAGCACATGGTTACCTGGAGTAACCCAGGTCCCAAAGGTACTTACGTACAAAATAATTAACAAGACTAGAGTTATCAAGTGAATATATTTGTAAAAGCGGCGATTCACTCATTACAAAACATACAAAACTTTAATCTGAAGTGGGCATAGCAATTGGGACTGCTATCAGCCGAAGAGGCAAAAAGTACTCTTAAGCACGTGATGCCAAATTATGGTATTGAAAATCTCAGCGGCTGCGAGTCTGACGGAAATGAGAGTGCGAGCACAGGAGAAGAAAAAAAAAAACGAGGTTGAAGGCTCCCGTAATGCGGCACGCATGTACTCCCTATGCCTGCAGGAATCAGACTACAGATGGTGGCTGAGACACCTGGCTACCTTGCCAGAGATCTCCAGCCAACACCGAGAGGGAATTTTATAAAATTTACATTTGAAAAAGTACACTAGAAATTACTGCAAAACACATAAGAAACACTGGAACAAATGTACAAGATATCCGATAAGTCATATCTGTTAGAGTTCCAGAGACTTTATATGTAATTTGTGTCGGAAAAATATAATTAATAAAACAAGTTGTATATGCCAGTAAGGTACGTGAAGGCAATATACTGAATTAACATAGCATTTAATAATTACATGAGTACTTTAGAACATTTAATTTAAATTATGAAAACAATTTATTATACATTAAAGAATTTGGCTTTTTGGTAAATCGGCATAGCTGAAGCTGGAACTGCCAGGATATTTTACGTGTAATTTTACTACATTTCAAAATTATAAATCTTGCCCTTTTAAAACAAATAGAATATGACATCAATACTGGAAATTTATGTAAAGAATTGTGAGTGTCCGTAGCTCATGTCCTGTTTAGAAATGAACCCCACGTGGCTTCTCAACTGCAGGCTAAGTATGCCTCACTTGAGGGGAGCAAAAGGGAGATAACACTTTTCCTTAAGCATTTTGGACTCTGCTATATGGGGCACAGATCAGAATTGCACTGCACACGTATAACACTCAGTTTACTCTTCGAAACAAGGGGTCAGGCGGGTCGTGACCCGATTCAGTGACCTGTTCCTGCACGAACAGCAGCATTGACCCGTACACGAGGGGCATGGATGTACGTGCCCAGTGCACAAGCAGAGCAGCAATTGGTGGTCTGCCTCCCGAGCGGAACAGTGAGGGCAACATCAAATCCCCCCCAGGGAGATCACTGATGCGATGCTGCGACCTCTCTTGTAGCCCTGGCTATATTGAAGTGCAGCAGGAGGTGGAGCGGCACAAGGGGCGCTGCCTCAGCCTGTAAGTAAGGAATGGCCTATTCCCTACTTTGTGTTGAAACGTATCAGGAGGTCGCAGATTACATTGAGGACGTGGGATGTTCAGAATTGCTGCAGGTGCCCCTGCTGTAGGACCTGTAGGATAGTACATGCTGGCAGCATGAGTTGGCGCCTGAACCCTGGCTGGTGTTGACTTGGTGCCGGTAGCAGGCAGTCACCTGCGGCGTTGCTGTGAGCAGGTCGGGCGATATGTCGATGAACAGGTGAAGGTGGCAGAAGAGCTGCTCCCTCTCCCTTCTGTGTCTGTTTCTGCTCGTTGTTGCTTGGTACAGGGGGTGGGACCTCGCCCCACACGTTGTTGATATCCTCTGCCGTTGATCACTGAGCTGCAGTGGTGTCAAACATGGCAGTAGGCTGCGTAGCGGCTGGAAAGCCGCGAAAGTCGAGGGGTGACGCTTCCCTCCCCCCCATGTCAACTGATGTCCTCTGTCGCTGACCACTATATTGGAGCAGTGTTGAGCATGGCAGTAGGCAGCGTGGCAGCTGGAAAGCCACGGAAATCAAGGTCTGACTGCCCTCACAATGATATCAAACTTCTTCTTTGTGCGCTGTCTTAGCTTGAATTAGACATCAGAACATCAGTCATTTTCACCTCTGTGGCACTATCTAGGTTTCGGTCAGAAAGTGTCCCATCACTCTGACCACATTAAGTGATTGGTCGGTCGCAATTTGCACTGTCGGACATCCAGGGTGACGTTGCGTTGGTGTTACTAGGCATGGTCATTTTTAATGCGGCAGGGTTGACGTGTTGTGTTGTACTTGCGTCCTCTTGGTTGTCTGGTGGACGTGAATTGTCAATGTCGTCGGGATTGGAATCAGTGTGGATGTCATTCCTGTGGACCTTACAACTCTTCCTTGGCCCATTTCTGTACCAGATACAACGTTGGGCTGATTAGTTCCGGTATCCTGTGTGGCCCGGTCCATTTAGGAGCAAGTCCCACACAGAAGTTTTGTTTTGCTGTAGACAGACGGTGTGCATGCATGCAAACGTAGTCACCTTGTAGCAGGGGCTTAGGCGGTCTTTTGGTCTCTGGTAGCCATTTGTAGATGTAGTGTTTTTTTTTTTTGCACACTTCTTGATGGCGATACCTCCTTTCTCCTTCCCTTACCTCAGAGTCTGCAGCATGTGGATTCGAGTCCGGTGCACGGAAGGCTACCTCCCATGGGCATGTTAGGCCGGCACCATAGAATAACTCGGCAGCAGATTTTCCCATGACTTTGTTTGTGCAGTTGCGTAAACAAAAAGCTATTTCTGGAATGTGCTTTGGCCACGTCGTGTGATCTTTGCAGACTCCTTAGGCACAGTTGTGCCTTTATTTTCTTGTTCTGGCATTCAATGGGGTTTGCACGATCATGATAGATGTCTGTAGTGTGGTGTTTGACATGCCATTCTGTGCACAAACCCCTCCAACGTGGTCCAGAGAACTGGGGACATTGTTACATAGGAGTGTTTTCAGATAGCCCCAGCAGGGGAAAAACTCCTTTTTCAGTTCAGCTGCAATGTGTCGTATATATGTACTTGGCAGGGCATACAGCTCACACCAACATGTAAACAAATCAGTTGTCACTAGTAGAAAACGTTTGCAGTTCGAGGAGCATAGGTATGGTCCCATAAGTCCCAACGTCAAATGGAAGTTGGGGCAGCATCGGCTGTTGTTGGGCGCTCACGTATGACCTACGTATTTTGTAAACATTGCACACATGACATTTGTGTACATATTCCCTCACTTGTTTCCTGAGGCTGGGCCACAAATATGATGATGTAATGTTCCGTATTGTTTGTGCTGCCCCCGGGTGTCCAGACAGGCCATTGCTATGAGCAATGTGAATGACAGTAGTGCACGCCCCTGGCGGCACATTGAGGCACCAAAAACCTCCTGCCTGGCTGTTGTTGCACATCTCGAGGCAGCTGTCAATCACTTGCCGCCCTTCGATTGATTCCTGTTTGCACTGGACATTGATGTCTTTCACCTCTGCGGACATTTGATGTTGGTTCACTACAAACACTTAGAGGTCATCTGCGCACGTTTCTGCTAGTGGGTTGTGTTGTTGTTGAGTTACAGAGATTTGTTGAAGCACTACTGGAGTAGCGGCGTTATTTTCCGGAGGTAGGAGATTTTCTCACTCCTCTTCGTCAACAGTTGTTTTTTGTTCGTTAGGGGCTCTTGACAAAGTGTCAGCTAACTAGTTGTCTTTGCCGGGCACATGTTCGATGACTAAGTTAAATATTTTTCAGCAAGATTGACCAACGAGCAAAGTTTGCTGCGTATCTCACGTATTATGTGCAGCCATAATAAGCAGCGGTTATCTGCCCTTAAAATGAACCGTCTGTATTCCAGGTGAACATGATACCATTTTATGGCCCAGATGATCGCCAAGCATTCCCTTTCGTTAATGTCATAACATTTTTCAGCCTTGCCAAGTATGGGACTGTAATAGTCAATGACACAACGTTCCTGATTGTCACTGTACTGAATCAACACTGCATCGATGCCTTCCTGACTGTCGTAAGTCTATAAGTACAAGTGACTTGTAGTGTCAATATGTGAGAGTGCATAGCACCGTGAGAAACGGTACTTGACTTCCTTGAATGCGTTCTGCATGTTTACATCCCATTTGTATTTCTTGGTGGGTGAGAGCATTTCAGTGAGTAACGCTGTAACCATTGCAAAATCGTGCATATACTGTCTTAGCCAGTTTATTAGGCCAAAGAATTTTTGCAAGCATTTTCGTGTTGTAATGGTTTGTATATATTTAATATTTAAACCATTTAGATAGCATTTTGGATTGGGAGTAAGTTAATCATAATGCATAAGATACAAAGTATAAAAAGTGTTATAATTAGGGTTGTAGCTGATTAAAAACAATATAATACAATTACACTTACTGCAACACATAGGGAAGTGCCAGATATTTAGTTAGGTCTAAATGTCCATATCTGCATGCTCACCTTATGTTAAGCGTCGCCGTAGGCTGGTCGTCATTACAGAAACTGCAGTCGTGCACTATATCGCTGCATCCAGGGCAGCATCTTCTCATCTCTGTGGCTGGCAGCAGACAGACTGCTTTTCCACGTGCAATATGCTTTTATTAATGATTATATATTATAAACCTGACCTGATTAACCTTCCGCTTCATGGCGAAACTGCTGAGCGCTTGTTTTGTTCCCGGAGGCCCGTGTTGGTGTGTCCTTGCGGCTAGTGACGTATAAAATGCACAGAATACTGTGATATCTACCTATGGTGCATTCAGAAAGTATGTTCATTTAAAGGCAGGTTCACGCTTGTGCCCACCATAACAGTGTGGTGGGAACTGGGTATTCTTGAATGATATTAATTTCTTCGGGCATGGGGCAGTTCCCTTTTCTGTCAACTAAGTGGCCAAGGTACTTGATACTGGTCTTCCCTGTGCTGCATTTGTGATTGGCACAGGTTAGGCCATTGATTGCCAGTCTTTCCAACACGATTGCCAGCCTTTCCAACACGATTGCTAGGTGTCGTAGGTAATCATCCCACACACCCACATCATCCAAATAAGTCATGGCAAAATCCCCAATTATGCAATTAAGAACTTTTGCCATCATTATCTGAAAAGTTGATGGGGCGCACTTAAGCCCAAAAGGCATGGCACAGAACAGGTATCGGTGGCTGTCTGGTGCTGCGAAAGCCATTTTGTGACTTGTCTTCAGGTTTCAATGGTTTTGTCAAAATCCACTTTTCAAGTTAAAAATGACAGAATTTTCGCATTACCAAGGATTTTAATTGCAGTTTTACACTGATAAATGGGGGTGGGGCACTCTCTGTGATTTGATTTATTGGTTTGAAATCAATGCAAAATAACCACTCTCCATCCTTTTTCGGTGCTAAGGTGATAGCCAAATTGTACTTACTTTCTGAGGGTTTGATCATGGTATGACATATCATTTCTTCTATTTGACTGTTTATTACGTTCAGATGATGTGTATCATAATCAGTTGGAGACGTCCAGAGTTGATCATTGTGTATTGTTTTGATCTTGTGTTTGGCAACTGTTGTTCGTTTCAGCGAGTCAGATGGTGCAAAAACGTATTCTCTCTCATTTAGAATACTCTCAAAAGCAGTGTGGTATTTGGCCGGTACACCATGATCAAATTCGCCTAGAGTTACAGGTTGTAGGTTAACTTCTACATATCTGCCTAAATCGTAAACAGTGCGTCTGACTTGCTTGTCAAAGTGGATTCTATCTCTCTAAATTTCCACAATTACTTCCTGATCGATAAGCCAAAGTACACCGAAAATAATATCTTTGTGAATTTTGCTTGACACTAAGGTAGGAACACACATTTCTACATCCCTAATTTTTTTGTTAAGTTGAGTGACACCAATGATATCACTTTTGCCATTTAGTGTGGCGAGCTTGACAGTTAGGTTAGTAGCCTGGATGTCCGGAAACCTTACGAGTTCGGCGCAAACAAAATTGTAGGATGGTACGGTATCAATCAAGGTGACAGTGGATACACTTGCTACACATACAGGCACCCTTAAACGTTGATCAATGTTAGTACTCACGTGTCCCAAGTAGGCAGTCGGGGGCGCAGTTGTTGACACACTGGCGGAGTAGGAAGGCCCCTGTGGTGGTTATACCGCATTGGTGAGTTTCCTGTAGCCGTTGTTACTCTGTAGGGGCATACTCTATGCCAGTGATACTGTTTGCCATGGCAAACTCGACACCATAGCGCCTATTGCTGGACCTCGGCGTTGGCAGCGCTTGCCAGCTGAGCGGATGCACCAATTAGTTCACTCTTGCCCGGCGCAGACATGGACCAGTCTCCCTGCACGAGATCAGCTGAGTGGGTGGGCTGGATGCCCGGCTGTTGAACCCTTGGTGCGGTGCACTTATGCTTTTTGAGGCACTGTCACTGCTTTTGGCACTATATCTCCTGTTTTTTCCATCACAATTGTTCAGATAGTAATTGTGCCTAGGTTCTGAGTCACGCGTGATACTCAAGGCAGCCCTGATGAAGTGCTGGTATCCACTGTACACCATGAGGTGCAGAGTAGGTCTGTGTTCTGATAACACTGTTTCCACCACTGCTTCTAGCAAATCTTCCAGAGACAGGTGTTGGTAGTGGCAGTTGGCGAGGCTGATCTCATGGCTGATGAAAGCCTCCAGGTTTTCTAGTGGATGCTGCTCCGGTGAACAACGAAAGTAGTTGTTTTAGTGTTGTATACATACTCGCGTAGCGGGCTGTGAATTTCACGGCAAACTATGTCTACGTTGTATTATAGTCCGTGGCAGAGCGCCACCAGTTCCGTGTGTCAGCTGTTGCACTCTGCCAGAAATGCCCTTGAATCTTCAGCTCCCTGACCAGAGAACGTAGGGAGTGTCTGGAAACGGCCTGGCATGCTGGCTATTCCCGATGCTGCTCTGGCAACTCCTCATGTGCACGTGGTGGTCTCTGTAGTGGGGTGGGCGGTGCAAGCAGCTGTGAACTGCACCACGCCCCCATGTACCGTGGCTGCATGGCATCATAGGTCTTGTTTACATTTGCTTGTGTGGTGTTGTAGTGGGCATAGACTACGCACTCTTCATAGTGGAATGTTCCTTTGCGAAAACTGTTCCAATCACTGTCTGACACATACTTAGGATGGTATTTGTTTTCGCACAAGTTGCATGTGATAACATGTCCCTTTCTGTGGCACTGTGTGGCATTACACTTGCTCTTTGAGCATCCTTCTGTTGGCAGACTCTCACTGGGTACTTTCAACTGTGCTGCTGTAGGGTGGATGGTCTGTGGTTGTAGGTGCAGTCCTGGCATTGAAAAGTGTCGTGTCGCACAGATGGCCATTCTCTTGCTGTCAAACAGGCAAAGTGCGCTCCCAGCTTGCACAGTAATGTTGCTGGTATTGTCACACAGGGGGCTCGAATAGCGTGTTACCCTGTTTTTTGACATGACTGTCAGAGCAAACAGCACACATCTCCCTTGTGGTAAGCATCGACAGATGTATGCTTGTAGGTTGAATTTTGCAAAAGGATCTAGTGAAAACAGTTTTTTCACACATTTCACAAATCTTATTCGCGTCCCACATGGTTGATGGAAACTCCATGTTGCGGTTGTTCGTGGTTGTGGTTGTTCGTGGGCCCACAAGCATGAGGGCTCTCGGGACTGGACCGGGTCACCTGGCCTTAGGGGAGGGGGAGGGGTGGTGGCGGCGGTTAGCGTGCGCCCAAACAGACCACACACACTCGCATGCTAGGCAGCAGGCATGTGGTGACTTCATGGGTAATCCCAGACCTTTGGACAAAGGGAGTCGTCACGCCCACAAGTTGGCGGCCATTTCACTGTTCCTGCACAATTTTCTTGTACGATGGTGATTTTGCCAAACATGATTTTCTCGCCACGTGCACTTTTCACATGTTGCCTATATCCAAGCCACATAAGTTGCGGCCATATATAATGTTGTCTGGACACTGGTAAAGGGGGAGATGCGCCATATTTTGGATAAACCCTGGCTAATGGGTGAAAAGTTAAGAAAATAATTTAAAAGCTGTGGGAGGGCGCCAGCTCATCTACGCACGGGTGAGCACGTGGACTCCGATTCTCAGGGCGGCAGCAGGTTAACAGCCATGTGGCGATCCCCTCACTATTACACATTTGTGTAGAAAGTAGTCCAGTTCAGGTATTACACAGTCAATAAACTTAGCACATGTGGTTACCTGGAGTGGGCCAGGGCCGAAGGTACTTACGTACAAAATAATTAACAAGACTAGAGTCATCAAGTGAATATATTGGTAAAAGCAGCGATATATCAATATGAAACATCCAAAACTCTAATCTGAAGCAGGCATGGCAATTGGGCCTGCCATCAACCCAACTGGCAAAAGTACTCTTAAGCACGTGATGCAAAATTATGGTATAGAAAATCTGCAGGGCAGCGAGTCTGACGGAGATGAGAGTATGAGCGCTGGAGGAGCAAACAAAACAAGAGGTTCCAGTACATACAAACTTACACTATTGCAGCTACATGATTGAACAAAAGGTAGAAGGCTCCCGTGATGCAACACGCATGTACTCCCTAGGCCCGCAGGAATCAGACTACAGATTGTGGCTGAGACGCCTGGCTACCTTGCCAGAGATCTCCCGCCAACACCAGGAGGAAATTTTATAAAATGTACAATTGACAAAAGTACACTAGAAATTACTCAAAAATACATAAGAAACAATGGAACAAAATGTACAAGATATTCAACAAGTCATATCTGTTAATTAGATTAAAAACAGAGTCTTTATATGCAGTTTGTGTCAGAAAAAGATAATTATTAAAACAAACCGTAATGGGCAGGCAATGCATGTGAACCCGATACACTGAATTAACATAGCATTTAAGAATTACGTGAGCACTTTCGAACATTTAATTGAAATTATGAAAACAATTTAATATACGTGAAAATTTTAGCTACAGTTGAAAATAATAAATCTTGCCCTTTTAATACCTCACTAAATGTAGCAAAACCCCTTGTGAAGTTTATACTCTGCTTCATGGAGCACTGATCAGAATTGCACTGCATATGCATAACACTGAGTTTACACTTGAAAACAAGGGGTAAGGCAGGTCATTGCACAGACGGACATGCGTGCCCGGTGCACGAGTGCAGCAGAAGTGGTCTGCCTTTCAAGTGTAGCAGTAGGGCGACATCAATACGTATGTGTGGCTTAATGTCTCAACAATGGAGCTGTAGAGACAAAACCGGTAGCTCAGACAGTGGGGAGCAAGGATGCGATAGGTCATGATCTGTATCAGGAAATTATCCCAGTTTTTGCGTGGATTTTTTCCTGAAGACCATGGAAAATTGAAACCTGGATAACCAGACTATTAATCAAGCCCAGAATTTCCTGATTATAAATCTGCTGTGCTATGAACTGCTATGTGACCTTGCTTGGTATTGAGTATCAATTAATCACTAGTGAATAGAAACCCTCCAATTACTCATTTTTTGAGTTTTGTTATGAGTTGTTAGATTCTACAAGAAAAGAACTTCAGGTTTATTTTAAATTTTGCCTCATATAACATTATTTTAAAATTTCTGTTTCTAATGGGTTTTAAAGATATAATTGAAATAATTATATTTTTAGTCTGTTCCTTTCCTTTTATTTTTCAGGGGTACAACAATTGGACAAATGGCCTGTATGGCTACTCTTGGGATATGATGGTACATTCTTGGGATACTGTATTAGTTGTGGTGAAAATAGTGGATAACAACACAGGAAGGGAACATTTTATAGATTCACGGGTAAGTTCAGAAATAACACAAATCTTAAATCAGTGTATGTTTTATGTGTATTAAAACCATTTGCATAGAAGTCTTGTCATTATTAAGTAAACGCCAATGTTTTGCAAAACAACATTGTATTCAAGTATAACATACATTATATTCTTTCAGGCATGGGTTCATTCAGACAAATGGACAAAACATGCTGACATGGTTATACAGTATGCCAATTGTCTGAAACATAATATTCTCCAAGAACAAAAAGAAACAAAAAATATAAATAAATTGGGAAGGAATAGAGTTTTAACCAGTAACAACATTTCTGTGTATATTGATGTGTGGAGCTCATTGAACGGTCGCATCCAGCAGCGGATGTTTGACCCAAGAGTTGATTTGTTGAAGGCAGAATGGTCTCTGTTTAGTCAAGTGTCATGGCTTATGCCATTATTAACAGAGTTCAACCCTTGGAGAAAAAAAATTAAAGAAATAGAAGAGGAAATATTTTCATGGTCAAACTATACTGATGTATTGTTTGTGGCGGATTTTCCAGGTAAAAATATTTGTTATTTATTATATATATATATATATATATGTATGTGTGTGTGTATATATATGTGTGTGATCTCAGTATTATCCCTGAAGAAAAATGGGTCCTCTAATACAAAAAGTTGACGTGTGATTACGTCCCTCTCCTCCAGTCTGTTTGCCCCGCTGCGTAATTCTACACCGCCACAACAGGCATCAGCACTCTACAGTGTTTTGCTTTGTAGTGCCTAGAGTGCAATAGTGCAGCATTTGTAGTGTAGCCCAGTGTGGCAAAATGCAACACGTATAAAATAGGGCTCCCACATATGACTTAAGGGCTCACACCGTATGAACCGTAAATAAAGGAACTAGAGAGACACCCCTACTAGTGTTTATTCAGTCTTATTTTGTTGTTCAAATGTTTATTTGCAAGGGTAGTTGTTTTCATTTCACGTGTTTCATCCTCATTTCATTTTTTGCAAGTGTGCAAGGGTTGTGTTTTTGTTTCAAATAATTCAGAGTAATTTATTATGTCAGTATTTGGCAAGTGTTTAATGTTTTCATGAATTTTAATGCAAGTGTAACAAAATATAGTCCCCGCGTGACGTGCTTACCTGCAAAGCTGGCACCGTGCGCCATGCAGAGGCATTCAGTAGTCTCCAAGTACCCACAAGGGTTGGTCTGTGTTTGTATCCATGCGCTCCGGGCGGCATTCACCTTTTGTCACACTAATAATTTAACATTTGAATGGTGCAAGTTTATTGCAACCTAGTTTCTTGAGCTGCCCGGAGACACCACCCCTACTTCTTAATTTGCCTGCGGAAACGTAAATGTACCAGTAATTGTTTTACGGCTTCGCACCTTTTTGCAGTATCGCTCATGTCAGCGGGCTAAGCCTGGCAACTCAGTGAAAAGTGTCTTCCTAGAGGAGAATATAATATTTAACTGCAAGTAAAGAATATGTTTGGTCAAAGCCGAGTGTGTTTTCTTCGCAGTGCCCTCGGGCGTGTCAGGGAGTGGGACCCATAAAAGCCTGCAAAATATTTCATCACATTTAGTCAACCAGTTGTGAGTTCAATGTTCCGGATAATATAATTTAATGTGTGTGGGTCTGTCTTACATAAGCCTGCCATTTAGGAAACATAATAATAAATTCAGTAAATGGGGCAGTTACACCAAAGGAAAATAAACATTCGGGTGTTACTTCCCCAGCACCCTGAGAACAGCAGAGTTATCGGAGCCATCTCCGGCAATGCCTGGCACCTAGTCAGGTAATACAAACTTATCCTTAATAATTCCTAATTGTGAATTCACCACCCTTTACAACACACCTAAACCATAGCCACTGTGTCAAATTGTCGCACTTCCGTGTGGCATCATTTTCCTTCCAGGAAAATCACTAATCATTCGAACCTAAAAACCTGCCAAAATTCTGTCATCCAAAATTTTCCGGCCAAGAATTTTTCTGCAGAAATTTCCTGGAAATTCCTTCCCCGACTACAACAGGAATAACAGGGACGATGCAACAGGCCAACAACAGCTTCCAGGCACCTTCCAAATGCCTCATGGTGTGGTGAAAGCACGCCAGAACAGCATAGTGGCAGCCATTGTAACAACGGTACAGCATACATGCAGGAGAGCTGCCATTTTTGGATGGTGAGGTGACGTAACCCCGCCCACCACCTCCTCGGCACTGGACAAAGGAGGGTGCATCTCGCATGTGATAATACCTGAAACTCGATGGGAGCCAAGATAAAACTTTTACTAAGCCAACATGGCCACTTTAGTTAGGGCAACATTTTTGAAATAGTATTACAGGATCAAAAAAAAAAGATTATTTTTTTAAATCACGAAGATGAAAGTGATTGTCCAGTAACCAGGCTTGTCTAATAAAAAGGATAACTAAAATTTCCAGGTTTGTTTTCAACAAACAGTTCCAAGCTCATGCATAAGCACATGCAAAATTAAAATTAAAATATCAAGGCGAGGCTAGAAGTCAGGGCATCACGAGCTGGGAATATCTCAGATGTTCAAAACTGGCATCAAGCTGGAAAATGACTCCATGCCAATACCAAATTGGTTGCCCTCCTGCTCGGACGACTAGGCACTCGTACTAATGAAATGGCGAAAGGGATGCCGAACTTGGGCAAACGTCGCGTGAAAAGCTAAACGAGAAAACAAGACATAAAATGAGTTGCTGGTTGTAAAACATTATACAAAATACGCAGAGAAAAATAATCTTAACAGAATCACTTACCCACAGTGGTGTAAAATTTACTTTAACATGAAAAGAAAAGAAGACGTGCTGAATATCAAAATATAACAGTTAGTCATGCCATTACCAAGGTTGAGAAGAAAGCCACACTGACTTTTCAAGGACGTTGCCAGAGAGTATCGATACTGGATAGTCACGCACAATCGATATACAT
Organism: Dryococelus australis; assembly: GCA_029891345.1. NCBI lineage: Eukaryota > Metazoa > Arthropoda > Insecta > Phasmatodea > Phasmatidae > Dryococelus > Dryococelus australis. The sequence goes on from CM057009.1 coordinate 322,678,868, forward strand.
AATATTGACATATTTTACCAAACAACAAATACGAACTTCGTAATGTTTTTTGGTTGAATTATGTTATTAAACACAATAATAATGTTTTATAAAATTATATTTCCATGAAATAAATGGCTCATGCGTCATTTAATGATAGCTTGTTAATGTCTGGAAAATATTGTTACAGGGGTGGGGGAGGAAGGAAAAAAAAAGGGAGGGGGATCCACCACCGCATTATTCAAGAAAAACTTGGGCTATCCGGATGCCCTAAAAAATTTTAAAACAAAACTAGCTGACTTGTAGCTCAGATTTGAAAATAACCGTGAATTGACTCAATAGAATAATCTAGGAAGTCACTGAAAGACACTGCAGAGTAGATCACTATTATCTTTGCCAAATCAAGAGGTGTTCACTGGAAACCTCTTCATGTCAGTTAAGTCAGTAGCGAGGTGTGTTCAGAGCATGGGAGACTACTCTATGAACTAGTTTTACCATCGGTCTACTGAAGTAGCATTTAACACAGAGTGAGTGATCAACAAAACCATATACTTAAAACTAATCCTCTTTATATGTGCTACTCTATCACAGAGGGGAGAGGCTCCACTAAATTGGGCTTCAGTATGCTGCAAATAAGAATAATTTACCAAAGTTAAATGATTGAAATACCAGAAGTTGAAATTAACACTAAATATTTATTCAGAATTAAAACAAAGTTAATAACAGTGCCAATAAACAGTTTCAACAAAAAAAATTAATTAAATCACTAAGCTCTTATAGACAATGACAGTCAACAGGTTAAATGAAGCTATGCAAATAGTTAACTCTATCACGCATGTGTTGCTTAGAGAAAGTGATTGATTGATCAAAGTATTGCTTATTTTAGCATTTTAGCATAATTTAAAACAAACCAGGTGTTTTATAGTATAAGGCATTAAAACTGGAAATGCAAGTTACACTTAGCTTACACAGCTCACTGCGGCAAGGAAATTTCCACCAGCACTAATATAAATAGTAGTACACCAGAATATTCCGTAATAGCACGTAAATTAAGTAAAGAATTAACAATATGGAGAAAAATAGAGTATTAGTGCACAATAGGTCAATGTCAGTTACAAAAAAACTCAATAAAAGTTATTAATGTAGCTGTCTGAGTATTACTGGGCTTTGTTAACATAAGGTAGACATAACCTCAATAGTTAAATATTCAATATCTGAACAGAATGTAGAGGTTTGAGTGTTACGTGAAGACAAATTCCATTTATCTATGCCATGTTCATTTGATTAACCTCTACGAGAATGGGTATTCTTCAGGTAACACAATAATAAACAACTGTAATTGAACTAATAATAAAACATCAATAAAAAAAATTAATAATAGTTGAGGGTAGACTACATCAAAATTAATGTAGAGCCTTCTGAGTTTCACAGTTTCTCATTGAAAGCAAGAACAATAATAAGAAATCTATATGCTTTAAATGAATATAGCAGGGCAATCAGACATAATTCCAAAATGCGCACTAATAAGGATTTACAATAATTTGCCTGTAATTTCTGTTAAAACATCTGAATATACAGCCTCACAGTTTAAATGTTAGGAATCTAAGTTACAGTTCTCAAATAATCTTTCTGTGCTTAGTGAGATTATATGAAAAACTATGGGATCTCTTTATCCTGAAAACTATGTGTCATAAGCTACAACGTACACCGGGCAACAAGCAGCTTAAACAAAATACAGCTCCTTTATTCAACAGGATGAAATAGTTTTGAACCTAACCAATTATAGAAATGGCATATCTTACGAAACAATAAAAATAATATTTTTAGTTGGTTCTAGAATGGGACTATTACCAGAATATATTGTATTTCTGAAATAAAATGGATGAAATCAAAATGTTTACAAACAGGCTGCATCAAAGGGAAAAACGTGCAAATTGCCTCAGTCTAGCCAACCTACAGATGCCCATCCTTGCCTATCTCTTAGGTCATCACCATAAATTCCTTTCATATTTCATGTTTTATTATTTGTCTTTTAAACTACCACTTTAATTTTAACAACATAAATAATTGGACAGTAAAACGTATGCATTGCAAGCTATCTCAGATCGTAACTATTTACAAGCCTACAGGCCTCCATACCTCTACAGTTCCACTCTCCCTCTGTGGTCTTATGCCTATGGACTCTTCCACTCTACTATTCCTCTCTACTCTACTAAAACAAGTATTTAAAACTTCTAGGCTGGTACATTTTTCCTGCCAGACAGAGAAAAATGCCCCGACCCAGCAGAATTCCGTACAGTTTACTTAGCTGCTTATCCCATAGTGATGGAATCTCCCTGTCTCCTCCAGACTGACGTCAAATGCATGTCCGCTCTCGACGGCAGCTGGGCTGGGCCACAACACCACGCCGCACACCTGCCTACTTTTGACGTCACCTTGACTTTGCCACAGAGTCAACCAATCAGCATCTGCCACTCAGGAGAGGTGGCTGTTTGCGAAACCCGGCTGTTCCTGCTACCGTTCCTCCTCTTCCCTGCAGATACCTACTTTTCATTGAGCTGTGCAACTCATTTTCACTCCCTTTCCCCTGAAAGAGCCTACCAGCTTAGAGTTTACTGTATCCACTCCAAGAAGTACTGGGCCCATGTGCGCTGCACTACAGAAAAAAAAGTGCTGAATTTGGCCTAACCTAGCAGTGCCGCAGGGCAAACACGAACATCTGTGCCTGGCCGGTGCAGGAAGAACTGCTGAGTTTAGGACGGGCTAAACTGTGAAAACACGGCCCGTTTCGCCGGATGCAAGCCGTCAGAGAAAGAAAAATAATGGGCGTGGCTGTAACTGGTAAAGAAGTGAATGAACTTGAGTTAACGTAAGAAGAATTTTAAGTTAACTTCAACTGAATGTACAAAACCAAAATCCCAGAAGCAATAAAAAATACCATACCACCGAAAAGTAAATAAGAAAAATATTAAAACCATAGCAAAGGTTAGATGTGTTAAAAGGAATTCAAAAAGAATGAAATAAAAATAAAGTAATCCAAACAAACTATCTAATCTGTACACATGCTTTCATAAATAGACAACAAACTAACCTCGCAAAATTCAGTCGGATGAGTAAAATAGATCCTCCAACAATGATTTATGGTGAACTGTATGTAACACACAAAAAATATATATCTGTCTTTGGCATTTCTAAAAATCCTAGTTTGGTCAACTACAGCAACAATAGGCATCCAGTTTAAACCACTGAATAATGGGACTGTCTTAGGTGACTAGCCTTAAGTTTAAATGAGCATCCTAACAAAAAAAGGACATCAACAACATTACAAAAATTATGGGCGGTTTCCAACAGCAAAAATATGTAGAGTTAACAGGGGAGGGAGGTGAATCAACTTTAATTCTATATCTAAACAAAAAAGGATGGATTACCTAGTGATAAAGAGAAAAAAGAAAAAAATATTTTTAAAAAAATTTACGGTCCTTTTTCAGGGTTGTCACAATATTATTTACTCCAAACATGCCATATGCAATGTCAAAAATTAAAACCACTTCACAAAAGTGTACAACCAATAAAAGTGAACAGAAACATTTGAACAAAATAATTAACGTAGGTACAATCTCACAATTTACAAAAATGAAATATTACACTCCAAAGATTTGTTTTATATTTTGTCACTTGTAAAAATGTTTTAGGAAAGCACATAAAGTTAACTCAGCCAGAAGCCTCTTCATATGTAAATAGATGAGCAAATAACCTTAAAATTTTCTAAATAAGTACAAACATGAAACAGTGACTAAAGTTAATAACAGAATTAAGGTAACAGTAAATTACAATATTATTAATAACCAAATTAGATGATGGAAACAGCATGAAGGTTTTGTAAAATTATTAGACGAGGAGTATTCCCACAAGGGAACACTAAAATAACACACGTCCAATAAAACAAGAGGGGTGGCGCCACGAAAGGCGGCACAGGCGTACCTTCCCTCCAACACCGTACCACACTTCCGCGCCAAGCACGTTGTAGCGGACTCCAGGGGGCCCTCACACGACAAGCTAAATTTGGATGGGTTATAGATTGTGAAGCGGGCCCCCTGTTTTAATAACAAGCCTGGCTGACCCACTCCAGTCAGGCTATAAATGCACCGAGCTCGCACCTCCATCTCGCCCCAGACTGTCGGCAGAGTGTGAGGTGTCAACATCAGTGTCGGAGCGACACGGAAGAGCACAAGGATATGGGGAGCTCCGGCCCATCTACAAGATACACTATGTCTTCAGTGGTGCGCATAAATCTGGCTAGGCGGTAGGGCGGCAATCCCGATATCAAAGTCCCGTCTTAAGTACTAATAATCATGGGGCAGTGCTAGGTTCTTTGTATAATCGTAACCTCATATTCTTATAAGTAACTTATCTCATTTAAGTCAGTACTCCCGTACATCAGTATAATGGTCTCAATGTGTCTTGTATGACTATTAATTTAGGTTCTCATAATTATCTTGTCAGTTCAGTGTAAGGTAAAGTTAGTGTTGTGAGGAGAATCGTACTGTAGTATTGTATTAGGGTATTGTTTTATATCTACGTAAAGTTTGTAATAAATATGTGTAGTTGAATTCCCCTCTTTCATTGATTAGCTATTAGTATTTGTTACCCCCAAGTACACCTCTACCTAACTGGAGATATCGTCACTAGGATAGAGTAGTAAGAGTAATCAATATAAATATAGAAGTAGTCGCAGTGTTAGGTAGGCAGGTTGTTACAACGTGTCCACGATGGCTGGCCAGGTCCACATGGTTGTGCTGGAACCACTATGCCACAGGATGTAGTTACGAAGTATGAGTTAGGCACTCAACACTGTCGTTGAGATTGCTAGCGCAGCTTTTGCCTCAGCCACATCATGAACAACCGCAAGTGGAAAAACAGTTGCAGTGAAATGGGAAAAGAAATACAAAATTCCCCCAAATTAGTGAAACTTTCGGACAACCACCACTCACGAAACAAAATTTTCCAAATTACAGTCGACCAAATGTATGCAGTTATTTACTGTGTGCGGGCCAGGGATCAATCATCCTTCGTTGTACCCTGTCCTAACTACAGTATCATAATGAGTGCCTAAACGTGACCAAAATCACAACCATAATGGCACTCACATTCACATGTAAACAGTGCAGTGCTAATAACGAACCTCAGAACACTCGCTAAGATTGGGATGATTTCTTCATGGGACTCGATCACAAGGTTACAATGTGTAACAGAGCTGACTGTTAAAGGAGATGAAGGCAATGAAATCACACAGTGTCAATGTGTTTGTGAAACTCAGATCCACAAGCAATGTCTGAAAACCTGTGAGAGACTGACAGTGCAAGGGGAGAAGTTCATGTGTCAAGACTGCATAGCGGCGGCTGATGTCAACACACAGTTGTCACACATTCGCAGTGTGCACATGGTGCATATAAACAAAATCGTGCAGCATGCCCAGTCAACACCGCCAACTGAAAGCTTTAGCACCGGCACCTCTCCTGTTTCTACCACCTGCTCCATACTTGTCGCAAGTTCCAGCCTTTTTTCCAGTACCGATATTTCCACAAAATTGGTCACTAGTAATGCCTTCTGTGCAACCCGTTAAACCATTCCCACAAACCAGCTAAGGACAAACAGCTGGGAATAACTGGCAACAGAAGAGTGGAAGTCAACCAGAAACCATTGCGACCAACACGCTTTCTGCACTAAGACTGACTGCTACCACCACACTGGCAAAATTCCAGACATTGCCAACCTTTACTGGAACACCTAATGAAGATCCGGCCATCTTTTTAAGCAATTGTATATCCCGCTTAAAAGATACTGAGTTTGTGAAGAAGAGTGGGCCAGCTGTGTGTGTCGGAGCGCAACTCCGTGGAGAAGCATGCTCTTGGGGGCACTTATTGAACCCCTGTGGTTTGCAATGAAGAGTTTCTCCAATCTTTCCAGTGCCGCTTTGGAAGGGCCTTCACTTTGATCCAGGCACAAAGCAAGTTAATTCTGGAAGAGCAACAGCCGAATGAATCACTGACATCATTCATAACAATAAGCTTCACTTGGTTTGTTGCTTTCACTCACATGTGCCCAAATGAGAGGTACTTTAAGTTGTAGCTGAGATTGTACGCCCCAGTTTTTGTGCCACATTGGTACTGTTACTGAACGTAACTCTTGAGGAACTCATGTATGTTGCAATCATCCTAGAGTGCAATTAGTGCCAACCTCACTGCGACCCGGCCGCTGCACGATGGTACAATGAGCACATGAGTGGAAGTGGAACGGGACACAGTGACAACCATAACACCCAAAAATCATTATATTTTGGACAACACCAGGACAAAATTAATAATTCAGGATGTCACCCTAGTCAAAATTGAAACAGAAATAATCGGAAAGAAAACAGTGCGGGAAATAAAAATGTGAAGTGGGATAAGAGCAAACCACCACTGTGACCGTGCCGTTACTGTGACGGCGAGGTATACTGGCATAGCGTGTGCGCCAACACCCTGCATCTGAAAACCGCAACGGAAAATACAAGCAGCCAGCAGGGGAAAGGGGCTAGATGTTCCCAATGCCCCTGTCCTATCAAAACAACAGGATGTGACACCACAACAAGCACTCATAAACCATGTTAGTAGCAACCAGTCACAATTTATCCACATACTTATTACTGTCAGTGGTCAACATTGTCATGCATTGATTGACACAGCAGCTTCACATAATTTCTTGTAACCACATTTTGTAAATTCAAAGGATGTCATGCCTGCCAACCACCTGATTATACTAGCCACTAACCAGCACAGTAGTACAGCGCTAGGGCAAGCCACAGTAACCATACGAGTGCGGGATTTAAAGACAATAACAACAGCAATAATCACACCAGAAATCAGGACACAATCCGTGGAGTGCCGTAGTTAACAGAGTAAAACACAATTGTAGAGCCTGCAGCATGCCACCTTAATTTTGGCATGAAGGAGCAGCACACTGTTTATAATTTAGACTAGCACCCAGCTGATGGCTTACCCACAGTATACTTAGGGGAGATAGATAATGACGTACCACCCGAACATCAGGCAACTTTTCAGCGATTACTTAGTGAATGTAGGGACTTTTTAGCATGCATGATGCTTTGCGATGCACGACGCTCATCGAGCACGAGATCCCACTAGTAGAAGAAGGGCATATATGCACACCACTGCGTAGCTCTCTGTCACACTAAGTGTGCATTATCTGATGACAGATCAAGAGATGCTTAATGATGGTGTGATATAATCCACAGATATCCAGTATAACTCGGCAACTGTGCTCGCACAAAAAAAAAGACGGTACCTGAATGTTTGTGTAGACTTCAGACAGATCAACCAGGTGACAGGAAGCATGCTACTGCTGTATATAAGCATGAAGGATGTGCTTAGCTCACTCAGCCAGACAAAAGTCATGACCTTGCTAGATCTAAAAAGTGTACTGGGGAAAGACTGCTTTCACAGCCCCCGACGGAAGGCAATTCCAATTTTGTGCAATGCCGTTTGAGGTCAAGTGCACACCTGCCACCTTCGAGGCAATGATGGTCCGGTTGTTGGACGGCCTCATTGGCAAATTCACACTTGCCTACCTGGATAAGGTGGTAGTATGGTCATTGAGTTAGGAAGAAAATCTGCACCACTTGTGAATCGTATAGGAAAGGCTAGCCATCAATGGCCTGATCTGTGCCACAAGCAAATGCCACATACGAAAGACTGGTCTGGACTTTGTAGGTCACGTCGTAGATGAGGAAGGCAACAAACGAAACCCGGGTCAGCTTGGGTTGATCAGCTGGCTCCAGGAGCAATTTGAAAATTTCGCAGTTATCACTGCATCACTGATGAAATTGTTGTTACCGCAAATGCGACTCCAATGGAATAGCTCCACCTACAAGACTTTCAAAAAAATCAAACAGCAGTTCATGTCCTGCTCAACCTTGGCGAGGTACAACCCCAGTCAGCATTTGTATCTGCAGACCGATTCCAGGAAGGACTCTGGGTAGTGTTGTATCAGTGTAACAATGACAGGGACCGCCACGTCATCAACTTTGCCAGCACCAAACTCAGCCAGACAGAACGGAGGTATGACGTAAATGAGCGAGAGTGCTTGGCCATCGTCTGGGCCATTAAGACCTATCTAGGGGCCTATCTCGAATATTAGATATTCAGACTGTGTACCAATAACCGATGCCTAGTATGGCTGCATAACATGCGCAAGGCAAGGAGCAAACTGACCAGGTCAGCGTTACTCATGTAAGCATATGATTTTGTTGTTGAACATGTCTTTGGCAGTGAAAAGCAATTAGCTGACACTCTGTCAAGATCTCCCAGCACCGATGTCATGGTGCAAGGCAACACCGAATAGGAAGAAATAATGCTGCTAGTACAACAGGAGCCCTTGCAGGAGGTGTGTGTGCAACAGCTAGACATTGTAAACAATTACATCTTGGTCAACAAACTGTACCACAAGGTGGAACAGACGCAGCTAGGATGCGCACTCACAGAGGCAAAAAAGGACGCGTTTGCATAGCAGACAGTCGAGTGTTTGGTGCATGATTCATAGCCACCTTGAAACGTGTTCTCCTAGCAACCAACAAGAATGGTGGTTATTTGTTCCCCAGTGTGCATGAGAGAAGGTACTAGTGTATGTGTACAGCAGCAGAATATTTCATAAATGTGTTAATTTGCAGGGGTGATGTGTTTCAATAATATTTTATGCAAAGTCGGTCAGAAATTAGGCCCACGTAACATGGTAGCCCACCAAGCCAGCCAGCGCACCGTGCTGAGGCAGTTGGTAGATGCAAGGTACTTTAAGGGGTCGGTCGTGTGTCGTGTCCGCATCGCACGCTCCGGGTGGCATACAACTTTTGTATCAACCACTTTCATTGTACGATAGACATTAATATACAGGAACCTCATTCGTTTTAACCACCCGGAGACACTGCCTCTTGCTTTCCCAGTGCTAGCATCACCTGGGGAACCTTTACTTCAGCACATAAGTTTTCATAACTTCATGCCAATTTTCTGTTTAGCCCATGCTGGCGGGCCAAGCCTGGCCAACTGTGTAAAGTGTCTTCTCGGAGGAGAGTTTAGTCTTTTAAAGTAAGTAAAGTAACATTGATGAGGGATCTCATGTGATTTATTTTGCCAGGCCTTTGGGCACTTCAGGGCATGGGTCCTTAAGAATCCCGCCAAAAGTGTCATTCTTATTCAGTGTCTTGTGTGATTAATCAGTCTCAGCATGCAAGTACTACAGTAAATCAGTTAACTGAAGGTGTAGTCCAGCCTGAAATAGGCCTACAGTTTAGGAACCACAGCAGGTAATAATTAATATTTCATATGAGGGGTCCAGCAGCAACGACAAAAGATTACATCCGGGTAATCGGCCAGCCATTCAGAGATCTTCCAAGAGTTTGCAGTTCTACCGCAACATTGACATCGCACTGATGATGTCTGACGCCTACTGGGTAACAGTATTTTTCCATACCATTCTTAACCTCAACCTTTACCGTCCCTCAAATCTGAGTGCACCCTACACTGCACCACCACAGTGCGTTAACATTTTGTCTCACCAATCATTTAACATTGCAATAGTGCAAGTTAATCAGAACCTAATTTCTTCGGCTGCCCAGAAACATCACCCCTACTTCCCCAGCTCTTAAATTTCCTGGCGAAACTTAAATGCACCAGTAATTGTTTATTAGCTTCACGACTTTTTGGAGTATTGCCCATGCCGATAGACTTATCCCGGAAACTCGGGTGTAAAGTGTCTTCCTAGAGGAGAATATCATATTTAACTGCATGTGTTTTCTTCACAGTGCCCTCGGGCGTTTCAGGGAACGGGACCTTTAAAAGCCAACCACATGTTTCATCACATTTATTCAACCAGTTGTGAGTGCAATGTTTTGGGTAATATAATTTAAGGCATTTTGTTCAGCCTTCACTAGGCCTGCCATTTAGGGAACATAATAATTAATTCAGTAAATGGGGCAATATACACCAAAGGAAAATCTACATCCGGATGTACGGCCTGCAGCACCCTGAGAACAGCGGTGTCTCCAGAATAATCTTCATCTGCTCCACTTCCGGCGGCGCCTGGCGCCTAGTCGAGTAATACCAACCTATCCTTAATAATTCCTGATCATGAATTTACCACCCTTTTACAACACACCTAAACCATAGTCTCTCCACACCATGGCATTAAAGTCCTCTGAAGAAATTTCTGCACTAGCCCTATTTTTGAACACCGCATAATTTAGTAAGTGGCTTGGCTATTTAAAGATGTGGTTGTCTGATGGTACTTAGTTTGGAAATTATAAAAAGTGTGAGAATCCACTGCTCTAACATGTCGTAATATGATTGAGTAATGTTTTATTGTGGTGACAAATCAATATGTTATTGCAGATGTTGCTGGCTAGTTCATGTGGTGCCCAGTTATCAAATTTTTTTACTTTCTCATTTGCTGTTGATGATTGGAAATGTTGAATTGTCCTTGTAAATTCCCAGAGATTGGTTCGTGCCTTCCAAGTGTCATCCACTCTTGACCTGCACCCTCTGCTTGCCTCATCTTGGAAACTCTCGTCACCAATACGAAATACTTCAAACCAGCAGTGAACTCTTTGTTGTGTTGTTGTTTCTGCTCCATGAGTTATCGACACTATAATGTGTTTTATCCAGATGTGTCTCAATTGGAAATTTTACATCAAAATGACTTACAAATTGAGCTACACAGAGCATTAAAACATTTCTCATAACACCTGCACATATATTACAAATGGCATGAACTCTTCAAGTTAGTGTGACATTAAATGGGTAGTATTACAGTTCCATTACTACATTCATTAGGAGGCATGAACAGTTAACTGTGAATAATGTGTTTGTCAGTTGTGTATTTCTGAATAACCTGGAATGTGCTGTTTGATTTAATAATTTTATTGGTATTAATCATACTTATGTGTTAATTGCTTGTGGAATGCTAAAAGAATGTCATTCACATTCTCTTCTGGTTCAGTATTAAAACACATTTTTGTGTTTTCATTTTTATATACTAGTGCATTACCATTAGTATGTATGTGTTTTTCAGGTTTAATTCTTGAAAACTTCATCAGCCCTGAATTAGCTAACGTCACTTTAACAGTTTTGTCAGGTTCTGTCAGGGTTGAAACAGATGAGCAAACAGCGGTGAAGAATGGTAACTGTACTACTTTGACCAAAGAGCAGATGCTGAATACCGGGACAAGTGCTGCAATACCAAGTGGCAGATTCCACAAGGTTCACACCATTTCTGCCTCGCCATCATGCTACATGTATTCGTACTTTAACCAAACCAAGCAGTTCAATGAACAATCAAAGCATGTTGCTCAGCCAGACAGCAAAAGAATAATAGAAGACATTTTTGGCTCAATAGTGAAAGAAATAAGAATTACTGTTAAAAATTTTTATAGGGCTATTAACTTAATAGTCAGTGCAGTTTTAAATATTTTATTTTTTGTATCAATGGAGAATGTTACAAAAAATTAAAAATGTTATGATTGTTTCTAATGCAAGAGATAGCAGTGTAAATTTGGCTTATTTTGCACCTGCTGGGGTAACTTTTTTGTATCACTCGAAATGTTTCTTTTGGTGCCATTTGAAGAAGGGGTAGCAAACGTTTGAGGTAGATAACATAAACAGTTTTAAATATCTATCCACAATGCTCTGTTTCGTTGCCTAAATAAATCTTTCAGTGGTTCAGAGTTACTCGAGTAGGTGCAAAGAAACCACAGTATACAGTAGAACTCTTTAAGATGTTCTTAAACTTCTTATCAGGGAAAACTTCTTGGAGGGGGGGGGGGGGGGATATTTAAAATGTAAAATTTGCAGAATCTACAAAAAAAATTAATACCCAAGCCACTTGTAATCTAAACATTTCACACAGGCCCTATTGATTTTAACATTACATTTACATCTACTTTGCTTTAATTACTGCACTATAATTATCACAGTATACACATAAATCGGGCCTAAATGCACTCATATGCGAAAATATAGTGGTGTGCGGGGATGGAATTTTGCCATCAAGAAAAATGTGGGCAGGAAACTTAAATTTCCATCGGGAAAATTGGGAGAAATATTTTAGGTTACAAGGAGTTTGTGACCTAAAGAATAACATTCTATTATGACTAATTCCATTTAAAAAAATAAACATAGAATAATGTTTCTATTTGTTAAAAATTAGATTCGAGCTAGTAAAGTCGTATTCTTTTATACTTTCCTACACTTAGTTGTTGCACTACGAATTAATCCTCTGGGTTTGGAGCACTTCTTAAATATACTTGATTCAATTGTAATTTAATAGGGAAATCCCTTATAATAAATAAATTAATAAATCAAAAAATTGGACTTCCTCGATGTTTTCAGTTTGCTGCTTTTTCCTTTATAATTTCATTATGTCTATTTTGAAACTTTCACATTTTTTATTCCATTTTTGGTAGTAAAATATGTGTATTTGACACATATTTACTAAAATTAACTTTAAGTCTACGTCCGTGAACACACACACTTCGAATCATATAGTGTAATCGCAGCGAAGTTGCATTGCAGTGGCAAGGGTATATGAATGCAACATACCGCATCTGTATGCTAACAAAGCTAATTCCTCTTACAATAACAAAATAAAACACTAAACAAAGACAATTTGCTGGCATGTTAGGAATCATTGTAACCAAAACTATATAAAAAATATTTTAAATAACGCTTTAACGTTTTTAAATAACACATGCTTCTTACCCCATATCTTTATACTAAAACAGCTGCCAATACAAACATGGGCATGCGCCAATGCCAGTGGCACGTTCACCTACATCACATGTATCCCACTGGTTCTAAACCTTTTCCAAATGTTTTAATGCGTACGTGCGTAACTGTGAGAAATGTCCGTCAAATAATTAAAGACACCAACCCCCCTGCATAATTGTGAAAAATGTCCGTGAAATAATTAAAGACACGGAACCCCTTAAAAATACAGAATTTGTTAGCTTACTACAGAAATTACATGTTATTTGTGCTAGAGCCGGCAAGTAAAGTGAACAGCCAGAGTAATGGATCAGCTTGCAACATGCTGTTCAGGTTTCACAAGATGGCAGTAATAATATTGGAGCACTGGCATTCAGTTAGAACAGCGACACTGGATCAATACGAACGCGAGCAGATGATTGGTTGAACAAATGTGGAACATTCTGCTGTGTGCAGTTTTATGAGTGCAAGCAGATGATTGGTTGAACAAATGTGCAACATTCTGCAGCGTGCAGTTTAGGTTTTGTTGTAACTTCCTTGGACCCGGTGCGGCGTGCAGCTCAGGTTTTGTCATTGCTAAAAGTATATAAATTATTTGTGATGTCTTTTCGAACAATGTGTATCAAAAAATTGTATAATTTAATGTTTTTTTTATATATGTCCATTAGATTTTTAATATTATATGCGGGTTAGCTTTCTTCAACAAAAACCGTTTAAATGGGATTTACTAACATATAGCTAAATGGAAGAGATCTAGGAATTAAAAATATAATCCTATTACGCAGGAAAACCTATTATGTGGGAACATCTTAAGCGAGTTTAACTGTATATACTTTCCTTGCTCCATGGAATTACAATACGCATAGAAACATTCTTGCAATAAATATCGAAATATTAGCAGAATCAGCTATATTGTGCAAGTATATTGAATGTCAGAAAAGTGCTAAATGTAATATCTATACATCACAAATTAATCAGTGTAAAATCTTTATTTTCATAAAGATACTACTATAAAAATAAACAAAATTCAAAATGTATGGTTGGATGAAATACAGGTGACAGGTGCTCAGTGCCATGGCATGCATGCTGTGAGGCAAGTCATTGGTTCTGCTGGCAGCAAATTCAATATTTTATATAAAAAAAAAAACTGCTCACAAGTTTGAGTTTCCTTGATTGAGGATGACTAGATGTATTTCTGTGGAAAAAAAATATTAAATTGGCAGCTGTATTTAATGCTTAATTTTTTTTTTGTACAATATATGTAGTGTTGTTATTTTAACATTTTTATATTACTGTGTGCCTATGTGCTTTTGAACAAGAAAGGCAAGAATGACTTGGTTTTTTTTTTTTTTTTTTTTCCAACAGTGACATTTCCAACAGGTTATGGACACGTAAAACTAATATATGTTCCACTCACATGTACCTTGTAGAATGTTTATGTTTTTTAAATTCATTGTGGAAGAATGGGGCATATTAATTTATGCCATGGTAATAAATTAGTTTATTTGGTTATATCTTGCAGCAAGCCTGAAATATCTGCAGTTATAATAATTATGTGTACACATGTTGTGTTTCCTTTTGTTTAGGGATTGTTTATATATATATATATATATAATGATTGATGCCATCGGGTGAGACACGAGACAAATGATGACACAAATACTTACTGATAATTTGGGCGCCAGCGGTGCTTCCCAATCAACGCACTATTGAGACTCAGGGTTCTCAGGGATGCTGTAGGTTCTGTGTGTCCGTCTCACCTGTGTGTACTTACAAACATGTTGGCAATACTAAACTTTTAACAAAATCACAGAAATAAACAATAGATAAAACATATGTGGCTAGGACACTGTCACTACTGAATAAAAGAATTGAGTTCACTGTAGACTTGTTTTTATTGATATTATTCATACTTATCAACGTGCCAATGAAATGATTATCTCGGTCATGACTAGCCAATTCTGCTTGGGTGCTCCCCAGCCCATAATTAATTTAGCGCACGCCTAAATTGATGATCTCACCGAGGTGCGTGAAAGCACAGCCTTCACAAGGGAAGAGAGCCAACAGCCGCTAGGGTGGACTGACAGTTTTTCCCTGAAGACAGGACACGGTGAATTACAAATGAATACCCTTAATACACATTAACACATGTGATTACTCGGCATCACTAACGCAAACTCGTTGGGGTTCGCCCTCCAGCACGTGGTTAGTGTGGTGACGGCCTATACACAGAGTCGGTTAGGACGGCTTGTAACATGCCTGATGGCTGTGAAATCAAACATTACTGTAACCGTGTGGTCAAGTACAAAAAGCATCAATTTACGTGAAAAATACATTGAACCCTGAATAGAACTGACATAGAACTGTGAAATAAATGATTGCACATACGTCATATAAATAAGCACTTAAAACGCAATGATGGTGTATACAAAGACTTGGCTTCAGTCGGCCACGTGGTTATAAGTGATGTTGCCGTAAATTATTCAAACACGAAAATTACCCTCAAATACATACATAAATATAAAGCTCTTAAAATTGTGTGTAGCAATTGTGCAGAAGTTACACTGAAATGCCATAAACATAGGCAGATTGCGCCTGATTCTAAATGTGCGGGTCGCATGACCTCTCCAACATCTTTCTCCTCCTTATCCTTGATTAAGTTAAAAATGCTACAAGGGCGCAAGAAATTAATAAAGCGTAAGCATAATGCTGGGGAAAATGTACGCAAGCAAAGATTAACCGGTAAACCAAATTGACTATGGAAACCTAAATCAGTGAACAAAAATTGTAGTGCGTACGTGACAGTGTCTTACCTCGCCAGCTCTCCTCGACAGACTGCCCCGATACAAGCGTCGCACGGACCTACCATGGCCGCTTACGGGGTTCACATAAGCGGAAGTGCTATGCACGTCAAGTAAAATATTTTATATTGAAAATAAAATGGCACAAATGAAATTAAATATTGTTTTACATTTTTATAATTTTCTTATGAATTTTAATATTATTTTAGTGTCTCTTTGTGATCTCGTTCATGCCGGAATATGAAGTGTTCTTAATCTCGGTGCCCCGGGCACTTTGAATATTCATAACCAAAAAATTAAAATTAGTACAAGCACTTTAAAACATTTTAAGACATATTAAACACTATAAAGACAATATAACACATGTTACCCTGAAATTTATATTCATAGGAAAGTTCAAAATTATCTGCCTCATCGCGCATGTGCGGGTCACGTGAGCTCTGTCATGGGCTCTAGTGCCGATGGCTGTTTGCTGGTGTCAATGTCAACGTGTGTGCGTGTGTGTGCACGCGTGTGTGTGTGTGTATATATATATATATATATATATATATATATATATATATATATATATATATATGCAGTAATCCTTTGCCAACTGTAGGAGACAATTTAGAAACACAGTGGGGTTGAGAAAACCACAATAGAGGAACAGAATAGCAGTAATTAGAAATCCGACCTTTCAGACTCTCATGACATACACTTGAGGAGCCTAATGACTTTTAAGGCAAGAAACTGCCCTTAATTTTACTGATCAGAGGTACTGATTTTTGCCCATGTATTGTGATTTGGCTGTAGACAACTTTTTCAGATAGCATTAGTGCAAGGACAATTATTTTGCTATTTACCGAGAATTAGCTGACAAGTTTTGAATTTTGCATGTCCTTCTGTAATCACAAAAATAAATTAACTTCTACCCAGTATGATGGCTTTGAGATATAGAATATATATAATATGGCATGGAGATATAGAATATATAAAATATGGCATGGAGATATAGAATATATAAAATATGGCATGGATATATAGACACTGGCGTTCATTTTTGGGTTTGTAATTTAAATCTGTCACTTCAAATATCTTTTCTCAAAAATGGCAATATAGGTATGAGGCCTAATTTTACATATGTTAAGAACATTTATTTTCTTTTGTCCCATTTACAAGATAGAAACAATCAAACACCAATTATTAATGTTGTTTTACGTTAATTAAGGTGGATGTTAAGATTCAATGAGTGGCAGCAATTGTACATCATATTCAAGATTATGCTTTCAACAAACCAAATGTAATGCTATACATGCCCACGAATTAGTATAGACTGTATTTTGATGCTTCTGCATGATAAAGACAGTAAATGTATCCCAAGTTATTTAGCATGTTTGCGCAGCTGTGTGATGCTCAAGCTACACATTGCACAGTTGCTCAGAAAATCAATGCCTGTGTGTCACTACTTCTGCCAAATAAATAATATTAAGGCACAATTTAAAACTTGAATATCAGTTTTAATACATCTCTATTTGTACACGAGTTCTTGGACAAGATATTATGCTAAATACTTTTGTAGTTTTTGAAGATTTTCACCATTCACAAGTTGGTTTAAAATGTAAGAAAAATTCTAACCCACTTGGCTTTTTTTTTATCTTCTCCACTACTGTTAGCACATTTACACTGTATTTTAACATGCCAACACAGCTGCCACCAACAAACTGTCAGCTTCAAGCCAATTGTTTTGATGACCAAGAAAGGAAGGGAGGGTTGATGTGATGGAGTGAGAAGGCGAAAGGAGCACCTGGCTGAGATAAAAAATTACAGCCAACTTTTATAATCTTCCATAAGTTTCACTGAACACATGCAGATCTTACGATTATATAGGTGCAGATCAAATTTTACAGATTTTTTTCCTTTTCTACATTGTACAATAATTAGACTGTACAGAGTACCATGTAATAAAGTAAGGCGACCATACTGTAGTTTTCAAACTAATGTACTGTAATTCCGACCAGTACACCATTTTTATAATTGCAGAGCAATTCATTTTTTGCTATTCTGACTAGAGCGGCCAAGCGTATTCAATGATTTCCGAAGTGCCAATCTTGTACCAAAACGTGTACTTTTTTTGGCGTCACTGGTAGACTTCATCGAAGATAAAACTGCTTCTACGTAGAAGAATTTAGATGTAGTTATTGTGAAAATAATTCAAAAAACTTGAGGTGAAGTGAAAGTATAAACATCTCGAGCATTATTGGTGTGATTGCTTTACTACGATTTCTGGCGTGAATATATGTACTGGATGTTGCAAAATTGCATGTCAATACTTCGGGAAACATTCCTCACATCTGGAGGCAAAAAACTGTTAATAGGTCCCCCAGATAGTTTTTTTTTTTTTTTTTTACTATAATCTGTAATACATAACATACAGTGTATGGCCTGTGGGCTGGATCATGTTACTGTGAATGCCATCGTAGATGTAATTGGCAGACCCAAGGAGCCCTGATTTGAATTCACTAGACTTTCATTTGTGGGGACATTTAAAGACACTTGCATATGCAACCCCAGTGGATGATGTAGGCATCCTCTGTAACCATATTGTGGTGGGTTGCGAAACAATGAGGAATTTTCCAGGGATTCGTCAACGTACCCAGGTGTCCATGTAACGGCGGGTTCATGTATGTGTTTGTGCTTATGGAGGGAATTTTGAACATTTCCTTAGTGCCAACGATGAGCTTTCACACACGTGTAACATATTCCTCTGTTGTTCCTACTGTTCTAGGTGCAATGTCGTAGTGTGTGGTGTCATGTATTATGCAAACAAACGCTGCAATGTGGCATACCACAGTAACATGATCCAGCCCATGGGCCATACACAGTACGTTACTTATTACCAGCTGTAGTAACAAAACTAAGCGTTTGTGGATTTATGATCATATAACATTTTGTCATCCTCCAGATGTGAGGAATGGTTCCCCTAAGTATTGACATGTAATTTTGCAACATCCTGTACTCACAGTTTTTAATTTTTTTTAAAACATGGTTGTTTACAACAACCTAGACCGATGGAATTTATTTAGTCATATTAGCAAGCTTTTTTGCTGTCACACAGTAATGTTCCTTTGAGTGTAAATTGAAATTTAGTATGTTTAAGAAAAATTGAAATGAATTTAAAACGTCAAGGAACAATAAAACAGTTGAGATCTCCTTCCGTAAGAGCATTTCTTCATATTTTGCTGCAATAAATGTTACTGTGAAAAAAAAAAACAATGTGTGACAATATTCACTATATGAATAAAAAAAAAAGGAATGTGACTAGCATGTGTAGGCCTATTCTGTCAGAAACACAAGTCACAAATTGCCACATACTATCAGAAGTTTAATAGCTTTAGCACTTGTAAATCATTCTGTAAATATGCTTTTGGAAAGTGAGTTCTCACCAAGATAAGTGTGGCAACACTGTAGCATATGATGTTACCATCAGTTCATGTACAGTGTCCGAGCAAGCTTGTGGTGTTTACTATGAATAAAGAAAAGTATTAATCCAAAATGTGTTTAATTTAACTGCGCCAACATGGGCCCAGGACAATCAGGTTTTTTGTTTGGGTTTGTGTGCGTATTTTTAACATTGCGAAGCAGTCGTAGGCTTGAATAATACAAACATTTCATCACACTTAACATGCGGAAGTGAGCAACAACTTGCAACATGGCGTTGTACGTGCTGACACTTGCGGAAAAACTGAAAGGCAGAGAAAATTGTGCATTTTGGAAGTTCCACATGAAAGTGCTCCTGAAACTTGAAGCTCAATGGCATGTAGTCCAGGGTATGGTAAAGAGTGAAGATGTGAAAGCAAGGGAGAGCAAAGCGTTGTCTAAAATTTCACTTCTTGTAGAAACAGAACTCGACCACCACATAGAAAATTGCAAAACTGCAAAAGAAGCATGAGATAAGTTTCAAAGGCTGATTGAAGACTTGGGGCTGACAAGGAAAATTAAACTACTTCGGCAGCTTATACTAATACTGAATGATTGTGGTGCCATTAAAGAGTATGTAAACAGTATAATTTCCACCACACAGTGTCTACGAGACATAAGGTTTGATATTAGTGACAAGTGGATTAGCACATTGCTTCTGGCCGGGCTTCCTGATGAATACATATGTACAATATATTTGTTAGGCACACCACGGACAAAAATGGTGCATCGGGTATGTGTTACATAAAATGATCCAGAACTTTGGCACAAAAGACTAGGCCATCTTAATCGAAGAAGTATGCATTTGCTGAAATTTATAGCCACAGGTGTTGAGCATTTAACCGCAAGTGATAAACAGTGTGAAGTGTGTGCTGTAGACAAACATGTTCGTTCTCCTTTTATGTGCAGCCAATTCAGAGCAGGAGCACCATTGGAATTGATCCTTAAGGATTTATGCAGGCCTATGGAGAAGAAACTGGTATTTTATTGTATTCATTGGCGACTATTCACTGTTCAAATTTATTTCCTGAAAACCAAAGATGAAGCTTGTGATGTCTTCAAAGATTTTTGTGCATTGGCTGAAAACCAGACTGAAAGGAAGAACAAGACATTGAGATCTGATAATGGGTTGGAATTTGTTAACCACAAGTTTGACAGTTTCCTCCAGCCCAAGGGTATTGTTCACCAGTGCACTGTCAAATACACCCCACAGCAGAATGGCGTAAGTGAACCTGCAGATATAAAGATTGTCGACAAAGCAAGATGCCAGTTTGCCAAAAGCTTATCGGGCAGAGGCAGTCGCCACTGCTGTGCCACACGAGGCTTGGCGTTTAAGGAAACCTAACCTTAAATAGCTCAGGATTTTTGTAAGTGAGGTTATGGCTCTGGTGGTATGTGACCTAACATTCATTGACAAGTTTGATAATTAGACACATAAGTTTCTCAATTTTATTGGTTTTGTTGATATTTATTGATACTAGCAATATTTTGTGTTGGTGCAGCAGACTACATGCTATTTCTTTGTAATAAATTCCCAGTTTAAACTTTTTTTTGTGCTTGGTAAAATAACACAATTTAGCATCTGACCAATAAAAGCACAAGTGAACACATGAACAAATGGATTTGTCCGAGTTTCTCTGGTATCAAAATTAAATTTGACAGGCTTTTCTGAAATGTTTTATGATGGTTTTACTGTAATAATAATGCAGGCATAGTCACCTCTTATTACTGTAGCTGAAATTTTAATTATTTATGATGAGTAATTATGTATGCACTATACATGAAATGCCACAACCTGTGAAGCCTAGTGGATAGTTAACCAGTAGTTGACGCACACAACACTAATTGCAGTTGAAGATGTTGCAAGTTTTACGTTATAAAAGGAAACTCATGATCTGCATAAATGTGATCAGTTTCTGTCTAAACGTGTTGATGACAGGATTGAGTTAGTTAAAGACCAATGTTTATGTTTTAATTGCTTGAAATCCCACCATAGTGTCCAGCAACGTATGTTAAAATTATCTTGCAGGAAGTGTCAGAAGAAACATGATTCACTATTTCACGTTACTCAGGGACAACAGTGTTATCAGAGTTCAGAGGATGCCTTATCTCATGATACCTCTGTTAATAAAGTGCAAGCATTGCACTTTTCTAGTGAGAGACAGAGTCAACAAGTCAGTGTTTTATCAACTGCTCTTCTTAATGCAAAAGATCACAGTGGCCAGTTCCAGGTTGTGAGAGCCCTTCTGGATGGGGTATCACAAACTTCATTTTGGACAAAAATGTGTGCAGCCAAGTACTATCTTGAATATGAAAATTGCTGGTGTTGGTCAATGCCCTGTGCCTGGCTCAAGTGGAGTTTTACATTGTTATGTTAAACCTGTGGATTCAGACAACATTCATTTTGACACAAAGGCTACCATTTTAACTGAAATAACTCATCCTATGCCTTGATCAAAAATTGCAACTAGCTTAGTGAAACATCTTTTTATATGCCTGGGCAGGTTGACATGCTCTTGCCAGCAGACATTATTAGCGAATTAATGAGAGTGGAGCTAAAATATCAGGTGAGCCAAATGCAACCAACTTGTTAATCCACCAGTATCACTTTTGATTAGAAAAACTAACCTGGATGTACAACTGCAAAAAGTTCTGGGAGTGTGAGGAAGTTCCATCAGCTAGTGTGATGTCTGCAGATGACTAGATGTGTGAAGAGCACTTTCTCACAACACACACGTGCACTGCCAAGGAAGATGCAGGCTACAGCTTCCTTTCAGACAAAAGAAATAGAGCATGGGTGAGTCATTATGGCAAGCAATGTTGAGATTAGAGCACCTTGAGAAAAACTGGGAAAGGATCCCAGAGCTGATTATGGAGAACAAGTTGTTTTTAAAGTAATGCGAGAATTTAGGCCATATGTCACACATCATGCAAAAAACAAAGAGGCCAGTTCAACAACTAAAGTTCGAGTAGTCTTTAATGGATCGGCAATTACTTCAACTGGTGTTCCCTAAACTTCGAAGAGACATTGTGGATATAATTCTAAACTTTTGAATCATGCCTGTTTTTACTGCAAACATTTGAAAGATGTACCGCCAAATTCAGATCCACCCATATTACTACAAGTACCAGTGTATATTATGGCACCACTTTACATAAGAACATGTATTCACCATTTGAGCACCATCACCAATGGACTTACATCTCGGCCTTACCGGTCGTTGAGAACTTTACAGCAGTTGGCACTTGATGAAGCAGCGCAAGTATTGTTAAGAGATGTCTTTGTTGATGGCAGTTACTGGGGCTCTCTGTAGAAGAAACTTTACAACTGAAGTTGGAGCTTGTGTCTTTGCTAGAACACAGAGGTTTTAAACCAAGAAAATGGTCCTGAAACAATCCCACTATCATAGAAGATATGCCATTTGAGATACACGGGATTCTCAGAAGTTTTGAACACGACAAGTGCTAGGTGTTCACTGATGTCCCATAACTGACTAGGTCATTTATCATAAACACTATTACCTAATGTGACATTGTGCCAACAAATGCAAGGCTCTTTTACCCCTGTAGTTGGGCGTCACCAGTAGAGCGAGGTCAAAATTTTTCTGCAGACTTTGTGTACGCTGGGTAATGAGTGGGATCGGCCAGTTCCCGCAAAAATTCAAAATCAATGGGTACGTTCCAGAACGCCCCTTGCTGAGGTGCGGATTCCACTATGTATAAAATTAAATGATGGGTGAAATATTAATGTTTATGGTTTTTGTTATATCTCTGAAATAGGCATATGCTGCTGATATATCCAAGACCTGTTGATGCTGATGGTGACAGCCAAATCAAAGTTGCTCCCTTGAAAAACTTATAAGGTATTGCATAGTTATCACAGTTGTAGCAATTTGCAAATAACCTGCTTGACACCAAATTGTACAACTTTACTGTGCATATGTGGTCAGACTCTTCAACTGTACTGTCATGGCTAAAATCATTATCACCACACAAGTTCAAAGCATATATGGCAAATCATGTAGCAGATATTAAGTCCATTACACCAACTAGTGTATGGTGCTATGTTCCTTCCATCTATAACCCACTAGACTTAGCATCTCTATGGGTAAATACCCAATTTACAGACCGCTTTGGTTTCATGGGCTTGAATGGCTGGCAGATTCAGACACAGACTTGTCTGTGAACAAGTTTGAGGCATCTGGTGTAAAGGAGCTTCCTGAATGCCAGCCAGTGCAAATTTGGGTTTTCAGAGTCAGAGAGTAGAAATGAACTAATAAAATTGTTAAGAACATTTTCTTCTTTCTCAAAGCTCAAGCAAGTAACTGGATAAATGCTCAGAGCCAAGAATGCATTCACAGAGCAACTTCATAGTTTTGAGCTTTGAGGAAATACAGTTGGCAGGGCAGTTGTTTTGGATCCAGGCTGTACAAATGCACTACTACTCTGAGAACCTTAAACTTCTCAAGCACAATGAACATACTATTAGCCTGTGGAGCTTGCATCCGTTTCTCGATTCCCATGGAGTCATCAGGGTGGACAGCACATTGCAAAATTCAACATTGCCTGAAGAGACCAACATCCACTGTTGCTTCCTGCTAAATGTCATCTTTCAGTACTGATCGTCAAATACTGCCATGTCGCCTACCTTCATGCCAGTCCTCAATCGACCCATTCCCCAAAGGCAGTTTTGGATAAGTGCAAGATTTGGGAGTGAACCACGGTTGCATTCAGTGTTTCAAGTTAACAGCCAAGCCTCCTGCACGATGTATGGGAAACTTGCCTGTGGTTAGGCTCTCAAGTTTGGTGTTGACTTTGCAGGCATTTCTTCTTCGAAGTTCACTAAAACATGTAAGGCCCTTATCAACAAGAGCTACTCGAGTCTTTTTGTGTGCATTTCGAACAAGGCAGTACATTTGCATTGTCTTTGTTTACAGATGCCTTTCTAGCTGCTTTGCATAGGTTTGTATCTTTGAGAGGAATGCCCTGTAATATTTTTTCTGACCAAGGCACAAACTTTGTTGGTGCTAACAGACACCTCAGCGACAGGGTGTCCACTGAAATTCCATTTTAGAATTCTCTGACCTCTCTCCATTTACCATGCAGAATCTTAATATTTTCCCTGACATTCTCTGGTTAGAAACCTTCTAATACCAAATTTCTCCACCACTAATAGAACAAATTTGCTATCAGTGAAGTTGACTACACAACATACCAAGTAAGCAGGACGAATATTTTTTCAGCTCATTGATATTTCTCTTGACTTTCCATGAGTGTCCATCACAGACAGACAAATATTTTACTTTTTACAAATAGGCCCTGGTAAAGATGTATTATTGGCAGTTCACAAACTTAAATATTGGTATTTTTTAATACATATGCTCATTATTACATTATCCTGCATTCACACAGCTAAACACTTTTGCAAAGTAGTACTTATTTACATTTTCCCTGTCACATGAAGTTCTCAGACTTTTCCCTGAGGGTGGATACCCCGAGGGAAGTGCACAAAGCACTTCTCACGAGTCAGCCTGGCAGACACTTGCAAGAACTAATTTTTTAACATGAATAGTATGGCATTCAACTCGCCAGCTGGCCCTCAGTTCAGTGGTAGGCAGCAGTAAAGTCTGTCAAACTGCATATTATGAAGCATTGTGCCCTCTAATGATCCTTCAGCGTTTGTAGTTGCTGGAGCTGTGAATATCTCAACATGTTAAAACTGAAACTTGCATTGAACGTAGCAATCCCTAATTTGGAAAAAGATGCTTTAATACACTTGAACATTCAAACTTGCCAAAACTCATCACGGTGACCCGTAATGGTGAACTTGTGATGCCAGTGACCAAGATTTGCCCTCAGCCTGTAAGCTAACAATTGACATGATTTGGAATGGGTGGCAATGCATAGCAAAGTGTATCATATAGTAGTTGTAGACTGGTGTACATTCAAGTCTGTCTTGGTTTTTCGTTATGGTCACTTTGGGGCTACTTAGAAAATCTATAATTTTGTGATAGGCGGTATGTTCAGTAACTAACAATATGCGTATTTACTATAAGTTACGTCTAATTTTTGAATGTGTTTTGCAATGAATCCTGTCACTATGAACTATGGAAATGTAAACACTGGAAAGATGGTGAGAGGTAAAATAGTGGATGTGTTGTATGCATGAGTGTCTCACTAAAACTTGTTTTATCAATCAGGCAAACCAAATGTGAATACAAGTTTTAATCAAACACCCTTGTTACTTCAACAGAGCTGCTATTTCTCATTACTGTGTGGGGAAGGGTAGGGTTTGACATGTGCTGGGCTAAGAATTGATTGTATGGTCAATGTGGTTTTCGTTATCGTGAGACCAACATGCTGGTAGGCAATTAATTGACTGGTTTAGCTTACATTTTGTGTCAGTCAGCCTCGCTGGACACATCTGTTGGCAACCGAGGACAAACGTGTCTTCTACTACTGCGGTAACCAGCTTTCGTGCAAATATTTCACAGTGGGAATGACTGCCAGTGTGACTCGTTGGTGAGATGTATTGGTTTTTGTCTCTTACTTAAAAGTGCTTCGGCCGAAGACTGTGTAGCTGGTGCAGGCTGACTGGAACTGGTGTCGCTGGCAGTAGACTGCATGACTTTGATACAGTTGTTGGTGAACACGGTATAGTCTATTCCAGGTGGCTGATCCTGGGGTTACCTTACCTCGGTACCCTGTATTAACCCTTGCACATGGGGTGGTATTCCCTAGGAATATGTATGTGAGGTGGGAAATAACTATATGAGTACACAGGAGAGGTAGGCCTGGGTTAGTAGGCAAGTTGACTGGGACAGCACTGCACTAAGAGTAAGAGGGGCTAGTATACACTCGCTTCGCATCGATACAGGCCTTCCTTCGCTCCTCCCTCCGTTGGCCATTCCTTACCTTAAAAGGCGTAGAAGTTGGATTACCACTTAATGTTAGGCATCTCTCTCGGATTCACGATGTACATTAACTATCTTAGTGTACTTCCAGCAGTGGCTGCCGGCACGAGCACTGTGCTCCAGGCCACCCCATTACTGGGTGTAGTCGCAACAAGGGACAGCCGTAGCTCTTAAGCAAATTACCCCGCAGCACCCGGGTGCTCCGGTTAGGATACAACTAAGAGTACTCTCTCTCTGGTTGGATGATTTGCTTATGGTGGTGGCTCTACCGTTCTATCCTCAGAGGTCTAGAACGGGTGGCAGTCTAATGGTGTGTGTGTCTAGATGCATGGGTTCCTAATGGGATCTGCAGTACTACTATAGGTCGTACTGGTATACTCAAACCGGTCTCAGTTGACAGTGCACAGCAAGTATTATTCCTAATGGTCAATGCAGTATACAATACCATTGGTAAAGGAACAAATCTGTATTTATGAAGAACCTAATAAATACAGTGATGCATGCTATCTCCTAACCTTACGAAGGTGAGTATGGAAGTACCCTATGCTTAACATGTATAGGCAACCTGCTTCTAGTTATACAAGATGATTAGTGGCATTCATGGCTACGAAAACAACTCGGTCGCAGTTAACTATATCAAGGGACGTCTAGAAGAGGCAAATGTATAAAAAGGGGACCACCACTATAATAGCAGTGGGTGTAGTTGTCACTACCAGCAAGTAGATGCAGCTGCTGATCCAGTACGAACAGCAGCAGAATGTGTGGTGTGAAGAACATGAAGCTTCTGGTAGACTCTGGTGGTGGTTGACAATGAAGCCTCTGATAATTGCTGGTGGCAGAAAGAACTTCTGGCGACTGAAATGGGAGCAGCCTTTGGTGGCTGCTGAAGACTTAGTTGCGGGAAGAGGACAAATCCTCAGAATGATTCCAGAAGAATAACTGACTCGCAAACCCGGTCGTGCACAGACTTTTGTAGTTCAAAGGGCAAGTACAGTGCAGTGCCGGGCCAGGGTGGGTGAGGGTAGCTACCCTCAGCCTCACTTCGTGCATAATCGGCAGCGCTCAGTTTTGCCCCGAGGCGGTTTACAGCTTGTTGGCTTTCAGTGCAGGGGGGGGGGGGGAGGAGGGGCAGCATGTGCTGAATTGCACAACCTTATTTCCAGGCATTTGGAATCACATCCAGGGTCATAGCGATCCAAAATGTCCATGTAATAAGTTCGCAGGGTTTGTCTCTCTCTTGGGAGAAGTAGAACTACTTGAGTCAGATGAGTCGTAATTGTTTTAGTATAATACATATAATTGTGTTACTTTATTCCCCAGGAAAAATGAACTGTTCCTAGTTTTGGCTATTGCAGGAAAAAAAGCTGTGTGTAAGATGGTTACATACAATGAAGGTTAATCACTTGCAATTGTCAGCCCCATTTTATAATACATATCTAGTATTAATCAAAATATTTTAATGAATGGTCCATGGTTTGAAAATGAACGTGCTTAGAGAAACAACTTCACAAATAAAATTCATATGCTGTCCCAATTTTTTCAATATGCCACTACTGTTACAGGAAAAATTTACCCATTTAACATTTTCACCATGGTAGGAAAACATTGTAGCATGTGCTTTTTACAGTTTAAATAAATATTTTATAGGATACATTACTTTGTCAATTTTGAGCAATGAAATGAAACAGCATACATTGCAAATGTAATTATTTTATTTGTATCCTAGTAAACAAATTACAGTGCATTTTTAACAAGATATGCATTTGCCCAGTTCTCTACATATAAAAATACAATATGCAAAAACTTATAATAAAAATTTTTCACTGGCATGGAATTTATAAATGTTATTTTGGAATGAAAACTTTCCCAGTATAAGATACTATACTGGCAAGCTTTAAAATAGACTCAAACCACAATTGTGTAGGCATGCTAAAAAATGCATCTTGCATAAATCTAAGTAAAAAAAAAAAAAAAATATTACTAATACTTTTAAAACTTGGGGGCTCAGCTGTAAAATGAAAATTGTTTTATCCTATCACATGCCATTGAGATATTCAGAGTTGAAGGGAAGATGTAAATTGCATTTTATGAGTAAATAATAGTTTAAATACAGGTGTAAATTACAGACAAGTTACAGAAATCAGAATGTATGAAATTGCAACATGTGTTTCAAACAAAAGCAATTATTAAATGTTTCCTCCCAATTTGATTCTTATAATAGCT